>JAWHQI010000144.1:6000000-6509711 GCA_033032865.1 Dactylorhiza incarnata | reverse complement strand
CCCCCCCCCCCCCCCCCCCCCCCCCCCCCCCCCCCCCCCCCCCCCCCCCCCCCCCCCCCCCCCCCCCCCCCCCCGACAAATATGCTCTTCTTATGCCGTAGCCCATATAAAGAACGAAAACCATTTAGAAAACAGAGCATTTGTCTAAGTGTGATAATATTTCTGTCATGATAATACAGGGGAAAGAAATTAGAAATATGAGTTCACATTATATGTCACTCTTATCAGAATATCACTTCATGTCTTCCTTCCCCCCATTTTGCCTCAAATAATCCTTCTCCCCCTTTTGTTATTAGCAAAAGAAGACATAGTAGATCAATGCATTTGATCAGTGTCAAGATAATGAAAGTGAGAGTAGAAGATATGTGATGCAGGACAGACATCACACCTGCCGGCCACCCTGGAGTCCCACCAGGGGGCCCACCTTGGAGTCCACCAAGGCGGGTTTCATCAGGTCCGTGGACCGTACACCCCAACCAGAGCTCTCATCACCAACTGAGCCGCGGATCAGTTGGTGATGAGAGATCTGCTGAAAGACTCTTATCTAGGAGGTTGGGTGTTCGATCCCGGGCCTCAACAACCTGCCTCATGGTGATGACTCCATGGCGGAGAGCTGGTTGGGTTGTATGGTCCGCGGACCTGATAAAAGCCACTTTGGTGGACTCCAAGGTGGGCCCCCTGGTGGAACTCCAGGGTGGCAGACAGGTGTGATGCCTGTCCTGCATCATAAAAGTGCACTTTTATGATGCAGGACATGCGTCCCTCATGCCTGCCACCCTGCGACCTTGCATCACACCCCGGCCCAAGGGTCCCACCGGGAGTACACTCGATAGGCTTTATCAGGTCTGCGGCCTGTACACTCCAACTTGCTCTCCGACATGGAGTCATCACCATGCGACAGATTGTTGAGGTCCGGGATCGAACATCCGACCTCCTAGATAAGAGTCTTTCTGCAGTGCTCTCATCACCAACTAAGCCGCGGATCAGTTGGTGATGAGAGCTCTGTTGAAAGACTCTTATCTAGGAGGTTGGGTGTTCGATCCCGGGCCTCACCAACCTGCCGCATGGTGAATCGGTGATGACTCCATGGCGGAAAGCTGGTTGGGGTGTACGGGCCGCGTACCTGATAAGGCCTATCGGGTGGACTCCCGGTGGGACCCCTGGGCCTGGGTGTGATGACAGGTCACAGTGTGGCAGTCAGGTGGGACGCCTGTCCCGCATCAATACGTACACTCAATTTAAGAGTCATGCCATTGATGTACATCGATGCCACCAACTAGTAGTAAAAAACGTGGAGGCGATTTGCTACAATTATATTGTTAGTAGAGAGAAAGTAACATGACCGAGTAAGTGGTTGCATATGTTTAAGTGAAAACTACATACAAGTGTGTACATGTTGCAAGTATGCAATATGAAATATGTAGTAGTTCCCAACACGCCTTGAGAATACACTCGTGAAAGTGCACAATGTCAATAAAAATACGGATCATAAAGACATGCCCAACACATACATAATCACCACATTCAAGGTACTCTACACACAAAATACCTATGAGAACTTATCAGGGTTATGAAGTAGTGCTTTGAGAGAAACATACACTAGATTTTATTGATTGTTTTTGTAGTCATTGAGTTCTCGAGTGATAAAGAGTATTCTCATAAGATGTAGTAAGTGTTGAGTCAAGTCTCTAAACCAGTGATGCTCACACCTCATAATACCTATCATATATTATCAAGAGTAGAAATTGGGGGAAGACAACTAAATATAATTTTATTTTGATTTGTCAGTCCCCAGAGCACTTGAAAGATAGACAATAGACTAATTCATTACACATTACCTCAAACATAAGAATGGACTTTTGATGCCTTATGAAAGGATTTCCATGGAACAATGAAGGCAATTCCAATGGGAGTTTTTAGTAGGTATGTTGATGTGCAAACTTTAATAGGATAGACTTATGCAAGTGCCAAAGTCTCGCAATACATAGAAACAAAGGCTTACATGTTGTGTGCGACTGCCATAGTGAACTTAAACATGTGCACCACTTATGCCACACAAGTCATGAATTATAGAGTTAAAAATAATAGACCACACTTCAAAGCAATGACAATGCTTAGAAAATGATATTAAATTCTGTAAAAATGCGCGCAACAAAAATACGTCATCAATCTACTCCACACAACTTATATCCACAAGAATTAAACATAATTATTATATGTTTTAATTCAGAGAATAACGTAAGTGGGTGAAGGAAATTATAAAGCGATAAACAGTAGAGTTAGTGACAATAATGAGAGATGCAATGAATGTGACGAGTGTGAAGCTTTATTTTTGTTTTGATAAAATTTTCAGAAAAACCATGCAAGCAAAAACATTTTTATATTAATATATATGCATTTTTGTGTAATAAAATATTATAAGAAATGAAAGAATGAAAGAAAGAAGCTTTGGTTTTCATTTTAGGTGCTTTATAATTTTGTTTGCTTGCAGAAGAGAGGAATAAAGAAAAAATAAGCAAAAAAAAAGATAACAAAAAAGTAGTAAATAGTGTTTGAAGGATAGGTCATCGCCGATGAGGACCTGCGGTGGAGCACGTGTTTTGGGCCCGTTCGGGGCCAATTGGCCACTGCCATATATGACGTCTCCGGAACGACGATCTGAATCCGCGGATGCGTTCGGATCGACGATTCGATACTTTTCATGTATTTTTATTTTATTTTTTTTGTGTTTTATTTAGTGAGATCAGACAAGCATCCTGTACTACCAATCATAGCCATTCAAAATAGTTGCCCTAAGTCATGTTTTATTATAAATAGGGTAAAGACATCCGTCATAGCTATTGCAGATTTTAGAGAACTTTATTCCCGAAATCCGACGATACCCTCACAATGACGATTCCATGACGCCCTAGGTGATAACTCGTTGGTTTCTTGCATCCCTAAGATATCACCCCTTCCATAATCTTCTTCTCTTCCCCTTCTAAACCCTAACCGACCCTCTCCAACTCCCCCAAACAGCAACCCTCCTCCAAGACGCCGGTCACCCTATTATATCTCCAACCGACCCAGTTCCCTTTCAGAATCCCTCCCAGAACTCCTCCCTGCTGCCTCCATCCTGTACCAAGCCGCCGTCCACCACTGCTACAACTGCCAACCCCTCTTCATCACCCCTCCTCTTAGATCCAGCCCCCACCTCTGTGATCCAGTCCACCAACATTTATATCTTCTAATTTCAGCCGCCGTCTCAATGTAGTTCGCCGGATCTCCCCTCTCTCGGCGGCCCCGTATTTTGCGAGTATTTATTTGTTGTACGGATCTTTGTTTTCTATTTTGAAATATGGTGTTGTTATTTCATGTTTGTTTGGATACATTGCATCATGGAATTTTGTTCTATAATCACTTGTGATTTGCAGGAAGGATTCATTCGCCACACGCTTTGCTTTGATCCTCCATGCGGAGCAAAGACTAAATCTGCTTGCCTAAAGAATTGTTTTGCCTTGCTTAAAATATATGTGTGTGATCTAATCAATTATTATTATGTCTTGAATTCACCATCGGGTCTTGCATTTTACATATAGTAGTTTAGGGTTGTCGAGTTGTTTCTCCGATAGTTCTCCTAAGGTTGCCTGTTAGTTGTACACCCACGTATCCTACCCTTCATTAGACAATGTTTAGGCTTATTGCAATCGTTGCATGATTACTTGCATTACATCTAGGGTTAGGGCATCGCTAATCCGCCACTTATAAATTCGTCCTGCGTCAAATGATATGTAACACCGCCAAAAATTAATAAAATTTGTAATGGGTGTGCGGATAGATGTTGGAGTGTGGATACCATAATTATTTGGGTTAAAACTCAAAACCCTAACCTCCCAGTGCATATACCCGACCCCCTCCTTAGCGCTTTCGACTCTTCCGGTGCGCCGTCGAGGATGGGAATAGGAGGAAATCGCTCCTAGGGATCGCGATTCTTCCTGTTAACCTCGATCGAGAGGAGGGTTGCTGGACACCTATTCGTTGTCGCCTGCGCCGGTCTAGAGAGAGGAGGATGATCCTCTGTTTGCTGCTGTCGTCTGAGAAGGAGGAAGATCCTTTGTTTGCTGCTGTCGGCTTAGAAAGAGGAAGATCCTCTGTCGCCTAGTTGCTGTCGACCGAGAGAGAGAAAGGATGAAGACCTCTCTGTCGCCATTATGTGTCGACACAGAGTAGAAGCCCCTTTTCCCTGGTGTCGAGCCCTCCGTGAAGAAGCCTCACTTCTCCTTCATCCTTTGGCTGAAACTGTGCTGCCCTAGTTGTTGATGCACCGACAGCAGTGAGAGGAGGAGAAATCCCTCCTTATGTGTGTAGGCCGACCGAGAAGGAGGTAGTTAAGGAGGGGATTGTTGTGTCCCTCTCACTGATATCTCCTCTCCAAGAGCTCTGCAAGAGCATCTCAGTTTTGCCTAGTCCCCCTTCCAAACCTCCGCCTAGGGGAAAGAAGAAGCTCTCAATTAGGGCATTGCCCTTTTTGGTGGCTTCTAATCGTGAAGAAGGGAGGCATTCTTGCCGAGATCTACGAGTCGTTTGCCGATCGAAATTAGAGAGAAAAGTTCATTGCCGAGTTAAGTTCGTGCCGAAGATCATTGTGGAAGAGATATTTGGTTGCTCAAATCACCGAGAGAAAGACGTTGTGACCGTTCCATGGCTCTGAAACACACTTCAAGGGTAACGATTCCTTTCCCTGGATTTAGAACCCTATTTTCTGTATTTTTGTGCATGTGATTATGTTCCGTGCAATGAGAGTCCCCTCACGCCATTTCGGTTGAGGACGGGGACTCCGCCAGGGCGTGGGATTGCGACCCCGACATATGTTTGTGTGAGCTGCACATAGAGTCCCTCTCCCGCTACTCGGTGGAGAGTGGGGACTCCGCCAGGGCGTGGGATTGCGACCTCGGTGTAGTTTTGCTGCTTTTACTTTGCTTAGGAGGGCCAGCCGCCTCCAATTGGACGCGGTGTGTGTTTCCCTCGGTTCATTGCGAACCTCCTGGTCGATTGTGACCTTCCCCGGCATAAATGTGCATTACTGATCCGTTGCGCGAGTCTGGATTTAGGTTTGCTGTGTGAAGCCTACCCGTGGCGATAAGCTTGGATCGGTGATGTTTTTGTGATGTGCATTGCGATTAGCCCTAGGTGCGCGAACAGGAATGTCCCGTGCTATTCGTCGTAGTGATTGCAGGAATTCTTGGGCTTTATTCGTGAATGCCCCGTTCCTAGGCGGGCATGTGTTGGGCCCGGTAGAACGACGTTCTTGTGGGATTTTGTAGGGCGGGTGGATTCCCCGTAACGTTGTAGTTGCGTTCATAGACATATTAGTCTGTCAAGTTGCCGGTATGTTTTAAATCCTCATTAGACTACGTTGAGTGTCTATCGCTGTTAGACCGGAGACGAGATCGTTCCTCCACTCGCGACGTTTCGGGACCGGGAGTGATGTTATACTCTCTGTCACGCTTTTTCGGACAGTTACAGGCTGTTTCCCCTCTCTGTGGCGCTTATTTGGACAGTTGTGGACGGTTTTCCTCCCTGTCGCGTTTCTTTTGGATAGATATGGACTTTGGTGGGGTATCGAGCAAAACAAGAGGCATGCTTGCATTAAACGGGAAGAACGAATACAATCCGACGCAGACGCCGACCAAGATCTAGGAGGCTGGTTCCTCCTGAGACCCCTCTCTCAAATGAGAGCCAAAACCCTAATGATCAAAAGATAAACAAACACTCCCATACCTCCTCCTTATATAGGGAGGAGAGGGCTCACATGACAATAAAATATTAAAACAATATTTAATAAATATTAATTAATATGAATTAATTAATTAATACCAATTAATTACACTAATTAATTATGGCGGTTTCCATATGCGCCCCTCCTGGGATCTGATGTGCGTTGGCGGAAGCAGTATCGTAACAATAGGCCGCGCTTGAAAATTGACCTTGTCCCCAAGGTCAAGGCTAAAATTTTTGTCGGGGTTTTTAAGAACGGAAACGGCATACAACTTGTCGCCGTGGGGTAGCAAGAATTTGAATAAAAACGGCGAAATGATAAAAGATTGGCAGGTGGCGTGTAGTGGTAAGCAGGAAAAAGAGCAAAAAAAAAAAAATTTGTGGGGCCTGCGTGGGCAAGCACGGTACAACGGCTGTAGGGAGAGATGGAAGTGGGATGTTTAGTGCGGGGCCCGAGAACAGGGGGTGGCGTGCGAAATAGGGTAGAAAAGCGGGGCGCGTGGCTCGATGTCTGGGATAAGCGAGTCCCTGCGTGGAATGTAAGGTGGGGCGGCGGAACCTGCATCGACGCCAGCGGGGTAGGTAAACGACATCTCTGTCGTGACCTTCCAGCCCGAGAACTGGAGAAGATGGCGGGACGCGACGCCGATGGGGAAAACGGCGACGGCGACAACAACGCTTGCGGAGGAGCACCACGGCTGAGGAGCGGCTGGAGAACCCGGCGAGCGCTTGCATGGAGTCCGCCGCCCGGCTGGAGAGAGAGGCGGAAGGGTAGATCCGGCGGATTTGGCGGCGTCAGCAGTGGCGGTGGGTTGCGGCCTGACGACAGAAGCTGGATCCCGATAGATTTGCGGGCTGCCGATGCAGGAAACAGCGCGGGCTGGGGTTGGCTGGCGACGACGGAAGTTGGTTCCCGAACGACGTGAGCCGCGATAGGGTTGCGGCCTGCTGCTGCTGCTGCGGGTAGCTAGTGGCCATGGCGCTGGAGAAGAGTCGGTAGGGAGGAATATAACAAGGTGAGGAAGGCCGACTGTTCGTCGAGGCGTCGTTCGATGGCGCGGATGTCCATCGTGATACGATCCCCGGCGGCGTCAACCGAGCGGACGGGGGCGGCAGGTCGGACCATTGGTGGGGTATCGAGCAAAACAAGAGGCATGCTTGCATTAAACGGGAAGAACGGATACAATCCGGCGCGGACGCAGACCAAGATCTAGGAGGCTGGTTCCTCCTGAGACCCCTCTCTCAAATGAGAGCCAAAACCCTAATGATCAAAAGATAAACAAACACTCCCATACCTCCTCCTTATATAGGGTGGAGAGGGCTCACATGACAATAAAATATTAAAACAATATTTAATTAATATTAATTAATTAATACGAATTAATTAATTAATACCAATTAATTACACTAATTAATTATGGCGGTTTCCATATGCGCCCCTCCTGGGATCTGATGTGCGTTGGTGGAAGCAGTATCGTAACAGACTTTGTGCCTCTCTATCACGCTCTTTTAGACAAATGCGAAATCTATTCCTCCTATCGCTACTGTCTTCAGGGCTTAGTGTTGGGAACAGTGCCCAACAATGTTCCTGATTTGAAGAAGTGCTCAGATCAATAATAAATGCACTATGTATTTGACGCTATATTTTATTCTTGACTGCAGAAGATAAACCATATGACAGTAATTTTCTAATTCCAAAATCGTCTAAAAGGACTGAACATATCGTTGAGATGATACACATATCATTGAAATACATCAAAGCTACATCACTAGTATCAAGACTATAGAAGTAATGAAAATTCACTAAGTAAAATATCGTCTCAAGACTCGACAGATAAATCGTTGAGAAAGGAAACATATCGTCGAAACAGTTTCGACTATATCGTTTCAAAGAAAGTTTATAGTTGAGAAAGACAAAGTTCAGATGACTCGACGACATCGTCTTGAAGATGTATAGTCTTAAAAGGTTGAAGAAAGTTTATCGTTGAGATAACTCGTTAAGTCCCGAAGAAAGGATCATGTAGACAACATCGGCTTGAAGACTTTATATCGTCTAGAAGATCAAGACGATATCGTCTTGAAGATAGACTATCAACCTGATGAATAAGTCTAAGTCATATAAAAAGGAACATCTCGACGATATCGTCTAGAAGAAGCAATATCGTTGAGATATCAAGTAAAGTCTTGAAGAAGGATGTATGACGACGATATCGTCTTAAAGAAGACATCGCCTTGAAGACTGAAGACATTGTATATATGGAGACATCTCGACAATATCGTCTAGAAGAAGCAATATCGTTGAGATAAAGTAAAGTCTTGAAGATGGAAGTATGTCGACAATATCGTCGAGAAGATTACACATTTTTGAGATGATCAACACGATATCGGCTTGAAGGAATTTTATCGTTTTGACATATGCAGAGCTGCATTTAATGCGCCGATCTTTTCGGAAATTGTTATACAGGGAACATGCATGCCGCCTATCTTGCACAACAATCAAAAAACAATAAATGATATATTCTGTACAGAATATAGCCGTTGCACAGTATTTAATGAAAATTATTATTACTTCCATATTCTGCAAGTTCCAAGAACGGCAAGACATTTATGATAATTTATTCTGCCATTTCTCTCAAATATTCTACCAGGCAAATTATGGAAGAATTCAGTAAGGGCTTTTATGCAAAGTTACAGAAGAATATAAAATGAAGAAATTGTCGATTTCAGAACAGACTTGATTTTCTTACAATATATTGATTCTGATAAAAAAAAAAGAGCTCAAGCAGAAAATCTTCATCACTTGGCTGAGAAGAAAAGAAAGAATCTTCATTCTGTACAAGAAGTGTATCTATCAACTAAGGAGAAGATTCAAAAGAAAGGTTCAGTAATTCACAAGATCACTGGGCTTACATCTGCAAGAAGAAGAAGAAGTTTGCTATTCAAAGCTTATATCTTGAAGCCTTCTCTTCTTCAACAGAACAACATCTTTCTTATCTGGTAGGGTTCTGTGCGAGCCTGAGCTCTGTAGGGTTCTGTGTGAGCCTGAGCTTGTAGGATCTTGTGACAGATCTGAGTTGGTAGGGTTCTTTGTGAGCCTGAGTCCTGTAGGGTTCTTTGTGAGCCTGAGCTTGGTAGGGTTCTGTGTGAGCTTGAGTTATGGTAGGATCTTGGTACAGATCTAAGTGCTTAGTAGGACTTGTAAAGTCTGAGAAAATTGTTGTAAGGTTTGTATAACCTGAGTGTAAGCTTTTCTGTGTGAAGGGCTGAGGTAGGATCCTTTGTTGTGATCTGAGTTGTAAGATCTGCTGTATAGTGGAAAAGATCTGAGTTTTGGAGAAGTTGCCTAGTCTAGCACATTGCTAGATAGGTGGGAGGGACAATGGACTACCTCTAGACACATTGTCTTGTAGGGAACCACTATAAATCTTGTGTGCTTTCTGTGTTGCTCTTGTGCTGTGATAGATAAATTTTAAAATAACAAAGAATATTGAAAACACCTAATCACCACCTCTAGGTGTAGATTATAGATAACCCATATCTTTCAATTGGTATTAGAGGTAGGTTAAGTTCAAAGGCTTAACAGCTTAGAACCAGATCTATAAGTTTTTTTTTGGGTTGTGATCTTTCAATGGCCTGTGAGCATCATTAAGAGATGAGATCAATGAAGATGCCCATCTGCACCAAAGAGA
This sequence comes from Dactylorhiza incarnata, assembly GCA_033032865.1. Taxonomy (NCBI): domain Eukaryota; kingdom Viridiplantae; phylum Streptophyta; class Magnoliopsida; order Asparagales; family Orchidaceae; genus Dactylorhiza; species Dactylorhiza incarnata. Next base: position 6,500,265 of record JAWHQI010000144.1, on the reverse strand, counting down.
ACTTTGCTATTTGGAAGCAAAGAGTCAGATTGTTCATGGAAGCTTCAAATCCCAGAATATTCATGGCTGGTTAAGAGGGACCTTATGTTCCCATGACTGTCTCAGTGAATCCAACAACTGCTTCAATCCTTAAAACTTTTTCTTAGTTTACCAAGGATGAAGTAGACCTGATAACTATGGATAAAAGAGCAAAACACATACTTGAAAATGCAATTGATGATTCTACATTTCAAAACTTAAGTCATTGCAAACAAAATGTGGGATTCCTTGGAGGTCTACATGAAGGGAACTGAAGAAGAAAACTCAAGGAGGAACACCAGAGAAAGGCCCATGGTTCTTGAGGGTGAAAGCTTGAGGAGTACCAAGGATAAGATTCCTACAATTCAGAATATCTCTGAAGACAATGAAGCTTCTGATGCAAGCACATCAGAATCTGATGACATTGTTAAAGAACCAGTACCCTTCACTAAGCAGTTCAAAAGGAAGATGCCTAGAAGAAGAAGAGACAGCCATAGGACATCCTCCACAAACTCCAGAAGATCTGGTCAACATGATAAACCCAGATCCTCAAAGGAGGAAAGGTATAACTCTAAGCTCAGTGAATTTGATTTGACTAACTTAGTTTGTTATCACTGCAAGAAGACAAGTCACATGATTGTTGACTGCCCCTCCAAGAAGAAAGAATTAAAGAAGAGGAATGATATAAGAAGTCCAAGGGACAAAAAGAAATCTGACAAAGGCAACATTGCTAAGAAAATCAGAACACTTAGTGATTCTGATTCAGATTTATCAGAAACTAAGGAGGAAGCTCTCATTGGTCTCATGGTTATCACAGAAGAAATCCAGGATGACAACACCTCTCCTGGGAAGGTACTTATTAGAGCTCCCTTGTCTGTCTCTGATTCTGAACCAATGACAGATTCTCTGTATGATAGTTACTGTGAATCTGCTTGCAATAACATACCCTCAAGATCCCCACATGAGGTTAAATCTGAGCTAGTGCAGCATAATGAAGCCTTGTGGATTGCTTTGAAAAGAAGTAAGAAGCTCCTTAAAGCTCAATCTAAGGAGTTAACATCCCTGAAATCTACCCAATCTAAGAGACAGCTGAAAAGCTGACTGCCATGAGCAAAGAAATGGACAAACTCAAGGATGCCACAAAGCTCAAAAATGCTGAGTTGGGTCAGAAGAACAAGGTTATCAAGGATCTTGAGGAAATGCTATTGGCTGAGAAGAAAATTGTTGCCAGTTTCTCAATGCCCAAGACAGTCCTTCCCATCATTGACAAATTCTTTGCACCATTCAGAGGTGGTGTAGGATTTGGTAAGAAGACAGTCAAGGGCAAGGCATCTGAAGCCCAACCTTCTTTCAAAGAGAAGCTACTGACATCAAATTTCTCTGACCAGGAATCTGCACATGGTCATCTGACCAATGCCTGCTCTACAAGAAGCAGTAAACCCTCTAACACATATAGGAGAGCAGGCTTTGGGCCGAGTGCTTTTAAAGCACCCCTTGAAGAGACTCAAATGAAGAATCCAGGTCCTTATGTCCATAGACCCACAACATAAACACCCAAAAGTAGGGGAAAGGCAGTCTCCACCAAGCCTGTTCCCAAGGTGGTGAACCAAAATGTAGTGAGACCAGCACAACGACATACTCACAATGGTGAGGCTCACCCAAGGCCTGTTAGGTCAGCTATCTTCACTCCTGCCCAACAACATTTCCAGATGGTGAGGCATAAGAGAAGATACAACATGTATGAGTGTTGGTGTTGTGGAAAAATTGGTCGCTTTGCCTTGGACTGCTGGTTCAATCCAACAGTACCTAGTGCAAGAAGAATGCAGATCACTCAGATGTGTGATATTTCAGCTTGTCCCCCTAACAGAAAATCTTTCTTGCAGGTATGTCCAAATGCCAACTAGTCTCTCATTTGGTATTTGGACAATGGTTGCTCCAGGCACATGACTGGAGTAAATAGGCATACAGGAAAACTCAATCCAGAGAAAATAGACCAAAAGTTACACTTGGGGATTCAAACAAAAAGAATAAAAATTAAGACAATAAGCAGATGGGAAAAGAAATTTCCCAAAAAGATGGCAGGTGAACCTTCCTCTCCACAAACTGATGCCACTCAAACCCCAGCACACCTCCCACATGAAATTCAACCCTCTCCTGCTTCTACTGAGGGGGAGCCTCTAAGAAAAGCTACAACTGTGATGAAAAACAGTGGCGGAACTAGGAATTTTACTTAGCCCGGGCACAATTTTAAAATAAATGATTAAATGCAATGCTTAAATAAAATTGTACTAATATTGTCATTAATAAAAATTTATTAACCAAAAAACACGTTACATACCGTTCAACAAGCCACTTTTCGTGGGCACATATTTTGAAATTGCGTAATGATAGTATCATTAGTAATAGTGTCAGCAACATCTTTCTCAGTATAAACTATCATGCAGTCATTCATCCATTCATCTCCCATTCTATTTCGTAAACGATTCTTTATAATCTTCATTGCAGAGAACATTCTTTCAACAGTGGCAGTTGCAACGGGTAGCAGACATGCCAACTTTAAAAGCCTGAAGATCAATTGATAGTGATCTTGTTTTTTCAACTCCACCAATTTTTGTAAAAGTCCACCAATTCCTTTACTATGAGAGAACATGTCAGTTGGTAAAGAGCGCATGTCAATAATATACATATCAAGTTGTCCTTCAAGTAGCTGCAATTCTGTTTGTGTGAAATCGGATGGATACAATTCTGCGAGGTGAACCAACTTCTGTTTATCAAATGTGGCAAATTGATCACTAGAGATATTTGATTTGTATTCACTTTTGAAAGGAACTTATCTATCGAACACCTAAGTAGAAAACAACAATTGAAAAAACACCACAATGACAAATATACCAAAAAATCAAAACTATACATTATCTACTGACTGTCATGATAAATTTTTAATGTACATCACAAACATCGCTGAATACGTGTTTAAAACTAAACATTGAAATCATAAAACTCTTTTGAAAATAGCTGAATACGTGTTTAAAAATAGGTGTTAAATTATATCCTACCTAAATCTATACCAAACTGGATTAAATCACAAACCTAAATCTATATCTATCTCTATATAATTTATATCCTACCTAAATCTAAGTGAGGAAGAAGAATGGACCTTGCGTCCTTGCCGATTATCACTCCAGTTAGTGTTGAGAACACTCCACTTTCTTGAGAACACTCCAGTTCTTGAGAACACTCCAGTTAGTGTTGAAATCTGAAGAAGAAGAAATCAGAAATTAATCAGTCCTAAATTGAAATCAGAACCAGAAATTAATGGAATCTGTTGAAATCACAACTCACAAGTGCACACAATAAATCAGATTTCAGAGAAATCACAAGTGCTCATGGAATCTGTTGAAATCACAAGTGCACAAGTGCACATGGAATCTGTTGAAATCACAAGTGCACAAGTGCACACAATTAATTGAATTGTTGATGGAATCTGTTGAAATCACAAGTGCACACAATTAATCAGATTTCAGAGAAATCACAAGTGCACACAATTAATGGAATCTGTTGAAATTACAAGTGCACATCTCCATAAATTCATGGATTTAGAAGAAGAAATCTGATTTCAGAGAAATCTGTTGAAATCAGATTTCTGAAATCTGTTGAAATCAGATTTCTGAAATCTGTTGAAATCAGATTTCTGTTGAAATCAGATTATGAAATCAGATTTCTGTTGAAATCTCAGATTAAGAAGAAGTTCAGAAATCAGACTAAGAAGAAGTTCAGAAATCTCAGATTAAGAAGAAGTTCAGAAATCAGATTAAGAAGAAGATTATGAAATCAGATTTCTGAAGAAGAATATGAAATCAGATTTCTGAAGAAGAAGAAGAAGATTTCTGAAGAAGAAGATTTCAGAAGAAGAAGATTTCTTCTTCTTCTTCTTCTTCAGAAATCTGCCGAGCAGCAGCTTACCCTTGAATGCCGACGCCGAGCAGCAGCCTGCCATTGAAATGCCGACGCTGAGCAGCAGCCTGCCGTTGAATGCCGACACCGATCCCAACCTTCAATGGCGACGCCGATCCCGCTTCTGCTGTCGCCGACCCCAAATCGCCCTACGCCCTAGCAGAAGTGCTGTCGCCGACCCCAAATTCGCGAAAAGCACTGTGGCTAATACACATTCCGCGATATTTACGCTCGGGCACGTGCCCGAGCGTGTCCACACCTGGGTCCGCCGTTGATGGAAAATGATCCAGCTCCTCAAGATGAGGTAAATCAAGAAGATATCCTCAAAATTACTCAAGAGGCTGTTTTGAATATGGAAATTGAGGAATCTGAGAAAGATCCAAATGGTGGACATGAAGATATTGAAGAAGTAGAAGAATCTATCAGATCCCTGCATGAATTTCTCAATGATGACATGCATCTACATACAGATGAAAAATTTGAGCAACCCTCTCAAATCCCTGCAACAATGGAGGGGGAGTCCCTTGCTCAAGTGAATATCAAATTGGTATTTCTATATAAGAGATGTGAAGGAGGAAATCTAAGTGGCACTGTCTCCAAGAATCCTTTAAGAAGTGTTGATAAACTTCTCAAGTTAGACAAGTATCAGATGGGTATCTCAACGACATAGATGAATTCTCAGCGATACAAAATGAAAAGCCTCGACGACAAAATCTAAGTCTCGACGATATTAGTGGAGTCTCAACGACAAGGTTGAAGTAATCTCGACGACACTATTGACGACAAAAATGCACATCGTCAAAATACAATCCAGATACTTAATGCAATATTGGATCTTTAATCAGAGTCGTCTGATGGATTCTTAATCTATTAACCAGGACAAAAAGGTACGCGCCTCTTCATCTACTTCTAATATAAATAGAGTGAATGCTTATGTTAAAAATTACACTTTCATTTGCCCTAAGTCATTTCCGCGACAAACCTCCGTTCCGTCTCCGACAATCATTCGTTCTCGACGTTCTGCCTCAATGGCTCCCAAGAAGGAAGAATCTTCAGTCATCTCCGGCTGTGAGCTTATGAGAGGAGGATTCAACTCCTGTTCCGAAGAAATTAGGTCAGTAATTGGACTGGTGGAATCGGCAGGGCTGGATTATCTGCTCTGCGAACCCTGTGTTCTCATGAATAGGGAGCTCTAGGAATTCTTTGATGGAGCGAGAATCAATCGTTCAGAGACCATCCTAAAGTCTGCAGTGGCCGGAAAGAAGATCAAAATGTCTGCCAAGAGCTTAGGAAAAGCCTTAAGGATTCCAAGACTGGAGAAAGAAATTGAAGAGGAAGATCTGACTCCTGAAGACCTTTCTGCAGGATATGCCTGGTGTGGGCACAGTGGCAAGACTTATGAGTCTATTAAAAAGGCAGAATTCAACCAGAAGGGAAAACTCCTAGCAAACATTGTAGGGAAAGTACTACTGTGCAAGCCTGGTTCCCATGACAGGATTTCCATGGAAATGTTTGAGGCAATGTGCATGATCATTGTTTCAAAGAAGACAGACTGAAGAAAGTTTGTATTCCTAAGGATTAAGAACACCCTAAAGACCCCTTCATTTGGAAGAATCTTATCTATCTTGCTCCTGAATACCCTTGGGGATGTGGTGAAGAGAAACATGGGAGCACCTCTACATTATTCAAAGAGGTTAGATTCAAAGATGCTGGATAGATGAGAGAGAGTTATCTCCAAAACCCCTAAGATTACCCAAGCAGCTGAAAAAGGAAAGAAAAAGAAAGCTATGATAGTTGATGACTCAGAGGAGGGAGGGTCCTCTAGCAGTTCTGAAAGAGGAGGAGCATCATCAATTCCAGTCCCAAATCTGTCCAAGGTTATTGAAGAAAGAAGAAGCCCCATTCTGGGCAGTGATCCAGTTAAGGGGGTGTTCCTGGTTGGAAGCTCAGCCCAAAACACTGAGAGAGGTGAGAGGGAGTCCCCACATGGGTACTCAGCCCAAGACACTGAGGGAGTTGAGGGGGAGCCCCATCTGGGGTGCTCTACCCTAGAGGATCAAGCTGAAGGACCTGCAACTGAAACAGTAGTCTAAGAGAAGGATGCTCCAGAGAAGGAATCTGAAGATGGCAAGGGGCCAAAAAAAGTTGAGAGCACTGAACCCCAGGATGGACTTGGTTTAGTTCTTCTCAAAGGTAAAGAAGTGCTGATGGAAGAAGAGGAAGAAGAGTATATGCTAGTAGACCTTCCTGACCTTCAGGGTCATGGGAGTACTCATGGAAGTCCTCCAGAGGAAGTTGCAGCTCCTGAGGTGAATGTAGCTGGATCATCTACTGATCACTCAGGCTCCCTATTCCATATGATCTCAGCTTTGCTGAATGTTCAAAGGGAGAAGATAGAAAGGTTCATTCTACAAACGGTTGATGACCTAAGGCAAGAAATGAAGGCTGAGCTACAAACTATGAAGGATGATATGCATCATCTCAACACTCAACACACTCACTTCTTTCACTTAGCAGCTCCAACCATGGAACATGTTGGTGAGGAGATCAACAAGGTTGGGCATCAGTCTCATCAGATCATCCAAAACCAAGGCACTATGTCAAGGAATACTGAGAGAGCTCTTCAACAAATAGCAGGGTTTATGAATTCAGATAGAGATCAAATTCTGAACAGAATGAAAATGAATACTCAGAACTTAGATGAACATCTGCTAGAAGTAAGAAATAACTTGGATGAGGATGAACAACACCTACATGAGAGGATAAACTTGGTATAAGTGGCCCTTGATGATCACATTGTTGAAGACGTCCTAAAGGGGGAGAAGACAATGATAAATGCTGGCTCAAATCAAGCCATGTGGACTGTAAATCAAGTCAAACAAGTTTTACAGAAACCTCCCTCAGCTTATGAGTTAGCAGAACCATCTGAGGGCACTGCCTTAGAAGTATATGACATTGAAATTGGAGAATCTGCCAGTTCAAGAAAAAAGGAAGAGGGTTCAGAGCAAAAGGTACATGCAGAAGAGGCTAAGGGAATTTGAGCAGGATCCACGGTCAGGCAAGTGGAGTCCTAACTCTAGGACCCTGATCTCAGAAGCTTGGATGGAGTTTGGATACCCCTAAGATGGGTCAGAAAGAGTTTACTATTCTGCTGACTGGAATCTGCATTTACAATGTATGAATACAAATATATAGGAGGGAGAAAGAGAGAGGAAATCATTATACATGATGTGGGACTAAAGAGAAGAGGGAGAAACAAGAAGATAAATGGCCTTCAATATGGGCCTTTACATGAACTTTTCTAACACTCCCCCGCAAGCTGGAGCGTACAAGTCGTAGACACCCAACTTGGACAGGAATTGATAAAAGAGGGTACTTGGTAGGGCCTTGGTGAGAATATCAACAACTTGGTCAGTACCCAGAACGTGCTTTAATTCAATCTTCTTCATTTGAACTTTCTCCCGGATGAAGTGACAATCTACTTCAATGTGTTTCGTTCTTTCGTGGAAGACCGGGTTCTTAGCTATGTGTATAACAACTTGACTGTCACATAGTAAGATAGTTGGTGAGGAAAGGTTTACTCTTAGATCAGCAAGGAGACTTTCAAGCCAAGTGAGTTCAGAAACAACTGATGCCATCGAACGGTATTCTGCCTCAGCTGAAGATCGAGCAACCACAGCTTGTTTCTTACTACGCCAGGTAACAAGGTGACCTTCAAAGTAGGTACAAAATCCACTAGTAGACCGTCGATCATCCAGGGACCCAACATATAATCTGCATCAAAATACACAACCAATGTTGGAGTAGAAGACGAGGTTTTGTATACCAGCCCTTCACCAGGGTCTGTTTTCAGATATCTTAGGATGCGTTTGACTCCCTGAAGGTGTGACATTCGAAGGGAATGCATAAATCGGCTGACAACCCCAACAACAAAGGATATATCTGGTCTCGTGACTGTTAGGTAAATTAGTTTCCCAACAAGTCATCGATAGTACTTTGGAAGAGCAAGGTCATTATCAGAGGCATGTGCACACAGTTTGTGATTAACATTCATAGGAGTGTTAATCGGCTTGCATCCAGAGTAGCCAGCATCCTGAAGAAGATCGAGACAGTACGTCCATTGAGAGAGGACAATTCCATCAGGACGTCTCGCGATCTGAAGACCAAGGAAGTATCGAAGGTTCCCCAGATCTTTTGTTTGAAAAACAAAGCTAAGGTGTTGTTTGACCGCTTGTATCCCCTTTGAGTCATTTCCAGTGATTAGGATGTCATCAACATAAACCAGGAAAAGAACTGTTCCTGTTGTTCAATGTCGAGTGAACAGGGAGAAGTCTGCTGAGCTGCGAGTAAAACCAACCTCCCGGACAGCCTTACTGAACTTGTCAAACCATGCCCGAGGGGATTGTTTGAGACCATAGATTGACTTCTTAAGATGACAGACTCGGGACTCCCCCGTAGTCTCAAACCCGGGAGGCTGTTGCATGTAGACAGTTTCTTGTAGATCACCATTTAAGAATGCATTCTTGATATCCAGTTGATGTAAGGGCCATCGGCGATGCACGACTACGGAGAGGAGAACACGAACTGTGTTGAGCTTGGCCACTGGAGAGAATGTTTCCTCATAATCGAGACCATGTTGCTGAGTAAAACCACGCGCACCCAGTCGGGCTTTCAGTCGGTCAATGGTCCCATCTAGAGCATGCTTGATGACAAAGACCTATTTGCACCAAACCGGAGTCTGGTCTGGACGGAGAAGAACCAGGTTCCATGTCTGGTTAGCCCAGAGGGCTGTCATTTCTTCGTCAATGACTGCCCGCCAGCCTGGATGTTGAAGAGCCTCTTGCACAGAGTTAGGTATAGAAATAGAGGATAATGAAGTAACAACGGTTTGAAGGTGTGGGGAGAGGTGATGTAAGGATACATAATTCGCCAAGGGATGAACGGTGGAGGCCGGTGCCGGATCAGCAGAGCGCAGAGTGTCAGAGGTCGAAGCCGACTGCATTGGGGCAACCGAGTGAGGAGGGCGATGAGTGCAGACATGGATAAGAGGTGGTTTATGGAGAGCTGGAGTAGGGTCAGGAAGGAGTAGTGGTAGAGGAGTGGTAACGGGAACGACATGTCTTGGGAAGGATGGTGGAGGAGTAGGTGTGGTTGTTTTGGAGAAGAAAGGTTGGTCTTCCTGAAAGGTAACATCTGCAGAAACAATGACTTTTCGGGTATCAGGAGAATAGCAGACGTAGCCTTTCTGAGTACGAGAATAGCCTACGAATACATTTTTGGCTGCTCGGGGATCCAACTTGTCCTTAGACGGGCCAAGTATGTGGACGTAACAAGTACAACCAAATATTCGGGGTGTGAGAGAGAATGCCGGAGTAGAGGGGAAAATGAGGCTAAACAGAGTAGCATTTTTGAGGACGGAGGAAGGGAGACGGTTAATGAGATAACATGCTGTGGACAGTGCGAAGTTCCAATAGGTTTTGGGGACTTGCATATGGATCATGAGAGATCGAGCAACATCGAGGAGATGTCTATTTTTTCGTTCAGCAACGCCGTTTTGTTGCGGAGTATAGGTACAGGACGTCTAGTGAATGATCCCAAATTCAGAGCATAGATTAGCAAATTCGTGACTCGTATATTCGCGAGCATTATCTGTCCGGAGTGTTTTTATATTTTCAGAAAATTGCGTGTAGATTTCAAGGACGAAAGCCCGAAACACATGAGAAAGCTCAGAGCGATGACGTAGTAAATATAACCAAGTTGTGCGAGAATAATCATCAATAAAGGTGATGAAATATCTATAACCAGATATACTAGTGATTTTGTACGGGCCCCAAACATCGGAATGCACTAAAATAAAAGGAGCAGAGCTCCGAGTACAATGAGGGGGAAAAGAGGAACGATGTTGTTTGCCTAGAATATATGATTCACACTGAAAAACAGAAAGAGAGATATCTGGAAGAGCCTTCTGAAGGACTGGGAGAGGGGCATGCCCAAGACTCCGATGCCAATCAACTGAGGAGACTAAGGAGAGGATGGTAGGAGAAACATCAAGAAGGTAGAGCCCGTTTTGCAGTCGTCCCTTACCAATGATATTTTGCGTCCGTAGATCCTGCATCAGAAAAGAGGAAGAGGTGAATGTTACTGAGCAGTCCAAATTAATAGTAAGGCGACTAACAGACAGTAAATTAAACGGAGAACCCGGAACTTGAAGAGCCGAGCGTAGAGAGAGAAGAATTGAGAGGGATATCAGCAGAGCCGGAGACGGGGACGGTGTCGCCATTGGCTACTGTGATGTACTTAAGATGAGGAGCATCCAAGTAGTGATGTGGTGGTAGCGAGGTGATATGGTGGGTAGCACCTGAATCCACTATCCAGCGCCGACTAGTGGAGAGACAAGCGATACCTTCATTGGAGATGGAGGCGACGGAGGCAGGTGGGTGGCGGAGCATCCCTTGAAGTTGCTGGAGCTGGAGGCGAATTGCGTCAAGATCAGCACGAGTGGCAGAAGGATTGTCAGCGGTAATATGAGCAGTTGGTTGAGGAGGACGACCATGCTTGCGGTAGCAGGTCGCCTTAAGATGGCCATCCTTTCTGCAGAACGTACACTTAGGACTTGGTTGGCCTTCGCGACCCCCGCCTCGGGAGCCTGACCATCCTCCACGAGTAGCGGGAGGGAGAGGAAGTAATGGTGCAGACGAGTGCTGGAGAAGGACCGATGAGGGAGGTCCAATAGTATCTGGAGGTGGTGAGACTTTGAGCAACATGGAGCACACATCAGATAATGACGGGGTTGTAGCCGATGAGAGGATCTGCGCCCAAATACTCTGAAGGTGAAGTGGGACACGAGCCATCATCATGGCAATGCACACAACCTCTTTTTGAGCACGCTGACCTGCTAGATCTGTAGTAGAGAGTTGATTTTGTATCCAGGCTTCTGCAAGAGTCTTGGCCTGATCAACAAATGAGGTTAAGTCAGCCGCCCCGCCAATGGCAAGGGTTTGAAGCTCGGTAATGATGTCGTACGAGTGCTGAAGGCTGTCCTTGCCGGAGTACAAGGAGTGGAGTTCCTCCCACATTGCCTTGTCCGTCTTGTGATACATAGCGATTCGGTAAGGTTCGCCATCAAGTGAGTTGAGAAGCCATGTCTGAACCCGACCATCGTTACGCAGCCAGTCATCAGTAGGAACAAATGGGGGGTCCCTAGTGAGATGAGACAGAAGTCCCTTGGACTGAGGAACTCGTCTGACAGAGTGCACCCACTCGACGAAGTTTTTCTTCCCAATCAGGGAGATGGTGGTGATTCTTAGTTCGTCGCGCAGTTCAGGAGTGGGAAGCTAGCTGGCAGCATGAGAGGTAGCGGTCTGTCCCTCTGGATGCACGGAGGGATCACTGGAGGAACCCATTGCAGAGGGGTCGGCAAGGCTGAGGGGATCTCTGTTAGAGATCGCTGGAGGGCAGGCCGCAGGGAGGAGGTCGCGCGACCTCAAGGAGCTCGGCAGAGAGAGCTCGGTAGAGGGAGCTCGACAGTCCAATGGAGGCGAGCTCTGCAGTGATCCTGCGAACAGGAGACCGCTGGGAAGAATATCGCTTGATCAGAGAGAACGACCGATGGAGACCGGCAGTGAGCTGTGAGCAGGAGACCGCAGCTGGAGACCGCAGCTAGAGATCGCGGGAGGAGACCGGCAGTGAGCTGTGAGCAGGAGACTGCAGTTGGAGACCGCAGCTAGAGACCGCAGGAAGAGACCGCAGGAGGAGACCGCAGGAGGAGACCGGTAGGAGGAGCTGGAGAGGTAGATCGGCCAATGAGACCGCAATTGGAGCTTGGGAGTTCTGCGGTTGGAGACCGCAGGAGGAGCTTGAGAAGTGCTGAGAGGAGAAGCCCGGGAGATCGCTGCGAGAAGGAGCTCGGGAGACCTCTACGAGGAGCAGGATACCGCTGCGAGGAGGAGCAGGAGACCGCTGCGAGGAGCTTGGGAAAGGGGAGATCGGCAGGGAGCGGTGAGCAGGAGAAGAGGTCGATAGAGGCGGGGCCCACGTGTCAGAAAGGAGAAGGCTATAAGAGAGCCAAAGAGAAGAGGATGCTGGAAGAAGCAGAGCTGGCAGCAGGGGGGTGGTCACAGAAAAGGAGACCGCTGACAGCTCACTAAGAGGGGGGCGGTCACAAAGATGAGAGACCACAAATTTTGGACCGATTGCTTTGATACCATGTAAGAAAGAGCCAAAGCTTGTATATTCCTTTCTATGTATCAAATACAATGTATGAACACAAATATATATGAGGGAGAAAGAGAGGAAATCCTTATACATGATGTGGGAATAAAGAGAAGAGGGAGAAACAAGAAGGTAAATGGGCTCCAATATGGGCCTTTACATGAGCTTTTCTAACAAACTCAAATAGAGAAAAGGAGAAATCATATGCTAGCATTCCCTCATGGTTCTCCTCCTTCTCCAAAGAAGATTCCAAAACCAATCAGCTTCTATGAAAGACAGAGGAGAAAAGGAAAGGGAAGCAGCAGCAGGACCTGATGGTCATAAAATGTTGTCTAAAAATGACTTGGGCAAATGACTGAAATATTTTGTTTGAAAACATTATCTCTATTTATATCATGTTGATATATGAATCATATAATACTTGTTGAATGTTTTCAAATTTTGATTCTATTTATCATTTGACATTTATCATTGAAGTGAGTTATGACTTCTTCAAATAGGGGGAGATTGTTGGGAACAATGCCCAACAATGTTCCTGATTTGAAGAAGTGCTCAGATCAATGATAAATGCAGTATGTATTTGATGGTATATTTTATTCATGACTGCAGAAGATAAACCATATGACCAATAATTTTCTAAGTCCAAAATCGTCTAGAAGGACTGGACATATCGTTGAGATGATACATATATCGTTGAAATACATAAAAGTTACATCACTAGTATCAAGACTATAGAAGTAATGTAAATTCACTAAGTAAAATATCGTCTTAAGACTCGGCAGATAAATCGTTGAGAAAGAAAATATATCGTCGAAACAGTTTCGACGATATCGTTTTAAAGAAAGTTTATAGTTGAGAAAGACTTAGTTCAGATGACTCGAAGTCGGCGTCTTGAAGAAGATGTATAGTCTTAAAGGTTGAAGAAAGTTTATCGTTGAGATAACTCGTTAAGTCCTGAAGAAAGGATCATGTAGACAACATCAACTTGAAGACTTTATATCGTGTAGAAGATCAAGACGATATCGTCTTGAAGATAGACTATCAACCTGATGAATAAGTCTAAGTCATATAAAAAGAAACATCTCTACGATATCGTCTAGAAAAGCAATATCATTGAGATATCAAGTAAAGTCTTGAAGAAGGATGTATGACGACGATATCATCTTAAAGAAGACATATCGCCTTGATGACTGAAGACATATTGTATATATGGAAACATCTCGACGATATCGTTGAAGAAGCAATATCGTTAAGATATCAAGTAAAGTCTTGAAGATGGATGTATGTCGACAATATCGTCGAGAAGATTACACATCGTTGAGATGATCAACACGATATCGGCTTGAAGGAATTTTATCATTTTGACATATGCCTGAGCTGCATTTAATGCGCCGATCTTCTCGGAAATTGTTATACAATGTTCCTGATTTGAAGAAGTGCTCAGATCAATGATAAATGCACTATGTATTTGATGGTATATTTTATTCATGACTGCAGAAGATAAACCATATGGCCAATAATTTTCTAAGTCCAAAATCGTCTAGAAGGACTGGACATATCGTTGAGATGATACATATATCGTTGAAATACATAAAACATCACTAGTATCAAGACTATAGAAGTAATGTAAATTCACTAAGTAAAATATCGTCTTAAGACTCGACAGATAAATCGTTGAGAAAGAAAATATATCGTCGAAACAGTTTCGACGATATCGTTTTAAAGAAAGTTTATAGTTGAGAACGACTTAGTTCAGATGACTCGAAGTCATCGTCTTGAAGAAGATGTATAGTCTTAAAGGTTGAAGAAAGTTTATCGTTGAGATAACTTGTTAAGTCCTGAAGAAAGGATCATGTAGACAACATCAGCTTGAGGACTTTATATCGTCTAGAAGATCAAGACGATATCGTCTTGAAGATAGACTATCAACCTGATGAATAAGTCTAAGTCATATAAAAAGAAACATCTCTACGATATCGTCTAGAAGAAGCAAAATCGTTGAGATATCAAGTAAAGTCTTGAAGAAGGATGTATGACGACGATATCATCTTAAAGAAGACATATCGCCTTGAAGACTGAAGACATATTGTATATATGGAAACATCTCGACGATATCGTCTAGAAGAAGCAATATCGTTAAGATATCAAGTAAAGGTCTTGAAGATGGATGTATGTCGACAATATCGTCGAGAAGATTACACATCGTTGAGATGATCAACACGATATCGGCTTGAAGGAATTTTATCGTTTTGACATATGCTGAGCTACATTTAATGCGCCGATCTTCTCGGAAATTGTTATACAGGGAACATACACGCCGCCTATCTTGCGCACCAATCAAGAAATAATAAATGATATATTCTGTACAGAATATAGCCGTTGGCACATTATTTAATGAAGAATATTATTACTTCTATATTCTGCAAGTTCCAAGAACGGCAAGACATTTATGATAATTTATTCTGCCGTTTCTCTCAAATATTCTATCAGGTAAATTATGGAAGAATTCAGTAAGAGCTTTTATGCAAAGTTACAGAAGAATATAAAAGGAAGAAATTGTCGATTTCAGAACAGACTTGACTTTCTTACAATATACTGATTCCGATAAAAAAAAGAGCTCAAGCATAAAATCTTCATCACTTGGCTGAGGAAGATAAGAAAGAATCTTCATTCGGTACAAGAAGTGTATCTATCAACTAAGGAGAAGATTCAAAAGAAAGGTTCAGTAATTCACAAGATCACTGGGCTTACATCTGCAAGAAGTAGAAGAAGTCTGCTATTCAATGCTTATATCTTGAAGCCTTCTCTTCGTCAACAGAACAACATCATTCTTATCTGGTAGGGTTCTATATGAGCCTGAGCTCTGTAGGGTTCTGTGTAAGCCTGATCTTGTAGGATCTTGTGACAGATCTGAGTTGGTAGGGTTCTTTGTGAGCCTGAGTCCTGTAGGGTTCTTTGTGAGCCTGAGCTTGGTAGGGTTCTGTGTGAGCCTGAGTTTTGGTAGGATCTTGGAACAGATCTGAGTGCTTGGTAGGACCTGTAAAGTCTGAGAAAATTGTTGTAAGGTTTGTATAACCAGAGTGTAAGCTTTTCTGTGTGAAGGGCTGAGGTAGGTTCCTTTGTGCTCTGAGTTGTAAGATCTGCTGTATAGTAGAAAAGATCTGAGTTTTGGATAAGTTGCCTAGTCTAGCATATTGCTAGATAGGTGGGAGGGACAGTGGACTACCTCTAGACACATTGTCTTGTAGGGAACCACTATAAATCTTATGTGCTTTCTGTGTTGCTCTTGTGCTGTGATAGATAAATTTTAAAGCAGCAAAGAATATTGAAAACACCTAATCACCCCCCTCTAGGTGTAGATTATAGACAACCCATATCTTTCACTTAAGTCGTATGACTCTGGTGTCAGCGATTCGTGCACGTTGGTATGTCTATGAGAACCCTTTGCGTGCCCCTTTATTCTTTGTCTTTATGCTTTGGTTTTCATGCGTACTTGCAGGAGAGCGATGTACTCGCCCCGGAGTCCGCTAGGATGGCCGGGGGGAGGAGTCGTTACGTTGTGTTGGTCAGCCCCATGCTGACCTTCATTTACCGCCCATTTGTTCTTGGTTTCAGGCGATGTAGCTCGTAACGGTGTGTAGTGGGCTGGAGTCCAAGAGCTGCTGAGGAGCTGGAGATTCTTTTCTGCCTTTTTGGTTTTCTTTAGCCGCACACTCTTTCTATTTTGAAAAGCCATGTAAGGCCTTAAGGACGTGATATTTTTGTACTATTTTCTCATTCGTTGTGGACATTCGACCCCCCTTCGTTTGGGCTTTTATTAGCTTTCGTTGCAGTTTCAAACTCTGAGTTAGTTAGTTTTTCTGTTATGAATTATTAGCATTTTTTGTTTGTGGATTTTGTATGTCGTGGGGCCCTGGCGGACCCATGTTATATGCTATTTGCAGACCATAGATGTTTCATGATATCAGAGCTAGGTCTTGAGTACTCTTTTTATATGCATTTATTGAGTTTATAGGTTCCATCCTATGACGTACTATTATCGTTACCCCTCACATTCACGTGAGATATACCCTTATTATTACGATGATTATCCTCTTGCACGACACACTACTTCCCGATATTGTGTCGACCCTGTAACACGATTCTTCTATGCTCGAGATGATCAGTACGATGATAGATCTTCATGTCACCATCCTTACACCACATCGCGACTTTATGATGGTTAAGTTGAGTCGTTTGGCTCATCGTCACTACGCATCTCCTCTATTTGAGGAACTCGAGTCTGTATATACGCGACCACCACCGCACGTTCGTAGGGATTACGTCCACCCACAAAAACATTCTAATTATGTTAGGAACGACCATCTAGATGATTCTCAGGAGCCCTATAAAGGCCACCATCGGCACACATCACATGTCAAGACCCTCATAATGTTCCTCAAATAGTGATACCCGAGGCCGAATTTCAGTGATTAAATCTTAATCAATTTGATTGCATGGATGCTCATCTTGATTACCTGAGGACTGCCTTAAGAGAAATCGATAGGAGAATGCCTACGGATTTAAGTCAAGCCACCGATGCATCTAGTAGTGCTCCCATTGACACGAGAGACCCGACACCTGATTTTGATCCACCTCGTACGAATAAGAATCAATTCTCACTTGATTTTGGAGTCGAGTCCAGTCATGACCATTTGATACTGGTGGAGAGTGACACTACTATGACTAGAGAGCAAGGTCACGAGAGTGTGGAAGAGCGGCCTTGTGACATTATGATGATATATCCATCCTCCGCACCTCACATAGACCTAGTGTCCCTTCGGCTAGAGATCCAGTCCTTGACACTCCACCTCCTAGCCCACTCTTGAGTATGGGCTTTTCCCACTCTTCCCCCGTCATTGTCCCGAGCCACATCACGACCGAGAGCCGAGTGTTGTTCTTGTAGTGACCACCTCACCCATTTTTGGGAACACTACCCCTTACGATGGTACTCATCTGGAGGATCATGACCATGTTGACGGGTTCTTTGACGAACCCCTGTTGAGCCTCCTAACGAGCCACCGCGTCCTTGTGAGGATGAGATTCAGGTGAGCGACTCATTTACAAGTATTGAGTTATTGACAACTCTTCAATTATCGCCCCTGATTTTGCTTCAAAGAGTGGATCTTGAGTGTAACATCAAGTATGTAGGACTTTCCTTAAAAACACTCGAGCATACTCACGATGATTCGATAGTCTACCATCTGACCACTCGCACTCTTGATGTGTGTTGGGACACACTTCCTGCTGACCCACCGGATGAGTTCTTTCTTTTAAGGAGCACTCACCACACTCTAGAGTCACGTTCTATTGTCGATGTCTGGTTTTCACTCAAGCGGTCGTTGCATTCACGATGACTTTTCATACATACCTCCTGGTGAGTCCCTGATGCGTCACGTTCCCTGAGAGGCATTTGACACTTTATGAGCTCGTATTTGAGTGTTGATGCCTCATGCAGTCATTTGGATCACGCTTGATGAGTTTTTCTACACTCCACCGATAGATCCTCCTGATAGGCTGTCCCATTTTAGGGATATACAGATCATTGTCAGACTTTCCTTTAGGGAGTGTGTCGTCTCTGTTCTGCATCAATTACATCATTTGCATGAGTCTGTGGAGTCATTTGTTCAACATTTGCATGTGTTATAGGAGTCAGTTCGATGGCGGATCAATACTTGAAATGAATCTTATAAATCACATGCAGATGTTCACTGACAAGAGCAGGTATTTCATGAAGGCGAGCAAGTGATGGTGAGAATCCGCGTTGTGAGGCTCCTTCGAGGGCTTGCCAAGGCTCTGTTTGGCGGGGCGTTTTGACAGCGGCACGCCGCAATTTTTTAATCAGCCCCGCCAAACAATATTTTCCCGAGCGCGGTTGAAAACGCCCCCACTGGAAATCGCGGAAAAGCAGCGATTCACGGCCCGTGATAACTTTTCACGACTTGACGCCGAGACCCGCGATTCTTCCCTTTTTCTGCCATATCGCCCGACTGCAGGCTTGTCCTTCGCGATTTCCGACGGCGAAACCCTCATCTTCGCTATCGACGGCGACGAAATCCTCATCTTCGCTATTGACGGCAGGTCCTTCGCTATCGACGGCGAAATTTCTTCCAGCGGCTCTCAACGGCTACATCGTCTCTTCCAACGGCTATCGACGGCGACATCATCTCTTCCAGCGGCTATTGACGGCGACGAAGCTCTCTTTCTTCTGCCCTATCGCCAGACTACCCTATCGCCAGACTGAAAGCCCACTGTTGAAGGTTTGTAAAATGGCTGCACGAGCTTTCTCTGTATGTTGGTTTGTAAAATGGCTGCACTGCAGAAGCTCTCTTTACTAATATTATTTCCATAAAGCTTCTTTCTGCCTTTGTAAAATCAAGACCACTAGCAAGTTTAAAGAGCTTTGAACCATCAGCCTTCTCTATAAATCGGTCAAGCTTCCTAAAACTATCAGAAACATCTTTTGTACCTGTTAAAGCATCAGCCAGTTTGCGAGTTATTATACCTGTATAAGCAGGTCTGGTAAATTTATACATTAGATCAATTGTTGTCCATACATTTATGTAGGGATACATTTATACATGAGATCAATTGCTGTCCATACATTTATGTAGGAATACATTTATATATATATATATA
Source organism: Dactylorhiza incarnata (assembly GCA_033032865.1). Classification (NCBI taxonomy): domain Eukaryota; kingdom Viridiplantae; phylum Streptophyta; class Magnoliopsida; order Asparagales; family Orchidaceae; genus Dactylorhiza; species Dactylorhiza incarnata. The sequence continues at coordinate 6,481,404 of JAWHQI010000144.1, read as the reverse complement.
TATATATATATATAAGAATAAGGAAAATGTGTTATGACCTGCTGGATATATGCATATGATCAGATATTGGAGCTACTCCAGTTACTGTACAAACAAGTTTACAGTTTGTATAAAAAATTATAAGGGATGAGTAACTGATAGCAATAAATCTAAACACATTGATTGTTATTGTGTAACTGATAGCAATTCTCAGTGCTTTCTGTATTTTTATTTGGATTGTTTTGTATGTTTGTTCCCGTAGATGGTAATATCAAAAGATGGTGGAATATCGGCCAATTGAGAGTCATCCTATGTTCTTTTATTCTGCAATCTCTGTATCCGAGAGATAGATTTAGGGAATTGATTAACCACTCATTTCAATAAAGAGGGTTGAGTCAATTTGATGAAAAACTTTAAGGAGCGAACCAGCTTAGACTACAGTCGTGCACAAATGAAAAACAAGTGCGATCAATTGAAGCGTGATTGAAATATATGGTGTGAACTTCAAAGAGGCGAGACAGGGCTTGGTTGGAACCCTACTAAACTGACGATAGACGCTTCCGATGATTGGTGGAAGGAAAGAATTGAGGTTAGTTACTATGTAGTTTTTTATATTTCAGTTATTGAAATTACTTTTTTCCATGTCTAACACTTTTTTCAATTTTGTAGATCCCTAATGCAAAGAAATTTCGGTCTGCTGGAATAGCTTCAGAGCTTGAAGAGAAAATGTTCAGCTTGGTTGTTGCTACAGGAGATAATGTATGGATGCATTCGTCTGGAGAGTCGCCTTCTCTTTTCTCCCAGCCCGACAACTTATCAGGGGATGATGACCGTACCATAGAACGAAATAACACACAAGCATTTGCAAGTGATGATATTGGCTCAGCTATACCTGGTCAAAGTTCCCAAAGCGGAGTTGCTTCAAAAAGAAAACGCAAGGGGAAGAAGCTGGATATGGGGGTAAAACAGGTTATGCTATCACATGTTGAGAAGTTATGCTCCTTTTCTGCTGTTATTATGCAGCGTGTTGCAGCACCTGTTGTTCCACCAAGCATATACCTACTGCGAGTGGCTATTCAGGAATTAGAGAAATATCCAGAGATCTTTGAGGACCGACGGTTGTATCATTTTGCTACAGTACATTTCCAAACTCCGGTGAATCGAGTGACCTTCTTGAGTATACCAGAGGATAGGAGGGTGGAATGGCTCAAGACCCACTACATGAATTCGCTTAACTGATGTCTTTGTTCTATGCTACTTCCTTTTTGAAACTTCTATGCTACTTCCTTTTTGAAACTTCTATGCTACTTCCTTTTTGAAACTTCTATGCTACTTCCTTTTGAAACTTCTATGCTACTTTCTTTTTGAAACTTCTATGCTACTTCCTTTTTGAAACTTCTATGCTACTTCCTTTTGAAACTTCTTATCAGTTATGAAATTTATTAAATATTGGTAATGATTATTGTTTCATATTTTTAGGCTACTATAATGGAAATAGAGAATCATGAGGATGATCTTAACATGAGTGATGATGAAGAACTAGTATTAAATTATTGTGCAACTCGTCAGCGGGAATGTGCTCACTTTGTCAACCTTGTGACATCTAGTGTATGTGTGATCACCGAGTATGCCTCTTCATTTTGTGATAAAACACCTTGCATGACATCCTCTCAGACCGGACATAAATGGATACGTGAATTATTCGCCAGACATCCTGGGAGGTTTCATAACATGTTTCAAATGACAAAAGTTATTTTTTTTGATTTGCTAACATTGTTAGAACAAAATCACGGATTAAAGGGAACCCAAAGAACTTAAGCTAGTGATATATTGACAACCACATTATATATTTTGGGTCACAATGAAACATTCATGAAAGCAAGTGAACGATTCCAACATTCTACGGAGACTATAAGTCGGTTATTCATGATAGGACTTCGTGCTCTGACTAATTTGTCCATGAACATCATAGCTCCTACTGATCCTCAATTTCGTGTTATTCCTTCACACATAAAAAACGATGAAAGATATATGCCATTTTTTAAAGATTGTGTCGGAGCGATTGATGACACACATGTTGTTGCACGGATACCTGTTGAAAATCAAGTGTCATACATTGGTCGTCACAGAAGCCCAACTCAAAATGTGACGACGGTTTGCAACTTTAATGTGTTTTATTTACGTTGTTCCTGGTTGAGAGAGTTCTGCACATGACAGCCGCATATACCATCGTGTAGTAAGGTATCCGATGAGTAAATTTCCATTTTCCACCTGAAGGTACAGATTCTCAGTTTTGCATATGTTGTTCTATGTGACTATTGTCTAATCTTTTCCAATATTGAAGGTAAATATTATCTTGTGGATGTTGATTATCCATTAGAAAAAGGGCTTCTGAAACCTTTTCCGGAAACCAGATATCACTTGCCGGACTTTAGTCGGGGTAATCGACCAATAGAAGGACGTCATGAGATATTTAATAAAGCACACTCCTTGCTCCGCAGTGTGATCGAAAGGAGCTTTGGTTTATGGAAGAAAAAGTTGGGCATACTTAGCAAAATGTCTCCGTTTGATTTTTCAAAGCAGTGTGTTATTGTGGTCGCTACGATGACCCTGCATAACTTCATTAGAAGAGATCCATCGCGTTTTGACCCAGAGTTTGATGTATGTGATGAGAACGAAAGCTTTGTTCATGCAGAGGCGTACGTACTGCGACCAAACAATCGTCCAAGAATAATCGATCCAAATTCGAATATTGCACCTAGTACATTTGAAGGAATGAGAGCTACTGAAATGTCAAACATCAAAGACTTCATAGCGGATCAACTAAAGGAATAACACAGGTATAACACAGGTATAATACATTGAGATGTTTAATATTGTAAACTATATTACCTATAAATATTAAATTCATTAACTATATTACTATTATTATGCAGTTGACATTCGATGATCGAGAGCTCTGGTGAATGTTCGAGGCGCATCAAGCTTATGAGTTTTTTTTTGGGGAAAAAACCTTATAATTAGTGTATTTTATTTTATAATAGATTTCCAGAGTGTTTAATTAAAACAAAGTTAATTTGTTTGCTTTAAGTTATTGCTGTTTATCTCTAATTTTAAAAAAATAGAATTCACACCGCACAGCTGTTTTGCCAAACAATTTAAATAACTTCTTCGTTTAAAACAACAATGCAAACGCTGTTCTTCCAAACAGTTTTACAGATTTTGCCACGACTCTGCAAATCAGCTGATTATTCCACCACTGCTTCCCACCACTTGCTTCTCCAATCGCTGCAGCTGAGCCAAACAGAGCCTAAATGTTTGAGTGTTGGGCGAATGTATACCTACAAAATCATGAGATGGATCAAAGCAAATACCTATAATCTTGATATCCCTACGAGCATGAGTATCCATCCCGTATTTAATGTTGAGGACCTGACGTCATACTATAAGCCTAACAAGTATGTGGACCGGTTTCATGGTGATCCTCTTGATCCCACACCTCCACATTCTTTTGAGCCTACACCTCCACCTCTTCAGTCCTGCACCTTAGTCCACTTCTGAGCCCCACCTGCACGTACTGACTTGATGACAATTCTTCTCACCGCAGGATCCTGGGTAAACAGGTAGTATTGCGAAGGATGGCCTAAAAACTTGGCACTTCGCTTAAAATCTGTGTTGTTTCTGAGGATACCATTGGCGACACTTTTCCACTTTTCCACACTTTTTGGGCATTAAATGGACATTTGACCAACAATATATACTATTCTTGGACCATCAATTATGATTTTTATTATGGTTCGTACACTTCAGTGATCCACCTAGTTCTACTCAATACTATTTTATACTGTTGAATTATAATTTTTTAGAGATGTTAAAACCTGCTCTCTAATGGAAAAAAGAGAATAATTTCTAGAGTTTTTAGATATGTTTTCCTACTTTTCGAAAACCTTGAAAATAAGGATAAAAGATTTGATACCAATAATATTTGAGGATTTTTGCTCATGTTTTTTTCTAGTCCTGAAAATATTGACATTAGTTACTTGTTCCAATTTGAGTATTCACTTATGGGATCCATGTGGTCTGAAGGGGTGGCACGGCTAGTCTCTTCCCGACAATATATATACCCCTTATCAATGTATGCCCAACATCTCTCGAGCACTTGTTGAGGGTCACCTCTATTGAAAAATGGAGCACCTAACAATATATTTTTGTAGACAGTATTGCCGGATCTGCTATTTCCTTCTGGGATGATGGATGAATTGCACCATAATTTTTTTTAATAAATATTTCTATTGTCTTTCTAATTTTCTCAACTGCCTTCCTCCTTTTCATGGAATTTAATACAAAGTCACTGCCTCGTCTGCTTTCTTAAGTAGATTATTATATTCTGTATGATGAAGCTGTAAATTACCAAGAAGAGAGCCCTTTACTCAAGTTATTTAATTTGGAATCATCAGGTTCTAAAAGACAAGCCTGATCTTTCTCGCTGGTCACTAAAGTATGAGGTATTTGGACGCAATGTTGAATTCTCTTGGCTTGCTCGAAACATGCAGGTATGTCTGTCCAAGCTTCATCTTTTTATGCGTATAGACACAATATTGTCATCCAAACCCTATTTTGAATTTGTTTCAGCCCATTCCGAATCAGAAAATCCATTGGAGATCTCTAGAAGGTCTTCCCAATAGGTAAAAGCCGGCCTATCATACTTAAGGGGTGTGTTGTATATTAAACATTTCTTATAAGGGACATTAGCTATTTTCAAAATTTTCTGTTAAACTTAATTTTCTTGTTTTGACATGTGGGTGTTGCTTTAAATATGCTGTTTTCCTCTTTTTTGGGTCTTGGTTGAAACAACTTTATATGTTGATTCCCTGTTAGTTTCAACAGTGATGTAAAGAGAGGAAAAACTTAACATCGATAGACACACACTAGCACTCGTGCATGGGGTTATTCCCGTGCACGACTACTCTTGGTTGCGACAGGCTCGTCCCGTCTGTGGAATATTTAAGTGTGACTAATTTGAAAAGGAAGCTAACGTAGGGTAAGGTGAAGGTTGTGGTACGAGTATGCCCTAATGGAAGTCTTATGAATGAGGACATCTAGAACTTGTCCTAATCATATTTACATGAAAGACATACCTATCTACACGTGTGTAAACATGGTTAGGTTGTGGTACGAGAATTCTCATAAAAAATGATTCAAATCCACACGTGTAAATATGAAGTACAATAAATTGAATGTACAATTTTTTATGGATGCAATCTAGTGAATATGTTATCAATCAAAATATTTAAGGCTTACCATCAAAGAGTAGTAGTTAGTAAGATACATCACGATATGAAATAACACAAATTATTCTCCTCCCTCAAACTTATGTATAGTATGCAATGGTTAAACAAATAAATATTTAAGATATAAAAGGGAGAGCATTAGAAACAACCGGGGGTGCGTGGAAGATCTTTGTTCCTTGAGCATTCAATCTAATGCATATCTTATCTTAGAGAGGGTTTGAGAGGATTTCCTGCATAAAATAAGATACAAAACAACACAAGTATCGTGCAAACAAAATATAAAAACAAACACAAGTTGGATATAACAAAAAAACTTGAAACTGTGCAAGAAAATCTAATATGACGTCGACAAGATAGTGGACAGATATGTGCCATGAAGCATTTGAGGGATTGAAAGAAAAAATAACAACTACACCCATTATGGTTATGCTTAATGGCACAAAAGGGTTTCAAATATATAGGGTTTATGGTTTAGGACTATGATTTGGCTATTAAATATCATCCTCGAAAAATCTAATGTAGTGGCTGGCGCTTTAAGCAAAAAAAGTTCGGCGGCGATTTCTGCAATGACTTTGCATCATAAGTCGATACACCGAGAGTTGGAAAGGGCGCAAATTCTTCTGATTCGTACAAATGATGAAAGACAAGGACACCATACCAATTGCAAATTTTGTATACAATTAAAGATAAAATTAAGAAGGCAATTAATCAGGATTCGTTTTTCGCGGACTTGATGCAGAAGGTGAAGGATGGTTGACGAAAACTTTTGTCATTGAGGATGAAGTATTATTAAGTAATGGAACATTATGTATACCAAATGTCGATAATTTGAGGGCAGAAATACTATATAAAGCTTATAATACAAGTTATTTGATTTATCTGATGAGAACAAAAATGTATCAAGATTTGTAACAATCATTTTGGTGTTCTGGAATGAAAAATGATATAATCAAGCATATAACGATGTGTCGTACATGTCAAGTTGTCAAAGCCGAACACCAGAAGCCAGGAGGATATTTACACTCGCTTCCTATTCCAAAATGGAAGTGGGTTACATTGCTATGGAGTTTATTATGGGATTACCCCGAAGTAAGGCAGGAAATGACCTATGAGTAATAATTGATCCTTTGATCAATATAACACATTTTATTCTCATGCAGAAGGATGACCCGACAGAAAGATTAGTTGATCGGTATATTGATAATGTAGGAGTTTCTTATTAAGCTCTATGTAAAGGCCCACCTCTAAGGCCCATTATGATATTCTTGTATAGTTTAGATCCACATTTTGGTTTGGAGTTAAGGTGTCACTATTCTCTTCTATAAATATGTGTACATGTATTTGCATTCTTGTATGTGAAGTAATAAAAATATTACATCACATCACTCGTTATTTTCCGGCCACAGATTGCTCAATCTGTGAGAATTCCAAAATCCTTCTCTTCGTCACCTTCCTAAAAGAGAAAGTAGTTATAATAGGTTTAATTGCTTTTACTGTGGGAAGGTTGACCATTTCATGACTGATTGATGGTTTATTCACACAGACACCCATTCTCAAGGTAATTCTTATCCAAAGAGGCTAAGGGTCCGTTCGTTTGGCAGGATATGGGATGCAAGAATTAGAATTGGCCCAATTCCAATTCCCGCGGGAATTGGAATTGATGTCAATTCCAATTTTGTTGTTCGGCTTTATGTCAAAATTCATTGGACGAAATTAAATTTTAAATTTAAAACATTAACAGAATTGAAATATCAGGATAAAAAAACACAAGTCCACACCATAAAAACATAAGTCCACAGCATAAAAACACAAGTTCACAGCATAAATAAAGTCCACAACATAAAAATATAAGTTCACATAAAATCAATCGACAAAATGTAAGCGGAGCTAGGTCTTCCTGATTGGCACCGACAAAGCCATGGACACATCGCTCTTCGTGTCGTCAACACTCAGCATATCGATGTACTTTATGATCTCATGCTCAGTCATATCTGTAATAGCTGCAATTAACTCATATATCCCGTCTTCCTTTGAGATTAGTGGTGTCGGCTGAGATGTCACACTGCTCTCCTGTTCCATGTTCCTCGCTAGTCAGAAACAACAGCCGCAATAATATCTACCGCAGTTTCTTTCTTCTTCTTGGTCTGTAGCTCGAACTCCTCCACCACATTGTTGTTCATCGAATCATCAATGTGGATCTCGTTCATTTCCTCAGATGTAGTTGCAGCATGGGCTCAAGTAGCTCTATCAATCTTACATATCATATTTATGTCGGCCCAATTCACGATCACTTTGCTACGATAATGCTTTACAGTCGGATGTGCTTACAAGTTTAGTTTAGATTAGACTCGTAAATTTTTAAAATGTCTAAACATGTAATTAATTGATAAAATAAAATATTACCTGAACATAGTTGGCCCAAACATCTTCACTGTCTACCTTCACTACATTGCTCTCCCAATTCCTACCAAATCCACTAGTATCCAACATTGCCGATATCTCTTGGTAGTATATATTCCAGGTTTTTATTCGCGCCATTATCTTCTCCTTACTAATGACTACATTGCAATCCTCCGTTAATGCTTGAATTGTCGTTGTGCAGGCGACACTTTTCCATCCACTAGCCCCCTTGTTCCCCAAACTCTGCTGCTCGAGAAGAGCAGTGGATAAAACACAGTCCATTTGTGATATCCAGGGAACATATGATCGTTCACATACTTTGACACCTTTTCCTAAACACACAAAAATACACACACACACATACATACACACACATACATACACACACATACATACACAAACTCACACACATATATACACACACACATACGTACACACATACACAATAATACACACACATACACACACATACACACAAAAATACACACATACATCTAAACCAATAATGGGCAAGTTCAGGACCATGAAAACAAGCATACATCTAAACCAATAATTATTATTTATTTTTAAATCTTCTACACATTCAGTTCTCATCAAACAACCAGAACAAATCAAATAAAACTCAAGCTATACTTATTGATCTCAAGATTAGTTCCTAATCACCAGCTTCTAGTCCTCACATCTAACCACTATGATTATTACGGCGATTCTATTTTTTCCTGAGTGTTGAACCTGGAAACCTCGGTTCAACCTCTGAACCCGGAAACCACGGCTCGAGAGGAGTTCGGACTGGTGTAACTTGCTTTTACTTCTCATGAGTTCAATCACTGGGCCAGGCACTCGGAGCAAATAATCTCACTCACAAAAGGTGGAAAACTAGGAACAAACTTCGCGAGTTGCAGCGAGGAGGTCCGGCCACTAATCCGGAAGATCTTAAAGAACTTCCCCTCCAAAGCCAAATGCTGAGCTGGGCACCTTGAAGAATGCTAAAGAGTCCCTGTCTACTCACCCGGAAACCACGGTGAGCAGCAAGCTAGAACTCTTAAACCGACCAAAGCTAACCAGAGGAGAGAGAAACAAGTCTGAGATCCTCTCCAAAGGTGCCATTGGGGGTCTATTTATAGTTTTCTCAAAACGGTCTGCGGATAGCTGAATCCCGCCTCTTGGTTTTACTAAAAGCAGACCAAACTGGTCTGCCAACTGCGTAGTCCCGCAGTTTGGAATGGCTAACTGCAGGCCAAAATGGGACTTCCTGTGAAAAACAGACCACCAAAGAAACATGCCAGTCCAAGCTATTCTAAGCCGGCTTGCCAGAGTGGCGAGTACAAGGTAGGGCTGGGACTCGCCGCTCGCACCGGGCTGGGGGGGGGGGGGGGGGCGAGTGCAGGCTAGGGGCGAGTGCGAGCTGAGACCCGCCACTCGCCCAACTGACTCTCCAAAGGCCAGTCTCGCTCCTGATCGCCTGATGGCTTGATGAATCCACTCGACAAACAAGGTTGTACACAATCCCCGCTCTTTGCGAGTTTGCCTCAAGCTCGGAAAGATAGTTTAGCCCCGAATGTTTGGAGAGTGCCTCTTTTAATGGGTCCCACCGGGGGCTATAAATACCAGGAGGGAACCCCCCTCCCGCCGAACCTACTCTTCTCTTCTTTCGCTGATCCTTGATTGAGCGACATGCTGCTCTCCCAAGAACTCCTCGCTCGCCTCACCGCTGCTTAGAAAAACAGCGATGCGACTTCCGCTTGTTTAATGGGACTTATCACCGAACACTCCTTGCGAGCTACGCCGAAGCGAGTAGAAAAGCGCGTCGCCAAGAAGGCGAGGCAAGAGTCCGTGGGGGAGGGAACAACTCTGACCGGGCTTCAATCACAACCCTGGATCAGCTTGGGCCTCGGGGTTTCGGAACGGGTGGAACCTTTTCCTTAATTAACTCGCTTATAACAACTTTCGCGAGGTCACGCCAATCTTGAGTCATAGGTTTCGCAGGTCAATACTGCCACGGAGGGTGATGCGAGCGATCAGCTGATCGACGAGCAGGAGGGAGCGAGTAATCAGGCTGACCCTGGCACCTGCCACGCCCCTGGTAATCGAATCATCATTCCTTCTCGCGTTCGACTCGCGTCTCATGGGCATAACTAACTGTACTTATCTTTGCAGCACCCAAATTTATCCACCTCTCGCCGACCTCTCCGCGATCGAAGTCGCCCACTCGGGACCTGACCCAAGAGTTCGCCAAAACGAGTCTTGCCCCTGCGAGCACTGCTGCTGGCGTTGCCGCGACCCCTGAAGTGCGGGATCCTGACAAGGCTCCCCTGCGATAGGGTTCGAGGAAATCCCTGGTGCTCCCTACCTCATGCCCCTTCAGAGGGTGGCCTAGCTTTCTTACCCGTCAGGACCGCGAGCCCACCCCGCACCGCGTGGGGAAAGCTGTTGAGGACTCGCTCGGTAAGGAACTTCACTCGCGCCTCTTCGTTTTTCGATTCGGCGCTAACTTTTTGCCTTTCTCCAGATGACACTAAAAAACTGACTGGTCTGATGATCGAGTGCTCTATTCGGCACCGCATTCTCCCGACATGATCGATGAGTACCTAGGCGACCCTTCCAATGCTGCCGAGATGAAGGGTCGGCTGGCGGGCATCCTGCGGAAGCACGGATATATGCTTTGCGAGCTCCAGGAGGAGAGGGCTTCGGAGGATAATGACACCTTCCCCCGCATCCTTGCCCTGGAACGGCGAATGCAGGCCCACGGGGGAGACTGTACTCTGCTCGCGGAGGAAGTGCAATGACTCGCAGGACGTCCCGCGACGTCGCTGGAGGACCACTTCAGGCGGATCGACGAGTGCGCGCTTGCCCTTCAACAGGAGATTGCCGCCGCACGGGAGTATGCCCTTGTGAGGCGAGGTCCAAGGATGCGGATGAACGGTCTGGGTCCTCGGAGGTGAAACCAGCCGCGCTCGCCTCCAAGTCTCTTCCCCCCTTTTTTTTTCTTTTGAAATTGACTCGCTGATGTTTCTTTCTGCATGAACATTATTATTCCATGTCGTGTTTAACCACGCCTCGCAGGGATCTATGCTTTTCACTTTATTTGGCGTGGCTCGCACGTTGTGTTATTTTTTATCGTTGTTTGATGTTAGGGTTTGCAGGGTAAGAGTGCTCACGCTTGCTCGTCGATATAGAACTAAGGGGCCTTCGCGCGTGGGTAAGGGCGAGTGGGTATGGGGTGAGCGGGTCGCGTCATCAATCGTGAAACCCCTCCGACCCCCTTTTTATATAAATACCCCCTTCTTTTCGTACTCACCTACCGCATTATCTACCTCCTTGCACTTGTTCCTATTTCGACTTGCTCGTTCCACTCGCCAATCTTCCTGAGAATGGCCAAGCCTTCTGATCCCTCTGATGGGCGAGGGAACTGCGTTGCAAACTTCGCCGACCACCTCTTCCCTGAGGGGAAAGTTTCGGAGGAGGACCGCCTCGCGTTCAAGGTCGCCTTTCTATCGGAAGGGTACTCGGTTCACTGCCCAAGGGAGCGCGAGGCCATCAACTCATTCCACGAGTATGAGCTCGCCTTCCCCCTCTCCCATTTTGAGGTTGGGCTTCGCCTCCCCTTGTGGCCTGAGGTGAAGCAGTTCCTCGAGTATTTTGGGACGGTGCCAGTGTGAAGACCCTATTTCCGGGCTTCCCAATTGATTAGAGAATCGGACTCAGTTTCCAATAAAAAGATCGCAGTTCATGAATCATACACAGATTCACAGTACAAAGAACATAAACACCACATTTATTTATATATTTTATTTATACATAAGGTTTTACAAATAAATCGAGTATTAACCATACTCGTTACAATATTCGCATGAAAAATCGGTACACGTAGCTCGATGACGTTCTTGAGCTTTTTCTATTCCGATAAAGATCTGTAACCATACCTTGGCCAGATCTTCCGCACGCTTTCGTTTCTCTTCTTCAGTGAGGGGAGTCCTTCGGGGTGCACTGGGAGAAGCCCCTGATTCCTAAAAATATTGTTCACAATGGGTTAGTCATAAAAATATGACTAGGTGAGAAAAGTATTTCGTGAAACAGTTATACATTCAAGCAAAGGGGAAATAATAATATGCATACATTTCAATAAATCATAATTTTCGTACCCTTCCCTGTCAATGCAACTCTTAATCTACCCCTTAATTTTAGTTACATAAAATAGGAAATGCTTGGTTATGCAAACTTGAATTGGGCCCCACCCACTTAAGGGCAAACTCACTTAAGGGAAAAAAGTGTAGGCTCACCCCTACTGGTAAATCCACTTAAGGATTTGAAACCCTCACATTTCATTATGCAGAGTTTTATTATTCTTGTCTTAATGTAAATGAAAACAAATATTTGTATATAAAATTCCCCTCAGAAAAGTTGTATTGATTTCTTTTCCCGCGCCCACATTTCAACTTATTAGCGAGATATCATTGAGTTAAATTCATATGCATAGACAGTTTCCTTTAAATAAAATAAACAAGAACACAAAATTATTTTGAATAAATATAATTCAAGAAATAAAATACTCACAACAGCCTTCCCTTTATCAGCTTCATTGCCACGCTTACCCTGCAACGCAATCTTCTGATTTCTAGGCCTTGGAAACCACTGAAATAGCACATACTTTATTTGGGTTGCGTCACTAGTTATGCGTAGCGTTGAAGTAAAAAGGATTAAATGAAAAGCGTTAAAATCCGATAAAAGTATAAAATCAATATAAGTCAAATAAACTCTAAAAATATCCTAACGGAAATATTCAAACGATTTTAAATCAGCCCAAAGCTTCGAAAACAGCGCACAAAACCAAAATCGTACTTAAAACTGGCTAACCAGCCCTTAAACAGCATAACCAAGTTGTAGTATCCACCAAAAGTCCAAAATCAGCCTTATAAGGGCTGTTCAATCTTCAAAATCAGCCTCAAAGATGGCTGTCCAGCAAAGATACCGAAAATAATAAAGGTTAAGTGGCTCATAACAGTCCACAATACCTAGGAAATCAAAAAAGAGCACTTGTTCCCTCTTACATAACCCGAAAACAGCTCTAAAACAGTACTACTAGAGGCTGGCATAAACAATTCAAAATCAGCATCTTAATTGCTTAATTCCGCTTCAAAAGGGCTGTCCCGAAAGTCCAACATATCATAAAGGAGATAGTATAAAAACAGCGGACAGAAATAGCCTAAAACAGTGGTTGGGAGAGCAATTGCTTCTCCAAAACTGTTCTTGAACAGTTCTAAAACAGCCACCTTAAATCAACAACCAACAAAACCGGCCAACATAAAGGAGATACTAAATTTCAGCGAGTTAACAACTTGTAGAAATAACAGAGAAAAGGAGAAGATCATCCTTACAGTGGGAGAGAGAGTACGAATCTTGCCGCGCAACGAATCCTTCTCGGATCGACGAAGAGTGGCGAGACTCTTCCTAGAACTCTAGAGAATGTAAGGAAGAAGTAGTAGCAGCTCCAAAAGTGAAGGCATCATAGGAGAAGCGGAAGCAACGGCACAAAACAGCAGCACAGCGACAGAGAGTAAGAAATAAGAGGGGGAGGAGCAGCAACTAAGAGGGAGAAGTAGAGCTCGGGGAGAAGCACGGAAATGGCAGTCGATGGGATGCAGGAAATGAACAGGGCTCTGGATTTATAACAGAGGATGAGCGGCCAGCAGCAAGGGGAAGTCAATTCCAACCCAACTATCTTAGTTAGGTGTCACTACATAAACCCTCAAGGCATATTTAGCCAACACTTGGCTTGGCCAAGTGTCAAAACAAGCCAATTCAACCAACAACAAGAAGTTTCAAGTGTCAAAATGAAACTTCATCTCAGCCACCACACTAATCAACCCAACTTACTAATGGCAGCCCACCAATAATAATAATACCAGCAGTCCACAATTGATACAGCAGCCCACAAATAAAAACATCAGTCCACAATTGATACAGCAGCCCACAAATAAAAACAGCAGCCCACAATTAAATACCAGCAGCCCACAAATGAAAACAGAAGCCCACAAATGAAAACACTTATGGCACCCCCAAAAATAAAGTAAATTCATATAGTAAAAAGAAACGAAAAATGCCAAAAATAATACGTAAAATCCGTACTGCCTTGTGTATCATCATGGGGGAAAACAAAACAAAAAAAAAATTTTGTACGAATTTTTAAATCGTCACAACCAGCGCAGGTCAACACGAACGCGATTGCCATGCTCATGGCATTCGCCTAATACATGCGCGAGGAGAGGATAGAATTCAACCTAATAGCCTTCCGCAAGTTGTTCATCTACAGAGCGACCTCGGATGGAGTCACCTTTCTAACCAGCTCGTAGATCAAGTTTTGCGAGACCCTCAACAAGGCCAACCACTGGAATGACAGGTTCCTCTTCATCAAAGGGAACTTCAGCAACATTCCATACGCGCCTGTCCAGCGGAGTGAGTCGGTATATCGCACTCCTTGCGTGGATGGAGAGACAGCGGAGGACGCGTATCTCTCTTATTTTATAACCGCGAGAATTGAATTGAATACCGATTCCTAGGAGAAAAATTCCATTGCCAAATGCTGGAATTGCCAATTGAATTCCAATTCCAGCGCTCGAATTCCAATTCCAGCGCTCGAATTCCGAACTAACGAACGGACCCTAAGAGTTTTTATGAACTATGCTGATAATTGTGCCAAGTCTATTTTGGGACCCTACCCTTTTTTAATGCAGGTAGCAGGTAGTTTTAGTTTTCTAAGCAGCTTATTTGAGACTTGGACAAATGTTGCTACAGTTTACTAAACTATTTTACTATGCAGCAAACCTCAAGTAGAAGATGATGAATATAATAAAGAACATTGCTACAGTTCACTACATGAAGCTGAAAACTTAATTTCTCCTGAGGTAATAGATTTTGGGTCATTTGACTTCACTGCCCTAACTTTAAAAATATATTTTTAAAATCTATGCTATGATAATCTTAAATATGAAAGGAGGATTAAGCCTCTCCTTATAGAAAACAAACATCTCTCCAAGTGCAGTTCTGAATTGCTTGAGAGGCTTGCATCTCAAACTTCAACAGAAGTCCGTAATCACGACAACTGGGAAAATATAAAGAAATTTTTTTGAAGAAGAATTAAGAAAATTTCTTGAAGAAAACAAGAGACTAATAACTGAAATTGCAAAGTCTCGGGAGGAGTTTGATTGCATCACTAAAAATCTCTAGGTGTGATTTCATAAATGAGGTTTAGGTGTTGACACTCTCGTGGATGCAAATCGAAAACCTCTTTCCTTGAGAAAAGCTCCTCCTGCCTTTGTATATGGAGGAACTGAGAATGAAAGGAGCAACTCCTGCTGCTCTAAATTCTTTCTGGAGAAGAAGAAATCTTCTAAACCCATGAGAAAAAGTAGTAGCATATGCTCATCACTCTTTTCATCTCTCCCCAATAGTGTCTCTCATCACTGTCCTCCTCCATCCTCAAAGACAAAGAAACCTTCTCAAAAGGAGAAAGGAAAAATGAAGGTTGGAGAGAAGCCTATCAAAGGCAGCGGTCAACGATCGGACACAGACTTCTTTGTACCGGTCAACGATCGCAGATCGCCGAAAAGATTGCTAAATACTTCACTCTACCTCGGTGAACGATTGTTGATTATCGCTCTGCGATCGCTGGCCACTTCTCTCTCCAAAGATCAACAAATTTTTGTTTGATTGTCCGGCCACAGATTGCTCAATCTGTGAGAATTTCAAAATCCTTCCCTCTACCTCACCTTCCTAAAAGAGAAAGTAGTTATAATCCGCTTAATTACTTTTATTGTGGGAAGGTTGGCCATTTCATGGCTGACTGATGGTTTATCCTCAAACACCCACTCTCAAGGTAATTCTTATCCAAAGAGGCCAAGGGTCCGTTCGTTTGGCAGGATATGAGATGTAGGAATTAGAATTGGCCCAATTCCAATTCCCGCGGGAATTGGAATTGAAGTCAATTCCAATTCTGTTGTTCGGCTGAATGAATGAATTCTATCACATTAATTAGAATTAGTAATTCCGTTGTTCGGCTTTATGTCAAAATTCAATGGACGAAATTGAAATTTTAAATTTAAAACATTAACATAATTGAAATATCAGGATAAAAAAACATAAGTCCACAACATAAAAACATAAGTCCCCAACATAAATAAAGTCCACGACATAAAAATATAAGTTCACATAAAATCAATCGACTAAATGCATGGGGAGCCAGGTCCTCCTGATTGGCACCGAGAAAGTCATGAACACATCGCTCTTCGTGTCGTAAACACTCAGCATATCGATGTGCTGTATGATCCATGCTCAGTCAGATATGTAATAGCTGCAATGACCGCATATATCCTGTCTTCCCTTGAGATCAGTGGTGTCGGCTGAGATGTCAGACTGTTCTCCTATTCCATGTTCCTCGCAATTGCAGAAACAACATCCGTAGTAATATCTTCACTGTCTACGTTCACTACATTGCGCTCCCAATCCAACAAAATCCACTGGTATCCAACATTGCCGATATCCCTTGGTAGTATTTATTATATGTTTTTATTCGCGCTATTATCTTCTCCTTACTAATGACCACATTGCAATCCTCCTTTAAAGCTTGAATTGCCGTTGTGTAGGCGACATTTTTCCATCCACTATCCCCTTTGTTCCCCAAACTCTGCTGCTCGAGGAGAGTAGTGGATAAAGCACAGTCCATTTGTGATATCCAGGGAACATATGATCGTTCACTTACTTTGACACCTTTTACTAAACACATAAAAATACACACACACGCACACGCATACACACACACAGACACACACACATACATACACATAAACAAACACACACACACACACACACACACACACACAAATACACACAAAAATACACACACATACATCTAAACCAATAATAGGCAAGTTCAGGAACATGAAAACAAGTATACATCTAAACCAACAATTATACATTTTTTTTAGATCTTCTACACATTCAGATCTCATCAAACAACTAGAACAAATCAAATAAAACTCAAGCTTCTAATCCTCACATCAAACCACTATGAATATTACGGCGATTCTATTTTTTCCTGAGCTTTTGAGATTTTCTTCTAACTGGTGTTTCATTTCCTCCTTACTTGAATCGGCTCGTACAAAATAAAATGAAATCCAAACAAGTTAGAAAAAAATGAAAAATGAAGCAGGGAATGCAACCTCTTATCGCTTGAGCAGAGGGCTCTGGATCGCCGACGATTGCGGGAGCAGCCGCCCTGGAGGTCGTCAAGGTCGGGAGAGAAGGCCTCGATGTCGGGAGAGAAGGCATCGAGGTTGATCGCGGGAGGGAGCTTACGGAGGAATCAGGAAACCCGACGTATTTGGGTCGGAAATGGGAGGACGTGTATCTCTCTTATTTCAAAACTGTGGGAATTGAGTTGAATACCGATTCCTAGGAGAAAAATTCCACCGTCAAATGCTGGAATTGCCAATTGAATTCCAATTCCAGCGCTCGAATTCCGACCTTACGAACGGACCCTATGAGTTTGTATGAACTATGCTGCTAATTTCCCCAAGTCTATTTTGGGACCCTACCCTTTTTTAATGCAGGTAGCAAGTAGTTTATGTTTACTAAACAGCTTACACTTGGACAAATGTTGCTCCAACAAAATTTGGAGTAAATAAATCTGAGTCTAAGATTAATCTCTCAAGATGCAATTGAATGAGAAGTATCAACTTAGGTGGAGTTTCCTTCCTTCCTCCCGAGTACTCTCGTTTGATATCTAACCATCTTCAATTTGGTATCATTCATCACCTACATCTAATTATTTCTCTAATCTTAAAAATTGAATTAAAATAATCTCTCCCTCTCTACGATTGGTGATCGCCACTCTGGCAATCCACCGAAATGGTGATCCCGCGAATCGCTGATCTCCGATTGGCTGATCAACGATTCAGTTTTTGAAAAGTTGTTGTGTCTGCCGATCCTTAATGATTTTTGATCGTCGGACGTACTCTCTCTCAACAATCCGTGATCATGTCTGATCAATGAATGCTGATTGAAGACCTGTTAATCCGTCAAACGGTGCACAATTATGGAAATCCCTACGATATTTTGGCGCCCTCTTATCAATTAGAAGCCGAATAAGAAGGAACTCCAGCTCAGGACAATGGAAATGTGTTTGTCTTTATTATTTACCATATCTGTTGGAGTTCTACGCCTTTATAATAAGACGATTCAAAATTACTCCTGGCTGCTTTTCATCTCCCGCCTCTTTTCGATAACATAATAATAAATTAAATTTTTTTTATAATTGGATATCAATGTCTATTGCTTTTAACCGCTGAGTTATCCCTCGTCACATGATATTCAATCCCTTCTGTCTATAAATCCCAGGAGATTGAAGAAAGTTGTGAGTATTACTACTAATGACCCTATCTCTCTAGGACCACTTCCTCTTTGAGTGCAGCAATGTAGGTCGTCTAAGTGCTGCTTGGAGCTCTCTGAGACTTGGACTAATGAAGCTTCAATAGAAAATGAATCTATGGAGAAAGGGAGTGAGAATGAAGACGCATTTTTCCTTGAGGACCGAGGATGGATGAAGAAAACTTGGACAATTGCAAGAGGAGTCTCGCTTAGCAGAAGAAAGGCTAAAGAAAACTTGAATGCCTTCCAAGTAATGCAACCACCGCAGCCAGTCCGTCTAGGAGTGGCACTGGATGCTGATTGGACCTTCTGATCTCGGTCAATCAGAAGCAGGTAGATGACTCCATGACTCAGGAGGAGCACAACAAGCCGAAGAGCGGAAACTACCGGTGCTTCCTCAAACTCAGAGAGTTTGAGGTAAATCAGAACCTTCTATAAGAAAGTATAGAGGTAATGATTCGCCTCCATTTGTCAGCTAAATATCCTCTCAGGGGGAGTTATCTGGAGAAGACCCCGAGATGTTCATCTCCTCTAAATTTACGAAAAACATCCTATCAGAGGGGATGTGCAAGAATGATGCCTGGATCTTGAAGAAGATTGAACCCCATCTCAGGACGGTGGAAAAGTGTTTGTCTTTACTTGTATGCTTCCTTTTTCATCAAATAGGGGAGACTGTTGGGAATTTCCGCTGATTTCATGGAAGAAAGCACGGGTAAAGACAACCCTTGAAGAACAAAAGAATCCTAAGTCAAAGACTAGAAGAAGCCAACCAAGCAAGGCAGAGCCAAGAAGAAATGAAGGAGCCGTCAATGATCAACGATCGCTGACCGGGTCTCGCTGAACAGAAGATCAATGCTCAACGATCCAGCTCACAGCCGCTCAGCGCTCAACAATCAAGGATGCAACATCGACTGAAGACTGGTTTGCGCTCAACGATCAACTATCACATAAGCACCAGTCAACGACTGAAGTTTGAACTACGGCCCAACGCTCAACGTCTAGCAATACTGATGACCGTTGAAGAACAATGTCGCTGTGGTTTCAGAAACAGCAAGTTCCAAGGCAATCCTTTCGTAAATACCCAATTTACCATTCTGACGTTATCTCAAGCACGTTATCATGAATTCACCATAAGCGGTGCTACGCTTATCTCACGTTCGTTCGAAAATGACTTATAATAGTTGGTTCCGCGATGTGGTAACTTCTAAAGGCCAAATTGGAGGTTGTTAACCTTGGGCTTTCGATAGGAATACTAAGTATTTTCAAGTCCCCAAACCCCACATAGAATACGACCCATTTCTTTGACTGATTCTACGACACACATACTAGGTCCAACTTAAATGCAACGTCATACATAGCATCACCGATTTGGGCCTACGACCATGGGTAGACTTCACACACAATGTCTAAATACGTGATGGTTGCCGGATTTCTAATGCATTTCATGTCGAGGATACAATCCCATGCTCCGGGGTGCTAGCGAACCATAGGAGGTCATGCCTTCCACTAATTAGTGGAGGATACTCTCCCATGTAAGCAAAGCAAAATGTAATGGACACAAATTGTCCTAAAACCGATGAGATGAATCGTAACCCTTGGTGATTGCTTTAGTGCCATGGAAACGTTGAATGACATGGATGAAGTTGATCGCAATGAACTACTCTCCGCAAATCTATCCTCGGCTTGAAGCTCAGAGCTCCGGAGCACCTCCAATGCTCGTGATAATACCAGCCCAAACCAGTGTCCGGAAAGCGATCGTGCGGTTTGGACACGCACGACCGTGCGGTTTGGACACGCACGACCGTGCGGTTTGTACACGCACGACCGTGGGTTTCTAAATTCGCACGACCATTGCCATATCGCCTCCGAAACACCACCGGACAATCCCCATTTTTCGTGGGACAGTCCCCATATCGCCTCCGAAACACCACCGGACAGTCCCCCTTTGGACCCTAATGTACTCAATTACAATTAGTTCTTGGAGAGTTAAACTGAGATTGCAGGGTGTTACACTTAATTCCACAGAGGTTCTCTCAAAATCTTAGTCAATTACTGAAACCGCTAACTCCAAATCGTAAACATAATAGTTCCTCTAGTGCTCATTAAGTTGTTTATATGCATAAACTATCATCTATCTATGTTGCATCAACACGACGAGCCCTCTAAGTGTGTGAAGTGTATATCCTAAAATATCTCAACTATGCCACGCAGTAAAGAGTGACAACTCAGCACATAAGGATGTAACACTTGACAACTTCAGCTTACCATTCATAGGCATTCATGGTTCCAACATAAAACATCATTATAGATTTGAAATCCTTCGGTCCGCGACGACAAGTAGAGCACAGGTGCTGAAATCAATTTATGCTTCAACTTCTGAATGGCATCATCAAATTACTTGAACTCCATGAATGTTTTAGTAAGAGCTGTTATAGGTAGATCAATCGTTGAGAAGCTTTCGTTAAACTTCTTACAATACTTGCAAGACTAAAGAAGCTACAAGCATCATAAATGGTATTGGGTACATGTTTGTGTCGAATTAAACCTATCTTACTAAGGCATCCTCAGCCAGAACTTGCACATAGAAACTTGGAATAGAGCTAATGGTCTCTGAGAGTCTATAAAGCAATGATTAAATGCATGACAGTCCCCTTTTGTGTTCAAATAGACCAAAAGGTCATCTATAGAGACGTTCATAAAGTTATCTAAGTGTTGAACCGGATACAAGCCAAAATTACTTCATTCAATAATAGGCTCCTCTATATATAGAGGAGGAATAAAAGATACAAACATGCTAATAGCACACCGAAAATAAAAAGGATAAAAAACTCGCTAATAATGCTAACACTCCCCCTCAAGTTGGGCGAGTGATATTAAACATGCCCAACTTGTTCACAATCTGGTCAAAGGAATTCACACACAACCCTTTGGTAAGAATGTCGGCAAGTTGCCCGTTGGAGGGCACAAAAGGAGTACAAATGATTCCCCTTTCAATATTCTCCATGATAAAGTGTCGATCCACCTCAATGTGTTTTGTCCGGTCATGTTGAACCGGGTTGTCACAATCCGCATTTTCTCCGAATTTAAGAATATCAGAGTAAGAGAAAATACGCGTCATGATGCCACGTCATACAGGAGACAACTGTAGACGCTCAGGCGGGAACCTATTATTTAACTAAACAAACATGATTATATGATAAGTCATCATTTGAAATCATTTATTAGGGGTTTTGAGATAAGAACTGTGTCTCTCAGTTCGTGGATCAACTAGTCCCCTGAGAAAGTATATATAATTGCAGCGGAAAGTACTTGATTTAGTTTACTTACAGTCCTACATGTATGCAAACGACGGAGCATGAAGTAAATGATATGCACATAACTAGGCGTACTGTAAGAGTAGAAAATACCTTTAGGCGACTTTAAAGTTAAGGGTTTCAGTTGGAAAGAAATGCAATGAGGATGAAGAAAAGCCATTTTTTATAACTATAGTGCACCTAACATAAAACATTCCCAGAGAGTAAGATACACAAGATCTAGAAGTAGTACCATTAAACTGGCTAAAGACAGTAGTTCTTATTACTTAAATTTTAATTAAACACGGGACGCTGCCCGAAAGGATAATCACTGGAAGGCCCTAAGAAATAGGGTCAAGGCAAAGTACATCTCGATCAATATGAATCATAAGAGTAACTCAAATGTTAACAGACCACAACGAGTAAAAAGAGGTTCAAACGAGAGGGATTCGAGACCAGGAGCACCGAAGGGTCACTGGCAATCATCCAAGTGCACCCGAGGGGACACGAGATTCAAACATAAAAACTCAACGAAATCACATGCGTTCCAGGCGGGGTTCCAAGGGGCCGCGCCCCTGTCGGTGGTCTCGCTGACCGATCAGCGAGCGGGGTCAAGGGGCAGAGCCCTTGCGGGGTGCGGGGCAGAGCCCCGTCCAAAATTTTGAAATCCCACCACCAGAAACCACACAAAAATCACCCCAAAAAGAAGTTCTTACCGACATTCATCGAGAAGAAGAAGGACAGCATTCAAGGCAGCACGTCTCGGGAACTGGAAGGATTTCTCGAGAGAGGACAAGGGATTTCTCGAGAAGTATAGGGGTTCCAGCGGGGAAAGTTCTCGAGAAGTCAAGCATTTCTCGAGAGGTCGAGGGGTTTCTCGAGAGGAGAATTTCTCGAGAGGGGCAAGGATTTCTCGAGAGGAGCATTTCTCGAGAGGGGCACGGATACCTCGAGAGCTGGGCTAAAACAACTTCTCGAGAACGATGGAGACTTCTCGAGAAGGACCAGGGATCTCTCGAAAACTTGGCTACACAACTTCTCGAGACTCTCAAAGACTTCTCGAGAAGGACCAACCAGCGGCTAAAATTCAGGGAACGATGGTGTCTTCCGGGAGAAATGCCCTGACACTACACGGGGAAGAAAATTTAAGGTTTCTAACTATCACACAAGACGCTCGAAACACGAGCCCACAGTTCATCAAGCATCTATCGGGAGAAAGACAAACCACGACTTAACCAAACAAAGAGGAGGAGGAAGCCACTTGCCTTAAACCTTGCAAACTCGAAGATCTCCGCTCCGAAAGCTATGGATCGGCTAGGGAAACACACGAGCACGGATTCCTGAAACTTTTCGGGTCGAAAGAAGGGGTTAGGTCACTACCCTAACTCCAAAAATTCCATAAAACGGGAAAAGCTTACCGCTAGAACGAAGATCTCGCCGAGAGCTTTCCAAATCTCCTCTCCAAACGCGATTCCGACTACTACAGCCCTAGAAATCGCCGATCGAACGTTCCTCGAAGCTCCGCACTCGCCCTTTCGCTCGGCGGCTGATTTGATCGAGGGAGGAAGAAGATGAATAGGGGAAGAAGATTTTAGGCTTTGTATAAAAAACCTAATTAATTAATTAATTCCCCCATTCACTTAAAACCGTGAGGGAAACTAGATCACCTCAGATTTCTACGAAATTCGCACCTTAACTGAAACACGGCGCTACGAATCCAACGGCGAAGTCAGAATTCAATTCCGACGGGCCAAACTCGGGCTAAAGCCTCCCGAAGCTAAAATCTTGATATCCACCCAAAATCTTTACTTTAACTCGAAACGATGCGAAATCTCGCACGCTCGATCTACCAGACATACTTTAACTAAGCTAAGGCTCATCAAACTACTAGACGAGCTGACGTAACGCCCTTACGCCAAAATTACGCCACAGCGGACACGTAAAATAATTAACGAAAATTAGGGGCGTTACACGGGTTGTGAGCGATACTAATGGCAGACTTATTGTCACAATATAGACGGATGGGTCCTTCTTCAACGAGACCAAGGTCGCTCAATAAGGCCCGAAGCCATAAGCCTTCACAGACCCCATGAGCCATAGCTCTAAACTCAGCCTCGGCACTAGACCGTGCCACAACCTGTTGCTTCTTGCTCCTCCAAGTGACAAGGTTACCTCCAACAAAAGAGCAGTATCCAGAAGTGGATCGCCTATCATCCACTGACCCGGCCCAATCAGCATCAGTATAAACTTCAATCTTGAGATCAGTACTCGGGGAAAACAGGATTCCCCTTCCTGGTGAGGACTTGAGGTACCGAAGAATTCTGCGTGCTGCATCCATGTGCCGTGTCTTTGGAGCATGCATGTACTGACTCACAACACTCACTGCATAGGAAATATCCGGACGAGTATGAGAAAGATATATGAGCCTCCCCACTAACCTTTGGAACCCTGAAATATCCTCAATCGCCACTCCATCATCACGCCCCAATCGGTGATTTGCCTCAATCGGAGTATCAGCCGGTCTGCATCCGCTCATCCCCATCTTTTCAAGAAGATCTAACGTGTATTTCTGCTGAGAGAGGAAGATCCCCTGCTTTGATCTAGCAACTTCAATTCCCAAGAAGTACTTGAGTTTTCCTAGATCCTTGACCTCAAACACTTTGGCAAGCTTCAGCTTCAGATTCTGAATTTCTTCATGATCATCACCAGTTATGACAATGTCATCAACATACACAATAAGAACCGTGATTTTCCCAAGCCTACGTTTGATGAACAACGTATGGTCAGCATTGCTCTGAGAGTATCCAAACGACACCATCGCCTTGTGGAACCGGCCAAACCATGCTCTTGGGGACTGCTTCAGTCCGTATAGAGCCTTCAACAATCTACAGACTTTCCCTGAAGAACCATCCAGAGTGAGACCTGGAGGAATAGACATATAGACCTCCTCCTCCAAGTCACCGTGGAGAAAGACATTCTTCACATCAAGCTGCAGAAGATCCCAATTTTTGCAAACCGCAACGGAAACCAATACCCTGATGGTATTCATTTTAGCAACAGGGGCAAATGTCTCCTGATAATCAATGCCCTGGGTTTGGGTATAACCCATTGCAACCAACCGTGCCTTGCATCTCTCAACAATCCCTTGTGGATTCTGTTTCACAGAGAACACCCACTTGCACCCAACAGGTTTTTTTCCATAGGGAAGAGAGACTAGATCCCATGTATGGTTCTTCTCCAGAGCCTTCATTTCCTCAACCATCGCCTCACGCCATACAGGAACCTCAAGAGCCTGTTGCCATGACACAGGTATAGAAGAAGTAGCAAGAGAGGAGACAAAGGCCTTATAGGAGGTAGATAGAGAATCATAAGATACATAATTAGAGAGAGGATGGCGGGTACAAGACTGGATACCTTTACGAAGAGCAATCGGTAAATCAGACCCTGAGTCAGGATCCACTGACTGTTCTGGTAACATAGCAGGCCCTTGTGCGCTTGTCCCCTTTGCACGCCGAGTATAGACCTGCAGAACCGGAGATGGAGGCATAGCGGAGGAAGGATCCAGAGAGACAGGAGGCGACATAGGAAAAGAGCCCACCTCCACTAGAATAGCAGGACTCACTTCCTTTGGTAAAGTCTCCCCTGAAGTGAGGGATATGGTGGAGGTATGGGCAGAGAAACGGAGGGAACACCCGATGGTGAGGAAGAGGACAAAGGGTAATATGATTCGGATTCACGGAAAGTGACATCCATGCTAACAAACACCTTTCTTGTAGGTGGATGAAAACACTTGTAACCCTTCTGCGTAGGAGAGTACCCAATAAAGACACATTTGAGGGCACGCGGATCAAGTTTGGATGGACGAGGGTGATGGATGTGAACAAAGCAAACACAGCCAAACACTTTAGGAGGAAGGCGGGTGGGAGTCACCCCCAACGTGTCCAAAGGGGTAGAGTTCCCGAGGACACGTGTGGGCATACGATTGATGAGGTAAGCAGCAGTGAGAACCGCATCTCCCCAATAGAATTTTGGTAGATGCATTGTGGACAAGAGGCATCGAGCAACCTCCAACAAATGGCGATTTTTCCGCTCAGCAACGCCATTTTGAGCAGGGGAATACGCACAGGTAGTCTGGTGTAAGATACCGTGGTCAGCCAGGTAGCGCTCAAATTGAGAGTCCATGTATTCCCGGCCATTGTCACTGCGAAGAATTTGAATTTTGGACTGAAATTGGGTGGCGATCATGGCATGGAATTGTCGAAAAACGGAGAACGCATCACTTTTGCGACGTATCAAATATAACCATGTGGTGCGCGAGAACCAATCAATGAAAGTAATAAACCACGTACAACCAGAAATTGAAGGGAGCAAGCATGGGCCCCAGATATCAGTATGAATAACAGCAAATGGAATAGAACTTGGCAAAGATACATGTTTAAATGAAGTACGATGATGTTTGTTGACACTACAGACATCACACACAAAAGACTCCAAAATAGTAGCAGAAAGAGCAGGAAATAACAGTTTCATAACAGAAAGAGATGGGTGTCCCAGGCGACAATGCCAGAAGTACAGAGGGTGAACAGTGCTGGAATGAAGAGCTAGGGGGAAGAATCAGCGCCGCCAGAGTCAAGCACATAGAGGTCATTCACCATGCTACCAGAGCCAATCACCTTCCCCGTCGTCAGGTCCTGAAACACACAAGAAGACGGAAGAAAGGTCACAGAGCAATGCATGGAGTTGGTTAAATGACTAATGGAAAGTAGATTACGAGTAAAGGTAGACACGTGAAGGACAGAGGACAAGGTGAGGGAGGAGCAGGGTATGGTTCCCTTTCCAGCAATGGAGGAAAGAGAACCATCTGCAATACTCACCTTATCACGCCCAGAAAGAGGAGTATAGGAAACAAAACCTGTAGAGGACCCGGTCATATGATCCGTGGCCCCAGAGTCAATGACCCATTGGGTGGATGAAGAAGAAACAGCAGAATGAGCACCTGGCAGTCCTGTATGAGCGTAGGAGGAAGAGGCAGAAGGCTCCGTAGAAAGACCCTGCATCATTCGTCTCAGAGCTAGCATCTCATCCGCCGTGAAGCCACCAGGTGTAGCACAGGCATCAGTACCAGAGTATCCATGAGAAGCATCAGCAGTAGCATCAGTAAGATGGGCCGCACGGGGAGCAACATGACGACCCGAGGAGCGTCCAGAACCACGACCGCCACGAAGTGAAGCACCCCCTCTTGGGGTAGGGAACCCATGAAGCTTGAAGCAGGTATCCCGTGTATGGCGATTCTTGCCACAATAATCACATACAAGATGATCCTTATCTGAGCTCCTCAACTTAAGATCACGGAATGGACGAGTGCCAAGAAGAGAGGGGGTAGAAGCAGCCAGAGCAGAGCTCTCTGGCACAGGGTCAGGTAGGAGAGTCTGACGACGATCAAACTCCTGCTGCACTATGCTGTAGACCTCAGAAAGGGAAGGAATCAACGGTCGCCCGAGAATCTGAACACTGATCTGATCGAAGTCGCGATGCAATCCATGAAGAAACTCAAATATGCGATTGCGATCATCTCTGGCCCGAACCATCGCCTCGTCATTAGGACTAACAAATACAAGGGGATCAAAGTGATCATACTCCTGGTAAAGTTGCGTGAACTCCAAGTAATACGCTGAAGGAGGTCGGTCACCCTGTCGGAGTAAGCTAATCCGGCGGCGTAGCTGAAAGATCTGAGCCGCATTGCCACGACGGGAGTAGGTTGACTCCGCACGACGCCAAATATCAGCAGCACTATCAAGAAAGAGGTAGTTGCGGGCAATGGACTCTTGCATGGAGTTGGTGAGCCAGGACATAACCAAGGAATTCTCGGACTCCCACTGCTGCCATTCAGGAGAAGTCCTGTCAGGTTCCTTCATGTGGCCGGAGACATAGCCAAAGAGACGCCGACTCTTCAGCGCCAGGGTGATGGAACGGGACCATGAGAGATAATTGGATTCATCGAGTCGGAGAGTAGTGATCTGAGAGGTATTGTGATCGGTGGTTCCACGGTAAAAAACCGATGAAGAAGGACCACTAGAGAGAGCCGGGGAAACACCGGTAGAGAGAGGATCCGGGGTAACACCGGTAGAAAGAGTGGGAGAATCCATTCCAGTAGATGCCATGGCAAGCCGGAATAGAAATCCGGGGAGAAAGATAGAACCGGAATAGAAATCCGGATAGGAGGAAAGCCCCCAAAAAAAAATTAGGGCATCAAGGAGTGAATGGTTTCAGCCATTCAAGCATCACGAGAAAGGTGGCGCCGGAAAGAAGAACTTATTCCGGCGCCATGAGGAGAGGATGAAGCACTGTCGAGCGGAGAGGAGCGCTGGCGGAAAGGCGGGGAGGAGCGCTGGTCGTTGACGGAACGCGAAGAGGGCGCTGGTCGCTGGCGGAAGGCGGAGAGGGACGCTGGACGCTGGACGCTGAAAGGAGCGCTGGTCGCTGGCGGAACGCTGGACGCGGAGAGGAGCGCTGGCGGGACGGGGGCGAGGCGGAAGCGAGGCGGAAGCGCAGATTAGGTCACGGGATTGCTCGGCTTTGATACCATGTTGAACCGGATACAAGCCAAAATTACTTCATTCAATAATAGGCTCCTCTATATATAGAGGAGGAATAAAAGATACAAACATGCTAATAGCACACCAGAAATAAAAAGGATAAAAAAACTCGCTAATAATGCTAACACTAAGCACATCAACATCCCTGATCTTTGGTTGTAGTAACCTTTCAAGTCCAACTTGTAGAAGGCACTTGATCCTTTCAACTAACCGAACTAATCATCAATCGAAGGGAGTGTTTACTTGCTCCTCACAGTTAGCAAGTTCCATGTGCTATACATTATGTAAGAAAACTAGTGGAACTTTGATTGATAATTTGAAGTTAAATATGCAGTCTATTTGAAACATTTTGCCTTACATAAATATGTGGAAATTTTCCTTACAATAATTTTTCATAAATGAAAAAAAAAATCTTATATATGTTGTAGGCATACAAATAGTTTGCAAGCGTATAGTCTTCTGATCATATATTTTTAGCTCTTCCTTGGCTAAATGATAATTGAAAATGTTATTTCCATCTCCGAAGCTTGGTATAAATACATAATATGTGATGCAGGACATAAATACATAATATAAAAAACTAAAAACCAATATGGCACTTTTTTATTTATCTTTTTTCTCTTCCGGATTTTAGATTTTTTTGACCTGATAATTGGTCTGCCTGTCTATTTTGCATGTAGAGGTGCTGTTCGATTTTATCCAAGAGGTCCAACATCATGCAAAATTGAAGTGAGAATTCCTGATTTCTTTTACCAATAAATATATTCCTTTTATGGAAATTGGACTTATTATTTGAATTTAATATATCCACCATGAAATCACTAGCATGTCATTTTCATTGTACACCTTTTTTTGTAATATGCCTATATCTATTATAAGAAATCTATATATTCAGCAATTCTTTACTATGTAATGGTAGAAAGAAAAGAGCACAAAATATTATTAGCTTATCTCAATTACAAAGGATCCTACTCATGCATATACATGAATGTAGGAAAAGATCCCATATGACCAAATTACCCTTATCAGGTATTACACATATACGACATAAAACACGTCTTGATAATATTCTATATAACATAACGTCAACACCCTTCTCAAGTCGGACAAAAGATGTGAATCATCCCTAAATTCTGTATTTCATTAGTGAACATATCGTAACCCAGACCTTTGGTGAAGACGTTCGCCAGTTGGTCTTTGGAATGAACAAATGAGCTAACCATATTCCTTATGACTAAGTGGTCTTTGATGAAGTTTCGATCGACTTCAACATGCTTGGTGTTATCATGTTGTACTGGGTTGTGAGCTATTCTAATGATAGCTTTATTATCACAGTATAAGGAGAGAGTGATATGCTCCTAGAATCCCAGATCCTATAAAATAGATTGCAACCATAGTCCTTTACAGAGACCTTTGGACATCGCTCTGTACTCAACCTCTGCACTAAATCTGACTACTTCATTCTGTTTCATGATTTATTAGGTTACTAAATCCCTCCCAAAAAATGTGCAATACACCATAGTGGATTTCTTGTCATCATAATTTCCAGCCCAATTTGCGTTCGTGAAGACTTCAATCCTTAATTGATTTTTCTTAGAGAACAAGAGTCTTCGACCAAGTGCAATCTTTAGGTATCTCAACACTCGATGCGTAGCCTCCTGATGTCTGATTTTAGGAGCCCTCCTGATGTCTGATTTTAGGAGCATGCATATATCTACTCAAAATATCAGCTGCATACGTAATGTCAGGACGTGTGTGAGATTGATATATGAGTCTTCCGACAAATCTCTAATTTCTCGATATATTTTTCTGTTCACCGTGACCGTCTCCATCAATCTTATGATTCTCTTCCATGAGAGTGTTTAGTGAGGCACAATCGAGCATTCCGGTTTCCTTTAACAGGTCCAAGACATACTTACGATGACATATGAAGATGCCTAGATTCGATCTAGCAACTTCAATTCCAAGGAAGTATCGTAGTCTTCCTAAATCAACCTCGAACTTTTTGGATAATTGTACCTTGAGGTTGGTGATCTCCTCAGAATCATCTTTTGTGATGACCATGTCGTCCACATACACAATGAGAACCATGATCTTCTATTCACGTCTTTTAATGAACATAGTTTGATCAGATTGTCCCTGCTTGTAGGTGAACTCGTGCATAGTCTTGTGAAACCTACCAAACCATGCCATGGACGACTTCTTCAGTCCATATAAATACTTCTTCAAGTGATAGACTAGCTCTTCTTGTCCGTTTCAAATAAACCTAGGAGGGAATTTCTTATACACTTCTTCATCCAACTTGCTATGGAGGAAGACATTCTTCACGTCAAGTTGATGAAGATCCCAACTTAGAAAAACGACACAGATAAGAGAAACCCTATGGAGTCCATCTTCTCTATTAGAGGAAAGGTCTCTTAGTAGCCTACTCCTTTAGTCTTGGTATACCATTAAGCCACCAACCTTGCTTTGTAACATTCAACCTTGCTTTGTAACTGTAGAAGATAAGCAAAAGCTTGTATGTATATTTCTACTTGTCAAATACAAAGAGTGAGTACATATATATAGGAGAGAGGAGGAGAGAAAAATTCCTATACAAGATGTGGGACTAAAGAGGGGAAGAATACATGAGCCCAAATATGGGCCCTCAATATGGGCTATTCCAACACTCCCCCGCAAGCTGGAGCGTACAAGTCGTAGGATCCAAGCTTGGACAGGCATTGATAGAAGAGAGTACTGGATAGGGCCTTTATGAGGACATCCGCCACTTGTTCTGTACCCGGAACATGCTTTAACTCTAGCTTCTTCATTTGAACTTTCTCCCGGATGAAATGACAATCAACTTCAATGTGCTTTGTTCTTTCGTGGAAGACTGGGTTCTTGGCAATGTGTATAGCAGCTTGACTATCACACAAGAGGAGAGCTGGTGAAGGGTGTTTTACACCAAGGTCAGTCAGGAGGCTCTCAAGCCATGTGAGTTCAGAGACCACAGATGCCATTGCCCGGTATTCTGCTTCAGCTGAGGATCTCGCAACCATAGCTTGCTTCTTACTTTGCCAGGTAATCAGGTGTCCTCCAAAGTATGTGCAGAAACCACTTGTTGACCGTCGATCGTCCAGGCACCCAGCATAGTCAGCATCAGAGTATGCCACCAATCTTGGAGTTGACGATGATGTTTTATAAACCAGTCCCTGACCAGGAGCTGTTTTGAGATACCTAAGAATCCTTTCGACGACCGGAAGGTGAGATTTTCGAGGGGAGTGCATGTATCTGCTTACCATCCCCACGACGAAGGATATATCAGGTCTTGTTACTGTTAGGTAGATTAATTTTCCAACAAGACGACGATAGTATTCCGGGTACTGTAGTTGCAGGTCTGAGTCGGAAGCTTGAGCACACAGTTTGTGATTGACATCCATTGGGGTGTTCGTCGGTTTGCAGCCTGAGTAACCTGCATCATGAAGGAGATCGAGACAGTACTTTCTTTGAGAGAGGACAAGGCCATCTGGTCTTCTGGCGACCTCCAGACCCAGGAAGTAGTGAAGGTGACCCAGATCTTTTGTCTGAAATACAGAGCTAAGATGTTGTTTGACCGCCTGTATTCCCGTGCCGTCATCTCCAGTAATTATGATGTCATCCACATACACCAGAAGAATAACTGTCCCCGTTGCCTGTTGGCGAGTGAACAAGGAGAAGTCTGCCGAGCTTCGAGTAAAGCCAATCTCCCGAAGAGCCTTGCTGAACTTGTCGAACCAATTGCGAGGTGATTGTTTGAGACCATAAAGAGACTGCAATAGACGACAGACCAGAGAGGACTCCCCCGTGGTCTCAAACCCGAGAGGTTGCTCCATGAAAACAGTTTCCTGGAGATCGCCGTTAAGGAACAAATTCTTAATATCCAGCTGAAATAATGGCCACCGACGATGTACGACTACTGAGATAAGCACACGAACAATGTTGAGTTTAGCCACCGGAGAGAAGGTCTCTTCATAGTCGATACCTTGTTGTTGAGTGTAGCCACGAGCAACCAAACGAGCTTTCAGCCGGTCAATGGTTCCATCAGGAGCATGCTTGATAACAAAAACCCATTTACACCCAACGGGTTTCTGTCCTGTAGGACGGGGTACCAGAGTCCATGTCTTGTTAGCCCAAAGAGCATCCATTTCTTCCTCCATGGCAGCGCGCCACCCAGGATGTTGGAGAGCCTCCTGCACAGAGTTAGGAATAGCAATTGTGGACAAAGTGGTAGCAAGAGTCTGGAGTTGGGGAGAGAGACGATGTAGGGAAACATAGTTCGCCATCGGATGAGCGGTTGATTCTGTTATCGGATCAGCCATACGCTGAGTACCCGAGGTTGAGGCCGACTGCGTAGGGGCAACGGGAGTGAGAGTGCGACGAGAGTAGACACGGATGAGAGGTGGCTTGGAAAGGGCAGGAGCAGAACTTGGGGAAGGAGGAGCCGGCGTGTGAACGGGAATGATAGGTCGGAGGACAGGCAGTGGGGTAGGTATTGACATAGGTGTGGATGCTGGAGCAGGGAAGAATGGCTGATCCTCCCGGAAGGTAACATCTGGCGACACAGAAACTTTGCGAGTAGTAGGAGAATAACAGACGTAGCCCTTCTGTGTACGTGAGTAGCCAATAAAAAATTGCTTGGCCGCCCTGAGATCCAGCTTGTCCGTAGACGGTCCCAGGATATGAACGTAGCACGTACACCCGAAGATTCGAGGTGTGAGGGGAAAGGCCGGAGTAGAAGGAAAGAGGAGGCTGAAAGGAGTGGCATTGTTGATGACAGAGGATGGAAGACGGTTAATAAGAAAGCACGCCGTGGAGACCGCAAAGTTCCAATAGGCTTTGGGAACGTTCATTTGAAGCATGAGAGAGCGGGCAACATCAAGTAAGTGTCGGTTCTTCCGTTCAGCCACACCATTTTGCTGTGGGGTGTAGGGACATGAAGTCTGGTGGGTAATCCCGAATTCTGAGCATAAATTTGCAAACTCGTGGCCGGTGTATTCACGAGCATTATCGGTTCGCAGAGTTTTGATGGTGGTTGAGAATTGTGTGCGAGTTTCCAGGATAAACGCCCGAAAGACGCGAGGGAGCTCCGAGCGATCGCGAAGTAAGTATAACCAAGTAACTCGTGAATAGTCATCAATAAACGTAAGAAAATATCGAAACCCAGAAATACTAGTAGTTTTATAGGGTCCCCATATATCAGAATGTAATAGATCAAAAGGAGCAGAGCTCCGAGTACAATGTGCGGGAAAAGAAGAACGCGGCTGTTTGCCCAAAATACAAGAATCACATTTAAAAACTGGAAAAGATACATCGGGAAGTGCCTTCTGGAGGACTGGGAGGGGAGGATGTCCAAGACGCTGATGCCACTCAGCAGAGGAGACCGATGAGAGGATAGTGGGAGAGTCGTCGAGAAGGTAGAGCCCGTTACGCTGTCGCCCCTTACCAATGGTAGTCCGCGTCCGCCGATCCTGTATCAGAAAAGAAGAGGATGTAAATGTCAGGGAGCAATCCAGGTCTGAAGTAAGAAGGCTAACAGAAAGTAAATTGAACGGGATCCCGGAACATGAAGAGCCGAGCGGAGAGAGATGGAGGGGCTAAGAGAGAGGTCAGTCGAGCCAGAGACTGAAACCGTCTCCCCATTGGCCACTGTGATACACTTCGGGTGAGGAGCATTCAAATACGTTGGTGGCTGTAGTGAGGTGATATGATGAGTAGCACCAGAGTCCACTATCTAGCGTGGACTCGTTGAGAGACAGGTTATACCTGAATTGGAGACGGAGGCGACTGAGGCAGGCGGGGACATCATCCCTTATAGCTGTTGGAACTGTAGGCGGAGAGCGTCAAGATCGGCGCGGGAGACCGAGGGGCTGTCATCAGCAACAGCAGCGGCAGTCGGACGAGAAGGATTCCCAGGCTTCCTATAGCAGGTCGTCTCAAAGTGGCCATCTCGCCCACAGAATGAACATTTTGGTCGAGAACGACCACCACGTCCCCTTCCCCGAGAGGCAAAACGTCCACCACGAGCTGAGGGAGGCACAAGGAGTAAGGGAGCGGGAGTGTGCTGAAGAAGGGCCGGGGAGGGAAGAGTAGGAGCCGCCAGAGGGGCTGAGGTTTTGAGGAGCATGGAGCACACATCTGAGAGGGAAGGAGTGATGGCCGAAGCCAGAACCTGGTTTCGGATGCTCTGCAGATGTGGTGGAACACGAGCTATGATCATAGCAATGATGACAGCTTCCTTCTGAGCTCGTTGAGCAGCGTGATCATTGGTGGACGGTTGATGCTGGATCCATGCCTCAGCCAGAGTCTTGGTGCGAGCAACGAAGGAGATCATGTTAGCAGCCCCAGCCGTGTCTAATGCCTGAAGATCTGTGATGATGTCGTAGAGATGTTGAAGGCTGTCCTTGCTCGAGTATAGGGAGTGGAGCTCATCCCACATCGCTTTAGCAGTCTCGTGATACATCACCATCTGGTATGACTCTCCATCCATCGAGTTGAGGAGCCAAGTCTGAACTCGGCCGTCATTACGGAGCCAGGTCTCCGTAGCAGGAACTGGAGGCCCTTGGGTGAGATGACCCAGGAGTCCCTTGGACTGAAGAACTCGCCGTACTGAGTGTACCCATTGGATGAAGTTTCCTTTGCCGGAGAGGGAGATTGTAGTGATTCGCAGCTCATCACGAAGTTCTGGAGGCTGACCCAGGTTGTCGGGCTGAGGCGGAGCAGGCACCGTGGTGGAGTCAACGGAGGATCCCATTGAATATAGAGGTGGGATGAGCGGACTGACTAAGGAACCTGGCGGGCTGCTGAGAGGAGACCGGGCGAGCTAAGCTAGACCGGGCGAGTTGAAAGAAGGCCGGGCGAGCTAAGCTGACTGAGAAGACCGGGCGAGCAGCTGAGGAGACCGGCAGGGAGAAGTCGGCACGGATACCGCAACAGGGAGAAGCTGCAGCGATCAAGAGGAGTCGGCAGGGAGAGCCGCTGCGTTGAGGAGATTGGCAAGGAGAGGCCGGGCGAGCTGCCGACTAGGGAAGACCGGGCGAGCTGAGCTCAACTGAGGCCGCAGGAGCTGACGGCAAGGTGCAGACCACGGAGGAGGCCGCACTGGAGCAGGGAAGATGCAGGCCGTTCTGGAGAGCGATGAAGAGCTCGGCAGACCGCTGAGACAGTCGCTCGGCAGACCGCTGGAGGAGGAAATCGAACCACTGGAGAACGCCGCTGAAGAAGCTCGCAGAAGAGGCTCGGCCGAGAGATAAGACCGTTGAGGAGGCTGAAGGTGACCGCAGAGATCGGCAGAGGAGACCGGATGAGGAGACCGGCAGAGGGCAAGAAGGCCGCTTGAGCGCAGGTGGGCCCCACTGGATAGACACGAGCTGCCTATAAGAAGGCGGAGGAGAACGAGGCGCTATGGAAGCCACGAGCAGGGGCGGGTAGGGAGGGGAGACCGCAGAGGCGCGGTCTGAACTGGCGGAAAGAGGGAGCGGCTGCGGGTAGAAAGGGGAGACCGCAGAGGCGCGGTCTGAAGTGGCGGATAGAGGGTTGAGAAGGCGGTCGGATTAAACCAGAGTTACTGAGAATGACGTCCTTTCTGATCGTAACTTTGCTTTGATACCATGTAGAAGATAAACAAAAGCTTGTATGTATATTTCTACTTGTCGAATACAAAGAGTGAGTACATATATATAGGAGAGAGGAGGAGAGAAAAATTCCTATACAAGATGTGGGACTAAAGAGGGGAAGAATACATGGGCCCAAATATGGGCCCTCAATATGGGCTATTCCAACAGTAACGTTCAACCTTGCAGTCCTGATTTTAATTTAACAGAGAACACCCACCTCGAACCAATTGCTTTCTTCTCTAAGATAAAAGAGAAGTGTCCCATGTGTGATTCTTATCAAGTGCAAATATTTCCTCCATTGCACGTGCCCATTCAGGATACACCGTGTTACCGACATCCAGTCGGACGAGCCGGAATGGCAGGTTTACTCGAGAAGGGCGCGCGCGAGAGAAGACAACGCCACCAACCCCACGACCGAACTGGGCGGTGGGTTGAAGGAAACCGCCTAGGGGCCGGTCGGCCCTATTTATCATTATCGCTTTTATTTTGGTTATGTATTTTTAATTTGAACTATTAATGTGGTGTATGGTGGTTTCCCCCTATATAAGGGATCACCTAGGGTTTTGTAATGATCTTTTGATCAATCTACTTAGGAGGGGCTGCTCCCCTTGTCTTCTCCTTCTCCCTATCTCTCTCCCTCTCTTTCTCGATCTCTCTATCTCTCTCTCGCCCGCTCGTTCGCCCTCCCGCCTACCGCCGCCGCTGTCGCCCAGCGTCAGCTTCCAAGGATACCCCCGCCGCTATCGCCCGCCCTGTCGCCCAGCGCCAGCCGCCCGCTACCCCTTCCGCTGTCGCCGACGCTATCGGAAATCCTATTACCCGCAGCGGTAACATTGGTTCGACCTGCCGCTCCGCCCGCCATTCGCGCCGCCGGAAATCCATCATGCCAGTCTCTACCCGCCTGAACACTGCCGCCGATGCGTCCGCCTCCGACGACGCCATCACCGCCCGCCTCGCCGGCCACGATTCCCTACTCGCGAGCCTCCAATCCAGTGTCGACGACGTCGCTGCGACCCAGCACGCCATCCTCGCCCAACTCGCCGCCCTCGCCGCACTCCAGCCGCTGCCGCCCTCGCCCACGGTACCGCCTGCAGCGACAGCACCGGCCGATACCGCCTCGGTGCTCGGCACGCCTCCCACCCCGCTACCGCCGGCCTTCCGCGCCCAAGCCCAGTTTCCATTGGGGCCGACATTTCCGCCGCCCGCGCCCTTTCGGCCCCCCTCACCCTCGACGTGCCTTCCTTTTCCGGGACGGATCCCATGGGATGGATCGCTCGAGCGGAACAATACTTCGATCTTAATGATACCCCGCCGGTGGACCGAGTCGGCACGGCCATGGTGGGCATGGAGGGTTCGGTCCTTCATTGGGCTCGCTGGCTCCGCCAAGTTCAACCGCTCATTCCCTGGCACGAGTTCAAGCAGGAGATGATTAGCCGCTACGACTCACGCTACACCGGCTCCGCCATTGAGTGGCTCTGCTCCGCCCGCCAGACAACCTCGGTGGATGCTTATATTGACGAGTTTGTGGCACTCGTCACGCAAGTTCCGGGCCTCCCGTCCGACCATTATTTGGGGTTCTTTCTGCAGGGCCTCCTCCCCAATATCCGCTCCAGCATTCGTACCCACCACCCCCGGACCGTCTCGGACGCTCTGGAACTGGCTCGGGCAGTGGAAGCCGACATCGGACCCCGCACCGCCGCCCCCCAATTCCGACCTCCACAGCACCGGGAGGCCGCTCCTCGGCACCCACCCCCGGCAGCCGGTCGGCCTCCTCGCCCGGACAATCCTCATCGCGTCTCTAACACGGAGTACAACGACCTTCGTCGTCGCGGGTTATGTTTCCGCTGTCGTCAACCATACTCGCCTCAGCATGTGTGCCCGGTCAAAGAATTCCATGCTATTTTCAGCGATAGCGAGGGGTACGCCGCCGCCGAGGATTTGCCACCCCTGGAGCAACCACCCGACCCACCTACGGCCGACCTCGAGGACGCCCCTCTCATCGTGTTGGAATTGCCCTTTTACTCCGTGGGGGGATTAACGGGCCCCCGCACCATGAAGTTGGTCGGCGACCTACACAACCGCCCCGTCATCGTGATGGTGGATAGCGGGGCGAGTCACAATTTCATGTCCTCCAATCTGGCGCAGGAGCTCGCCATACCAGTGGATCCGTCACCAGATTTTTCGGTGTGCTTGGGCGATGGCCGCCGACGGTCGACTTTGGGCCAATGCCGGGATGTTACCATCACAGTGGGGCCGTGCCGCGTCACGGCTGACTTCTACATGTTCGAGCTAGACGGTCTCGACGCTATTCTCGGCGTGGCGTGGCTCGAGACCTTGGGGGACGTCCGCGTAAACTGGGCTTCGATGACGATGGATTTTCAGCAGCAGGGCCGACCATGTCGCTTGGTGGGTGACCCGACCCTCCTCCGCTCCCCGCTCTCCTATCGGGCGATGACACGCGTGGCCGACGTCGATTTCTCAGCATGGCTATGGCCCCTTCAGGCGAGCCCCCCCGCGGCGGCCGCACCCATCATGGCCGACATGAGCGCCGTCCTCGCGGAGTTCGAGGACATCTTCACCGCACCTTCGGGACTGCCTCCCACCAGACCGACCGATCACGCCATTGTGCTCCATCCGGGGTCATCGGCGGTGTCAGTGCGGCCCTACCGATATGGACACGCCCAAAAGGACGAGATAGAGCGGCTCGTTCGGGAGATGTTGTTGGGTGGTATTATACGGCCCAGTGCGAGCCCGTTTTCCAGCCCGGTGCTACTGGTCCGCAAGAAAGACGGCAGTTGGAGGTTCTGTGTGGACTACCGGGAGCTCAACAAGGCGACAGTCCCGGACAAGTATCCTATTCCGGTGATTCAGGAGCTCTTGGACGAGTTACACGGCGCGACGTTCTTCACCAAGCTGGACCTACGGGCCGGCTATCATCAGATTCGTGTTCGGCCAGACGATGTGCCGAAGACGGCATTCAGGATACACGATGGGCTCTTCGAGTTCTTGGTCATGCCGTTTGGGCTCACCAACGCCCCCGTAACATTCCAAGCAACCATGAACGAGATCTTTCGGCCGGTTCTGCGTAAGCACATCCTTGTTTTTTTTGATGATATCCTTGTCTTCAGTCACACTTGGCAGGACCACCTCCGTCATGTTCGGGAGACGTTTGCCACTCTCCGCTTACATCACCTTACCGTCAACCACAAGAAGTGCACCTTTGGCACGGCAACGGTCAGCTACTTGGGCCATACTATTTCAGCCCACGGCGTGGCCATGGATGAAGACAAAATTCAGGCGGTGCTGAGATGGCCGACTCCCGCTTCCTTACACGACGTCCGGGCCTTTCTCGGCCTGACAGGATACTACCGGCGCTTCATCAAAGATTACGGCGGTTTGACCCGCCCTCTCACTCAGTTGCTGAAGAAATCCGAGGAGGGGCCCTTCACATGGCCACCGGCGGCTATGGAGGCTTTCACCGCGCTCCAATCCGCCTTGGTCCGCGGCCCGGTTTTAGCCATGCCGGACTTCCGCCAGCAGTTTGTCGTCGAATGTGACGCTTCGGGCACCGGCGTCGGCGCCGTCTTGATGCAGGCCGGCCGACCCATTGCTTTTTATAGCCGGGCCTTTTCCAATGCGGTGCGCAGCCGCTCGGCGTACGAGAACGAGCTCATGGCGTTGGTGTTGGCGGTCCAACACTGACGGCCTTATCTCCTAGGGCGGCCCTTCGTCATTCGCCCGATCACCACAGTCTCCGCTATCTCCTCCAACAAAAGATCGCCACTCCGACCCAGCAAGTTTGGGTGGCCAAGCTGCTCGGCTACGACTTCACGGTGGAATTTCGTCCGGGCAAGACGAACCGGGCGGCCGATGCGCTCTCCCGATGCCCGCACGCGCCAGAACTGACAGCTATATCCCGGCCGGTGTGGGACGACGCCGCGGCCATTCAAAGCGAGGTGGATCGGGACCCTCACCTTCAGGAAATTCGGGCTGCATTGTGTTGGAGTTACCATTGTGATCTAGAAGTGGTCAAACATGTAATGTCACTGCCAACGCGATATGAGCCTGCAGGGTCGCACATAAGAGCATGTGGAGAAGTTGGAAGATTGACTATGTTGGTAAAGGTTACCAATCACCATATAGAATGGGGGAAGTCCAGCAAATGTTGCTGTCTGAATTCGTCGGGTTTACACGGATAGAATTCGTCGGGATTCGTCGGATTCGTCGGGATTCGTCGGATTGTCCCGTGAACACTCGACGAATTATTACAGAGTCCCTTTACTCGGCAAGTGTTGCCGTCTGATCGGATTCGTCGGATTCGTCGGGATTCGTCGGGTTGTTCCGTGGAATCTTGACGAATTATCACAGAGAGCATTAACTCGGCAAATGTTGCCGTCTGATGTGATTCGTCGGAATTCGTCGGATTGTCCCGTGAAAACTCGACGAATGCTGTTCCGTGGAATCCCGACGAATTGTAACAGAAGCCCCTATTCTGCTGGGTGGTCTGCGGATAGCGATTCTTCTTGAAGCTGTTTATCCTTTGGGTATAAATAGGACTTCTTTAGGGTTCTCATAACTAACGACAAGTTGAGCCGACGGAAGTGTTCCGCCTCACGAACCCTAGCCGACGGAAGTGTTCCGCCGTCTCGTTCGCCTCCGCCGACCTCCTCTCCGGCGATCGTCGCCGTGATTGTTCTTCCTGGAGCGAACCTAGCAGTTCGTGGAAGTGCAAGGTGCAGTCGTTCTTCTCCCGGCTCGTGTGGATCACTGTAGAGACGTAGACATTATTCTACGTGAGGACTCGCATAGCCGACGACAGGAATCAACTCGTGGAGCATCTAGGTTGGATTTGATCCAATCCCGCAAAGGTAATTTCATACCTAGCATTTTGATTAACTTCTTGATTCAATATTCATGGTCGATCCGAATCTTTTGGGTTGTTTCTCTTCATTTCCGCTGCGCCTACATTTGATGTATGGTTCTAGAAAAACCCAACACATTGTTGACCGACCCTTCATCCCGACCGCCATTTACACTGATCGGCGGCCGCCTTTTCCACCGGGACCGCCTTGTGTTATCTGCTTCATCGGCATTGATTCCGGCCCTCCTGGCGGAATTCCACTCCACCCCGTCGGGCGGCCATGCAGGCGCATATCGGACATACCGTCGGTTGGCGGCCTCGCTCTTCTGGCCCCACATGCTTCGACAGGTCAAAGCCTATGTGGCGGCTTGCTTTCCATGCCAGAAGGCCAAATACGAGACGTTGTTTCCCAGCGGCCTCCTGCAGCCTCTTCCGATTCCGGAACGTGTTTGGGAGGATATCGCTATGGACTTCATCACCCGATTGCCCCGCTCCAACGGCTTCGATTGCATCTTGGTGGTGGTGGACCGTCTGACGAAGTATGCGCATTTCCTTCCGCTTCGCCACCCCTACACGACCGCGTCGGTGGCAGACAGCTTCATCGCGGAGATAGTCCGTCTTCATGGGTTTCCCCGTTCGATTGTTAGCGATCGTGACCCCCTCTTTCTCAGTAGCTTTTGGACTGAGTTATTCCGTCTGCAGGGCACCCAACTCCGGATGAGCACAGCATACCACCCGCAGTCGGATGGTCAATCCGAGGTCCTTAACAGATGTTTGGAAACATACTTACGCTGCTTCATTGGGGAGAGGCCCGGTTCGTGGAACAAATGGCTTGGATGGGCAGAGTACTTGTTCAATACAGCATACCACTACGCCGCCAACAGCTCCCCATTCGAGACGGTGTATGGCCGGCCACCGCCAACCGTGCTCCGCCATTTACCCGGAGAATGCCCGGTGGCTAGTTTGGCGGATCATCTCCACGATCGGGACGTTATTCTGGACAGTTTAAAGCATCATCTTCGACGGGCTCAAGCAAAGATGGCGTCTTTTGCCAACCGCAAGCACCGGGACCTCCAATTCCAAGTGGGGGAGCGGGTGTTTATTAAACTCCACCCCTATCGCCAGCTCACCGTGGCCCGCCGCACTTGCCCAAAGCTTGCACCACGCTTCTTTGGGCCGTTTGAGATTCTCAGCCGCATCAGAGCCGTAGCCTACCGCCTCCGCCTTCCGGACACCGCCCGCATCCATCCCGTGTTTCATGTCTCACAACTCCGCCGCGTCATCGGCGATCATCCCGTCTCCGACCACATTCCACCCGACTTGGACACCGCCAACTCCGACCCTCTCTACCCGGAGGCCATTATTGATCAGCACAAGTCCACGGCCGGAGCGGCCCAGCCAGACGAAATACGGGTATCTTGGCGGAACAGGCCTCGCACCGCCGCCACTTGGCTCCTTCGCGACGATTTTCGCCGACAGTTTCCGGATTACTGCCTTGAGGACAAGGCCAATTTCCCAGATGGCGGTATTGTTACCGACATCCAGTCGGACGAGCCGGAATGGCAGGTTTACTCGAGAAGGGCGCGCGCGAGAGAAGACAACGCCACCAACCCCACGACCGAACCGGGCGGTGGGGTGAAGGAAACCGCCTAGGGGCCGGTCGGCCCTATTTATCATTACCGCTTTTATTTTGGTTATGTATTTTTAATTTGAACTATTAATGTGGTGTATGGTGGTTTCCCCCTATAAAAGGGATCACCTAGGATTTTGTAATGATCTTTTGATCAATCTACTTAGGAGGGGCTGCTCCCCTTGTCTTCTCCTTCTCCCTATCTCTCTCCCTCTCATTCTCGATCTCTCTATCTCTCTCTCGCCCACTCGTTCGCCCTCCCGCCTACCGCCTACCGCCGCCGCTGTCGCCCAGCATCAGCTTCCAAGGATACCCCCGCCGCTATCGCCCGCCCTGTCGCCCAGCGCCAGCCGCCCGCTACCCCTTCCGCTGTCGCCGACGCTATCGGAAATCCTATTACCCGCAGCGGTAACACCGTGCTTCCTCCATTGCATGTGCCCATTCTAAATATTCATGCACTAAAATAAAAGAGTGTAGGGTCAAGGGTACCACATTTAAATGGTAGAATAATATCGTGACTACCTTCTCCCAATAGTTTAATGAAGCTCTTTCATCCTCACCCACAACCTGTTAGGAAATACAAATTCCAATAGAAACAATGCATGCAATATAAATTGACAGTAAAGAAAACAAAAGTTTTTGAAAATTTGTTTTCTGGAACACAATAGCTGTTCTCCATTTCAGATTTTAGAAATCAGCATTTCTGAAGTAAATTGTGAGAAAAAAAAAGAAAATGTTTCTAGAATTTCCGTCCAATTTGTCTCTATTTTCTTAGCAGAAAGCAGAATTACTTTCTTGAGCTCAAATAAAGCCTGTATGCCAATACTATCTGGCATAAAGCCTGTATGCCAATACTATCTGGCATAAAGCCTGTATGCCAATACTATCTTTAGCTCAAATTACATTCTTGAGCTATATTTTTTTCTTGACGTGCTTTCCTTTATGCAGCTGACTGTATCGTACGAAGTTCCTGAAATACTAGCCCCGGTAGCAGCAGTAAGTATCAAAAGCCAATATGTTATTTAACTGTTGAACTATTTAACCACAAAGCTCAACAAGCAACCTCCTCTTATAATTCCTCCTTTCCAGGCATTGAAACCTTTCTTGGAAGGCCTGCTTCACCGCGGATTGGATAGGTTTGTAGCGGTTGCTAAAGATTATCAGAAGAAGGTACCACAAAGTTGACATCAGCCAGACTTCGGACTTCATTTTGAGCTCATTCTGCAACTGAACTTAATTTTATATTTGGTTTAACTAACCAACTTTATATTTGGTTTAACTAACCATCTTTATATTTGCCTGCTAGTATATTGAACTCAATTAAAGCTTTTTATAACTTCCCAAAAAATTTGTACTTAAAATGATGAGTTGGTAAACTTACATGTGAAATTGGATTGTTCTAGTGAGGCTAAAGAAATGCTCTAATGGAAGAGTTGTTCCTGCATCTTTGGTGACATACCCGCTTGCAATTACTTGTGTGATTGATGCTGCGTGATCAAATTTCATAGGTTTGTACCATTTGTGTTGTGCTAGCATATATTCTGTACCAGTTGTGTTGTGCTAGCATATATTCTCTACGGCTTGAGAGCCTTTGCGACTAGAACTAGATTGCTGTACTTTTGTCGACAAGGCCCACTTGTTTGGCCGCATATCTTTGATTGTGTTGAACTACTCTGGTCGATTCTAGGAGTTGTGGAGTCTACTCCGACGACACTCTTTGGTGAAATTATATTGCTTGTTCAGATTT
Organism: Dactylorhiza incarnata; assembly: GCA_033032865.1. Lineage (NCBI taxonomy): Eukaryota > Viridiplantae > Streptophyta > Magnoliopsida > Asparagales > Orchidaceae > Dactylorhiza > Dactylorhiza incarnata. Next base: position 6,437,554 of record JAWHQI010000144.1, on the reverse strand, counting down.
GAAGATGTTCTTTTCGGTGTTTGATGATGACATTGTGACATCCCAAAAAAATTGTTACTTCTTTTGACCCCCATGTAATGGTTCTCTAATTAATGCCTTAATTAATTATGAAAACTTCATATTTAGTCATGAGTTTTTTTTTATAAATTTGGGAGAATATTTGTTAATTTTAGGAATCTTAATTCATGGATAGTCCTATTTTATTGATTAAATTGAGATCAAATGAATTTTAATTTATGAGAGTTTATGAAATATTTTATATTCAAAATATTTCTAGTAATTATTAGAAATTTTTCTAAATATACTAAATTTTATTATCTACCCCTAAGTCACTATTTAAGTGGTCTCCATCTCTTAATAAGCAGAGATCAAAGCCATCCATGCCCCTCCAAATTGGATGGAGCAGATTTAATAGGTAAACATTAAAAACCCTATCTTAAATTATATAAGCAGTTGTCGGTTCATTGGATAAGCCAAATTGAGCCTGACATTTTCATTTCACGCGTGGACCTCGCATCCTTTCTGCAAGCCGTGTGGAGCTCCTTCCCCGCTCCTTCCACAGATGCTGCTGCATGGAAATCCCTCCAAGGGTGGCAACTGATCATCTAAAGTGCTTTCCTCGCTATTTCATCCCCTTCCTTTCTCCTATGGGTACTTTTGAGCCTAAACAGTGAGAAATTTCATATGAGAATATAAGAAATTGATCTTCATGAAATTAATTGCTCTTAAATTTTCTATCATTGCGATTAACAATATAAGTTCCGCAAAGCCCTAATTTTCTAGGTGTTATGAATGAGTTCAGATTTCTCTTACTTGATGATCTTATGGTAAGTAAATTGAGAATACCAAATTGAACCTTAACATGAGATTTAGGATGTGTATCTCTTTATAGTTATTTGACATGTTCATATTGGATTTTATGATATAGAAATATGTTACCTCCATTAAAGATAACTTGACGTTCTCAATTAATATTTTGATTTGGAAGAAGGGATAAGCTTGGAAAGGAAGAAAAAAATAGATATATAATGTGTAGGGCTTATGAAAAATTATTTCCTTACCAAATTTTGTGAAATTTTGATAGTACTACAAGTTTTGATGCATAATTGCTAAAATTGGCAATGCATTTTATAATTATTTACTTCAAAATCATATCATGCAATTAATTATGTGAAAATCTGCACTATTGAAGATCATGAGATGTTAGTAGATTTGAACTTCATAAAATGTGTCATTGACTTCTCTTTTATGACAACTATTCGTGACATGTCTATATGCCTGATTAATTTACATTATAAGATTGTTGAGCTTGTGTGTCTTTGAAGGAGTTCTTCATCCATGTTAGTTTCTATAGTGGGAAGAGAAGTTTATGCATGTAGGAGATATGATATTATACATGTATAATGAGAAATAATCTCAATTAAATGTTATGAGGACTTCTTAAAAAGAATATTGGATCTTGTATGCATTCCAATTGAACCCATGACCAGTCTATGTAAGCTACATGAAAGATTGAAGTTATATTGGAGGTTTTAAGTAAAATAACTATAATTTTTACCAAAGAATTTCTATGATGTTAGATATTTTCGAAGTTGATATTTTCTTTAAAATTTAAAGAAGCCAGCGGTTATCACTTATGTTGAGAATATTGCATCACATTTTAATTGAATACTTCACTTGAATATCCTTTCGAATTAATGTTAATAATTAGATTTTATAGCATTACTTTAAACAGAGTGTCGATGTCCAAAGGAATTCAAGCTATGATTTATATATGTGATAGCAGAGATATTTTTTGGAGTCTTGAGATGTCAAGGGAAATAAACATTGCTGAAATTCTCTTATTTCCCAACATGAGACTTGTTTATCCAGAAATCGGCGATCCCCTCCGAGCTAACATTTTTCAGCTATCCTGGTATGTTTGGAGATCCGGGCCGATCTCGCTCCTCCGGGGGGGGGGGGGGGGGGGGGGGGGGTCTCGTCGAGCCCGAGCGGTCTCGCGCAAGAGGGAGGTCGCCCCTTCCTGGGCGACCTCAAGCAGAGGGAGGTCGCCCCTTCCTGGGCGACCTCAAGAAGGAGCAGGTCGCCCCTTCCGGGCGACCTCGAGCAGAGCAGGCCGCCCCTCCCGGGCGACCTCGAGCAGGGCAGGCCGCCCCTCCCGGGCGACCTCGCAGGGAGGAGATCGCCCCTCCTGGGCGATCTCAAAAGGGGAGATCGCTTCTCCTCGGCGACCTCAATTCGGAGGTTCTCAGTCCCGAACTGATTCTGTTTTGTGTGATCTGTTCAGGTGATGCAGGCTCAGACGATCTCAGCGATCTCAGAATGTCCCGGGTTGTCCCAGGCGGTCTCAGCTTGTCCCAGGCGGTCTCAGCTTGTCCCAGGCGGTCTCACCTTGTCCCGGGCGATCTCAGCGATCTCAGCTTGTCCCAGGCGGTCTCAGCTGGTCCAGGCGATCTCGGCGGTCTCAGCAGCGGTCTCAGGCGATCTCAGCAGTTCTGGGCAGCCCATTGCCTTTCAGATCTGCCCGTTTGGGCAGACCCCGTGCCTATAAATAGAGGGGTAGGGGTACCAGTTGGAGGATCTGGACAGAGTTCCCAGCTCTAGTCGTGGACTTGAGCGGTCTCAGTTTTTGGAGACCGCCGAGACCGCCCGGTCACTCTTTCCGGAGACCTCCCCGTCTCCCTCCATGCCCTTTTTCTTCAAGTCTTATGATGTTTTTTCATTCTTTCCTGTTGTAATCTCAGTTGTAACTCAAGCTTTATATCAATAAAATAGCCTTTCCTTCAGCTCAAAGTAACCGGCCACCCAACAGTTTCACCCCCCCATCCTTCAGGTCGAGCGAGTGTGGAGTTGGTACCATTTTTGGCACCAACAGAACGAACACGCGACCTTCAGATTTTGAGTGGTTGGTGAACAGCGGTTGCGAGGATTTTGGCCAAAAATACTTCAAAACTTCAAACGGTCATAACTTTTGATCCGGGTGTCGGAATTCAGAAATTCAAAGCCTGTCGCGACCGGCTCGGCCTGAACTATCCAAAAATTGAACTGGGTTCCCAGTTCAGCCACTTTTCAGCCCTCAGATTTTAAAAATTCGGCTCCATTTGAAAGTTATTTCAGTTTTTTCTCTTTCGGCAATTCTTGTTTTCATGGATCATCCGTCAGAAGGCCTCGAGCACCCTTCCAATCATCCTGAAGTTCCTGTCCAAGCTATCAATGACAAGCCTTCTAGCAATCATCTAGAACATTTGTTACAACCTGAAGCAGCAGGACTCTCTATTCCTCATCATGAGTCTCATAAGGTTAGTATGGGTGATCCCCCTTACCTAGTTGATAGACTAATAGTTCCTGCAGGAGAAGAACAAGAGCCTTCCCCATTATCACACAAAATTCGTTGGGAAGTAGTTCCAAATGATTTCAAAGAGCCTCGTCTACCAGTCTATTCTGGAATGAGTGATCTAGTTTTTCATCTGCAAGCCTTTGAGGCGGCTACTTCACTAAGAATTCTATCAGATGGTATCAAGTGTAAACTTCTCATCATGACTTTTGATGGTCAAGTTCTGGATTGGTTCTATCATTTACCACCTCAATCGATCAATTGCTTCGGGGATCTTCGAAGAGAATTTTACTTAAGGTTCAGTACTTTAAGGAAGCGTAAGAGAGGTCTCCCGGCTCTTTTTCAGATCAAGCAAATGGACAACGAATCTACTGCCCACTTCATCGATCGCTTTCAAAAAGAAATCCTTGATGTTGTTAATGCTGATCAAAGTCTCTATAAACATGCCTTAATTAATGGTCTCCAGGAAGGTCCTCTCAAGTTTAAAGTCTCCATGAATGAGCCAGAATCTTATGCTCGTCTTATTGAAATAGCAAATCAGTTCATTAAGGGTGAGGATGCGAACCCCAGTTATTTTGCTTCTTTAATTCAGAGGCCGCAACAACAACAGAAGGATTATTCCTCTTATGATCATCTTCCAATCAATAGCGGAGGCTATTTGTTAGAATATGAACAAGGTCCCAACTTATCATCTCAACGTGCAATATGCTATGATTATGAGCATCTATCTGCTTCCCCAACTATCCTGCAGCTAAATAAATCAGAGATATGTCTTGTCAACCCTCATACCTCAACTTAGGCTTATAGTTACAAGTCATGCAATTCTCCTCGCCCAAATAAGCAAGATAATTTCCGGGGAAGGTATACAAGTTTAACTATCTCGATGAAAGAAGTTCTTCAGATTATCCAGCAAGAACCTGGTTTTACGAGAGCTTCTCTCATGCGACCTGATCATAGGAATTGTCACAAAGATTTGTTTTGTCAATACCACATGTGTGTGGGTCATGATACAGAAAAGTGTCGTTCTCTACATAAGCTTGTAGAGAAGTTATTAAAAGAAGGCAAACTGCGGGAATATGTTGCTTAAAATATGATTGTAAAGTCTTTTCTAGCAATATTGGTCATTCACTCGATGCTAGATCTACTTTCATTGGCAAAAAGGTTTGTCTTAAGGCTAAAGCTTTTTCAGTTATGATTGACATTAGTTCTTTCCTTCAAATGCGTACATGGCTGAATATGGCTTGTGAATGTTGTGGCAATCAAACCCACCTTTTTGGTGGTTACCCGAGTATCTTTAAAGGCAATCAAACCCATCTTTCGATGGTCGCCAAAATCTTTAAAGGCAATCAAACCCATCTTTCGATGGTCGCCAAAATCTTTAAAGGCAATCAAACCCATCTTCCGATGGTCGCCCAAATCTTTAAAAGCAATTGAACCCATCTTTTGATGGTCGCCTCATTACAGTTTCATCTTTATATCCACATTATAGTGGTTGCTCCAATTAAGCATTACTGCTTCTTTTGCATATGATACGGATGCTATGCTAGCTTCTTGCTTACAAGTGAGGTGAATATCACCATATTGTATTGAGACACCCAAAAATTTCTTTTCTATAAATGTTTATATGAAAAGATGAATAGGTGGTTCGAGTTTTCCTCAGATACTCGCATTATGAAGTTTCTTTCATACCTGCTTTGAGTTCTCTTTTGCAGAGTTTAGCAGGTATTCGCGAGTTTTCTTGAGGTACTCGCGTTATATTCTTTTATACCTGCTTTGAGTTCTCTTTTGCAGAGTTTAGCAGGTATTCGCGAGTTTTCTTCAGGTACTCGCGTTATATTCTTTTATACCTGCTTTGAGTTCTCTTTTGTAGAGTTTAGCAGGTATTCGCGAGTTCTCTTCAGGTACTCGCGTTATATTCTTTCATACCTGCTTTGAGTTCTCTTTTGCAGAGTTTAGCAGGTATTCGCGAGGTCTCTTCAGGTACTCGCGTTATATTCTTTCATACCTGCTTTGAGTTCTCTTTTGCAGAGTTTAGCAGGTATTCGCGAGTTTTCTTCAGGTACTCGCGTTATATTCTTTTATACCTGCTTTGAGTTCTCTTTTGCAGAGTTTAGCAGGTATTCGCGAGTCTTCTTCAGGTACTCGCGTTATATTCTTTCATACCTGCTTTGAGTTCTTTTTTCAGAGATTAGCAGGTATTCGCGAGTTTTCTTCAGGTACTCGCGTTATATTCTTTCATACCTGCTTTGAGTTTTCTTTTGCAGAGTTTTGCAGGTATTCGCGAGTTTTCTTCAGGTACTCGCGTTATATTCTTTCATACCTGCTTTGAGTTCTATTTTGCAGAGATTAGCAGGTATTCGTGAGTTTTCTTCAGATACTCGCGTTATATTCTTTCATACCTGCTTTGAGTTTTCTTTTGCAAAGATTAGCAGGTATTCGCGAGTTTTCTTCAGGTACTCGCGTTATATTCTTTCATACCTGCTTTGAGTTCTCTTTTGCAGAGTTTAGCAGGTATTCACGAGTTTTCTTCAGGTACTCGCGTTATATTCTTTCATACCTGCTTTGAGTTCTCTTTTGCAGAGTTTAGCAGGTATTCGCGAGTTTTCTTCAGGTACTCGCGTTATATTCTTTCATACCTGCTTTGAGTTCTCTTTTGCAGAGATTAGCAGGTATTCGCGAGTTTTCTTCAGGTACTCGCGTTATATTGTTTCATACCTGCTTTGAGTTCTCTTTTGTAGAGTTTAGCAGGTATTCGCGAGTTTTCTTCAGGTACTCGCGTTATATTCTTTCATACCTGCTTTGAGTTCTCTTTTGCAGAGTTTAGCAGGTATTCACGAGTTTTCTTCAGGTACTCGCGTTATATTGTTTCATACCTGCTTTGAGTTCTCTTTTGCAGAGTTTAGCAGGTATTCGCAAGTTTTCTTCAGGTACTCGCATTATATTGTTTCATACCTGCTTTGAGTTCTCTTTTGCAGAGTTTAGCAGGTATTCGCGAGTTTTCTTCAGGTACTCGCGTTATATTGTTTCATACCTGCTTTGAGTTCTCTTTTGCAGAGTTTAGCAGGTATTCGCAAGTTTTCTTCAGGTACTCGCATTATATTGTTTCATACCTGCTTTGAGTTCTCTTTTGCAGAGTTTAGCAGGTATTCGCGAGTTTTCTTCAGGTACTCGCGTTATATTGTTTCATACCTGCTTTGAGTTCTCTTTTGTAGAGTTTAGCAGGTATTCGCGAGTTTTCTTCAGGTACTCGCATTATATTGTTTCATACCTGCTTTGAGTTCTCTTTTGCAGAGTTTAGCAGGTATTCGCGAGTTTTCTTCAGGTACTCGCGTTATATTCTTTCATACCTGCTTTGAGTTCTCTTTTGCAGAGTTTAGCAGGTATTCGCGAGTTTTCTTCAGGTACTCGCGTTATATTCTTTCATACCTGCTTTGAGTTCTCTTTTGCGGAGTTTAGCAGGTATTCACGAGTTTTCTTCAGGTACTCGCGTTATATTCTTTCATACCTGCTTTGAGTTCTGTTTTGCAGAGTTTAGCAGGTATTCACGAGTTTTCTTCAGGTACTCGCGTTATATTCTTTCATACCTGCTTTGAGTTTTCTTTTGCAGAGTTTAGCAGGTATTCGCGAGTTTTCTTCAGGTACTCGCGTTATATTGTTTCATACCTGCTTTGAGTTCTCTTTTGCAGAGTTTAGCAGGTATTCGCGAGTTTTCTTCAGGTACTCGCATTATATTGTTTCATACCTGCTTTGAGTTCTCTTTTGCAGAGTTTAGCAGGTATTCGCGAGTTTTCTTCAGGTACTTGCGTTATATTCTTTCATACCTGCTTTGAGTTCTCTTTTGCAGAGTTTAGCAGGTATTCGCGAGTTTTCTTCAGGTACTCGCGTTATATTCTTTCATACCTGCTTTGAGTTCTCTTTTGCGGAGATTAGCAGGTATTCGCGAGTTTTCTTCAGGTACTCGCGTTATATTCTTTCATACCTGCTTTGAGTTCTGTTTTGCAGAGTTTAGCAGGTATTCACGAGTTTTCTTCAGGTACTCAAGTTATATTCTTTCATACCTGCTTTGAATTCTCTTTTGCAGAGTTTAGCAGGTATTCGCGAGTTTTCTTCAGGTACTCGCGTTATATTCTTTTATACCTGCTTTGAGTTCTCTTTTGCAGAGTTTAGCAGGTATTCGCGAGGTCTCTTCAGGTACTCGCGTTATATTCTTTCATACCTGCTTTGAGTTCTCTTTTGCAGAGTTTAGCAGGTATTCGCGAGGTCTCTTCAGGTACTCGCGTTATATTCTTTCATACCTGCTTTGAGTTCTCTTTTGCAGAGTTTAGCAGGTATTCGCGAGGTCTCTTCAGGTACTCGCGTTATATTCTTTCATACCTGCTTTGAGTTCTCTTTTGCAGAGTTTAGCAGGTATTCGCGAGGTCTCTTCAGGTACTCGCGTTATATTCTTTCATACCTGCTTTGAGTTCTCTTTTGCAGAGTTTAGCAAGTATTCGCGAGTTCTCTTCAGGTACTCGCGTTATGCTTTATACCTGCTTTGAGTTCTCTTTTGCAGAGATTAGCAGGTATTCGCGAGTTCTCTTCAGGTACTCGCGTTATGCTTTATACCTTCTTTGAGTTCTCTTTTGCAGAGTTTAGCGGGTATTCACGAGGTCTCTTCAGGTACTCGCGTTATATTCTTTCATACCTGCTTTGAGTTCTCTTTTGCAGAGATTAGCAGGTATTCGCTTGTTCACTTCAGGTACTCAGGTAACATATGTTACTTTTATACCTGCTCTGACCGTTCTTTCGCAGAAATAGGCAGGTGCTTGCTTTTTCTCTTTAGGTACTCGCATAAAAGTCAGTGTTCACAAGTTTTCTTAAGAAGAGAGAAACTATTCGCAAGCATTCCTGGTGCTAGTAAGTTTGCACAGGTATTTACATTTTTTCTATCACACATGCTCTACTAAGGCAGAAAAGGTGGATCACGATTCTCGTGGGTAAGTTTTATTTTTTCGAAGTTTTTTCGAAAAACTTAAAAAAAATGCGGGGATTATGTTTACCCAGAAATCGGCGATCCCCTCCGAGATAACATTTTTCAACTATCCCGGTATGTTTGGAGATCCGGGCCGATCTCGCTCCTCCGAGGGGGGTCTCGTCGAGCCCGAGCGGTCTCGCGCAAGAGGGAGGTCGCCCCTTCCTGAGCGACCTCAAGCAGAGGGAGGTCGCCCCTTCCTAGGCGACCTCAAGAAGGAGCAGGTCGCCCCTTCCGGGCGACCTCGAGCAGAGCAGGCCGCCCCTCCCGGGCGACCTCGAGCAGGGCAGGCCGCCCCTCCCGGGCGACCTCGCAGGGAGGAGATCGCCCCTCCTGGGCGATCTCAAAAGGGGAGATCGCTTCTCCTCGGCGACCTCAATTCGGAGGTTCTCAGTCCCGAACTGATTCTGTTTTGTGTGATCTATTCAGGTGATGCAGGCTCAGACGATCTCAGCGATCTCAGAATGTCCCGGGTTGTCCCAGGCGGTCTCAGCTTGTCCCGGGCGATCTCAGCGATCTCAGCTTGTCCCAGGCGGTCTCAGCTGGTCCAGGCGATCTCGGCGGTCTCAGCAGCGGTCTCAGGCGATCTCAGCAGTTCTGGGCAGCCCATTGCCTTTCAGATCTGCCCGTTTGGGCAGACCCCGTGCCTATAAATAGAGGGGTAGGGGTACCAGTTGGAGGATCTGGACAGAGTTCCCAGCTCTAGTCGTGGACTTGAGCGGTCTCAGTTTTTGGAGACCGCCGAGACCGCCCGGTCACTCTTTCCGGAGACCTCCCCGTCTCCCTCCAGGCCCTTTTTCTTCAAGTCTTATGATGTTTTTTCATTCTTTCCTGTTGTAATCTCAGTTGTAACTCAAGCTTTATATCAATAAAATAGCCTTTCCTTCAGCTCAAAGTAACCGGCCACCCAACAGTTTCACCCCCCTTCCTTCAGCTCGAGCGAGTGTGGAGTTGGTACCATTTTTGGCACCAACAAGACTTGTTAATTACTATAAGAAAATTTACTAATGAACCACACCTTAGCTTTGAGTTTTGGGGCTTTACGCATAACTGATTTTGAAAATGAGGGAATGGTATTGAGAATTACTGTAGAGGGGGTGAATAGAAATTTAAAGATTTTTCACAACATTCACAATACATGTCACAGGTTACTATTTATGCACACCAGAAGAAACTAAAACATTGTAATAATAAAAGAAAATTATAGAGAGCTATGCAATTAGAGGTCACAAAATTTTATAAAGATTTCCCTAAATATTTGGGTACATCCTCTCTTCTACCCATCGGTAGAATTTCCACTAAACTGTGCAGTCTTTTGATAAGAAGACTCTTAGAACCAATATTTTGACTTTTTTTGATAAAGATATTCACAAAACCAATACACTGAATCTTTTGATAAGGAGATTTATAAAGCAAATCTGAATCCTTTGATAAGTGGATTCTAAGGACCAACCGAGTCTTTTGATAAGGAAACTCTTAGAACAAATACTTTGAATATTTTAAAGAGAGATTCTAAAAACTCTTTATGAGCAATGAATATGTAGAAGCAGTTTTTTTCACAATGTGATCATTCTTCTACACATTTATAAAGGATCTTTGAATCTGAAGCACTAAGTGAATTTTTGATTGACAAACAAAAACAATTCCTGTTGAGGAAGATGTAGAGAATCAAGAGAGAGATGTTTAATCTGATCTATGAGGAATCTTGAGGAAGAAGAAGATGAACCTCTGAGAGAGGGAGAGCCTATGATTAGAGAGTGGAGATCCTTTCGGCTAGGTTTCTTGGAGAGAACTTATTCTTTCAGAGGGAGAGAGCTCTGAATTTTGAAGAAATTCGAATTTAGTCAAGAGAAAGAGAAGAGTCATCCTCCTTTTCAAATTCTTCATATATAGGACTACTGCAATTAGAAGTCTTTCTTAATATGTGTCAATCATCATAATCACCTTCTTGAAATAAAATATCATCGACTCTAATTGAATCTCAATCAAGGCCTTAATCTTCTCGGGAATTAATAACAGAAGTCTGGATAGAATTCGACATTCTGTTACTTTTGCGTCGAATATTTGTCAACGTATGTTAAGTTGTTGAGTAGAGAGAATTCGACATAAGTTGAATAGTTGTGCTCTGAGCAGACTTTCCTTTAGAAGGAATTCGACCGAAAGAAGGATCATTGCTTTCGACGTGCGTCGATTACTTCTCGACACATGAAGTCAACTTCTCACCGTATCTCGATTACTTCTCGATGTATTGACTTAGTCTTAGTCGACGTGCATCGAATACTTCTCGACGCAAATAAGTTAACTTTGCGAATTTTGCTTCTTGAGTGCTTTTTGAGTCTTTGGCAACCTGAACCTGATTAAAACTCATACTTATACAACATATTTCCTTTCTCTACATATTTAGACAATTCCTAGATTACTTAGATAATATGTTATGTCAAATCATAAGAGTTTTTCCCAACAATTTGTCCTTCTCTGATATAGTAGATTTGACAAGAGTTTTAGTGATTTTTCAAAAAGAGTAAATAAGGTTTTGGATAGACACACAAGAATAAACACTAAGGGTTTATTTGGCGCGGCAGTGGCGGGCAAGAACCGATGGGTGCAAACGCGGCAATCGAACCGGAGGGAGGAGGCGGGGGATCGAAACAAAGCTTTTGCTCCGTTTCTCATGGCGCGGCAGGTGCAAACGCGGCAAACGTCGCCGCCCACCATTTGGCTACGCGCCTTGCGACGATGTTTGCCGCAAACGCCGCCCGCCACCTCCGCGCCAAATGAACCCTAAGAAGGATATAAAACATCTTTTCAAAACTCCATTTCATTCTTGTATATTATATGCCAGTCTGAACCTTTACAAAAGTGAGAAACGTAAAATACAACAAAAAGAAGATAATTTATCAATGCTTAGACTTCTTAGAGATTTTCTTAACAAGGAAATCATATATATAGAAGAGTAGTTTTTCTTTGATCTTGTCACAGTACTTAGAGTAATTTCTTGGTTCTTTGTCATGATTATCCTTAAATGATTTCAGCATAAATATCAGCCTCTTCCAATCTTTAGGAGTAGTATCATAAACATCTGATAAGTTGTACCCTCTTCTATGAAGCTCATGTATCATCTTTTCAATTAAAGATTCCTCAATATTAGAATTAATAATGTATTTTCCTTTTTGGAACTTTACATTTTCCTTTGCAATATGAGTAGCTGACTTCTTGGGAACTTTAAAGGAAGGTTCAGAGAAAAGAGGAACACGATGGGTACCTGTCTCTATCCAAAGTTCTGGAGAGGTTCTGATTAATAGATTTCTACCTATCTTGAACTTTTTTGCTTTTAAAATGTAGTTATCATCAAAGTGAATCAACAAGCTCTTATAGTCACCATATGTAACACCCCAAATTTTCCCAATGCTAAGAAATGCAATAAAATCTATAATAGTGAGCTAGCGCCGAGAGATAGGTGCTACTTCTGGTGGTAGAAATCGACTTAAATATTCTCGTGTCGTCGAGACGGGGCTCGTGTTGGCTAGATGTCTAGTCGATCGACTAGACGCTAATGCCTCACGGTAGAGTCATACCGATGGTGGTAGCCTTCATGTCGATAAACCTGAGTTCAAGTCGATCGAATGGATGCTTGCCTTGTCGTCTAGATGTCAAGGCGATACTGACGGTAGTGGATCTTCCAGCACGATCGTGCCATCTAGATGTCAAGGCGATACTGATGGCTATTGTCGCTCGGTAGGGTGCTAATGCTGGCGGTAAGCCGTAAAGCCGATATAAACTGACAGAGCTGGTTAAGATAAGATCATCACCTTAGGGGTTAGCGTAGCGCTGTAACTAGCTTCCTCTGGAAGTAACTGACGAAATTGATTCACAAATCTGTGATCGAGGCCGTTAATTTCTTTTGGAATTCAATCAAACGCTCTAGATCAGTCCACCTTGTAATTCTAAAAGTATTGGCAACAACTTTATTCTCCAAGCATTTTCTTTTGAAGATAAGTTGGTGAAGTTTTTTGAGAAAGGAATAAGAAGAAGGAGAAGGGTTTCTGCCATTGTTGGAGCTCTAAAGCTCCGGTTTGCAAACCAATTTTAGATCCATGGAGAGCAGCCTGATGCGGTTCTTTCCATCTGATTGGATTTCTGATTCATGGCGCCCAAACGATCGACAAAGGGTAACGATCCTTCTCTCCGGTCTTAGGATGTGCTTGTCATATTTTATGTTGGTATATTTGCATATGAAAGTGTCTCCTTTTCTAATTAGCAGAAGGTATGACTTCCTCCGGGTTGACTCTATACATCCCCGACATATATTGCATGTAGAAATATGATGACATGCAGATCTAGTCATTCTCTGTAAAGACTACCCTTGGTCGTTGGCTCAGATCGGTGATGCTTGTTGTGACGTTTGCAATTAGGTGAATCCTATTGTGCATGCCGGAGAACTACTCCATGAGATACGTCATTTCATCGCGGGACTTGCTAGTAAAGTAGCTCATGGAGTTCTTGGCAATGCCCCATAATTATGATGTGGTTGAATGCAAAACTTTACCACAGAATAGTAGCCGAGTCGTCTTGGACCTCCTTCTTTGATAGTGCATGTGAAGCCCATGTGCTCACGAGTGGATTGGGTGTGTAGCATATTAACTTGTAAAGTTACGAAATGTTGAACGCTTGCAGGCCTTGAGCGCCAAACTTGATTTGTTGATAACATTATTTATCTTGATTACTCACGGGCAGAGGTGAAGCCGCACCCGCACCACGACATTATATTCCGGTGATCCTGAGCCTAGGCAAAGCTGAACTGAACCCGTTCCATGCATTTCGGTGAGAGGTTGCCCCTCTTAGTCAACGATTAAACTTGGGGAAGACCGGAGGAAGTGATAATGTGTACCGGCCAAAGCTCAAAGTCCCTCTATGTTTGCATAACTTTGGATGGAGGTGGAACTTGGGACAGAGGACATTGAATACATGCCTTGAGTGCATGAATATGTGTGGTCGTGAGTACCAATGTTTGTGATGTTAGCGATCTATGTTTGTTATCCTTATGCTTAGGCGGTTGAAGAAACCTTAGGGTAGACAACATCATGTGCTTATGTATGTTCACTTACTTTGATGCTCAACCTAGACAAATTGAATGTGCTTAAAACTTCACTCTGTTTATAGTAGTTGCACTTTCATTTGATATATATATATTGCTTATATGTCTTGCTTACTTGTAGATGTGCGGTACCACCGCCCTGGAGTTGGCTAGAGTGGCTATGGGGTGCGATCATTACATGATTTGTGGTTAGCTCATATCTGACCCTCATTTACCGCTTATTTGTGGATGATTTAGGTATCGGCGAGCCGAGCAGGAAATAAGGGGCAAGGAGCCCAAAGGTGAGCTGGCCCACGAAGTCAGAAGTGTTTTATAACTTTCATGTATTGTTCGTCTGCGTGCAGAAGTATGTAAACCATGTAGAGTATATGATAGTTTACTTGGTAGTAGTCTAACTCACCTAGGGGGGGGGGGGGTGAATATGTTCCTTTGGTATTTTCTACTAACAACTAGTAGTTATTAAGTGATTAAATAGAGTAATAGCAAATCACAAAAAACACACAGCTGTTTATAGTGGTTCCCCAAGATAGTGTGTCTATGTGTAGTCCACTTTCCCTCTACACATTTCTAACAGTGTGTTAGATAAGGCAAACTCCTCCAAATATCAGCTCCAATAGCTTACAACTAAGATCCCTGAGGATCTATTAGGTTTCCTTCAAAACCCTACCTCAGGCCAACAGTCCTACCACTCTGAGCACTCCAACTCCTACAACTCAGAAACCCTCCTGGTTTCCTACCTCAGGTCTATCAAGAAGCCCTACCTCAGATCTCCTCTGAAATCCTACTACTCAGGCTGGGTGTACAACCTTACAAACTCAAGGACAAATCCTTACACACTCAGGCACAAAGCCCTACACACTCAGAACAATGAAGTTCTTACAGAGTTTATATTTTTGCTGTTACAACAGAAGATATTATAGATTAAACCTTCAGCTTAGATCTTCTGTTGTTGAAGCACATCAGATGCTGTCTTGAAGCAGGGCTAAATAGCAGTAGCTTTAGGCCTGGTTTCTTCTGATCTTCTTCTTCAGTAGATGAAGGAAGATTCACATGTTCTTCTGGATAGAATGAGCAAGAACAAACTTATCTCTTTGGAAGTAATCTGCTTGCAGGTTGAGAAATCACTTTCAGGAAGTAGATAAAGATATCTTATGGAAGCAGTATTTCTTCAATAGAATAGTAGCAGCTATTTCAGATTGTATCCCCCTTCTGATTTAATGACCTAACATCTTCTTTTATACCTTCTCCAATCTGCTACGGCTCTGAGGAGTGCCCTATCACAACATGGACATAAATAGAAAATATTATACTTGCTTTCTAGCCACTTGCGCCAAAAGCAGATCCCGCCAGGCGATATTCAAATATGAATCTATCTCAGCGGATGGGATAAGATAGGCTCCAGTCTCAGCGGCAGAACAGACTTCGTCTCAGCAGATCCACTGAGACAGTCTTCTCAGTGGTTTTCCTCTAAATGCAGCTCAGCTGAGACAGACTCCTTCTCAGCGGCTAACAAGCCGCGCCTCAGCAGTTCAGCTGAGACCAGGCTGTTGTCTCAACGGTTTCGATAGTAAAACCAGAGAACAATTCCAATATTTGGAGTGACCTAACCCTGCATAGGCATGATACTAAAGAGGGCCTATCAAATACAATATGTACTTAGCATTGAGTGTGATGCCTCTTCAAATCTAGGGAATATTGAGGGCAATATTCCTAAGAGTTATAAACTTTTATTGAAAAGCATGTAAGGCCTTAAGGACAAAACATTAGTTGTGTGTACATTCCTAGTGATATTATGAACATTCTTGTTAAATAAATAAAATGCTTCCGTTGGTTTTGTACTATATTGTGAGTAGTTATATAATTATTGATTTTCATTACATAACTCTTTGTTTGTGCGCTCGATATGGCGTGGGGTCATGGCCAAACCTATTGTTATATTGTTTATTACATTCAGGGTGTTACACCATATTAATGATCCCTAGATCTTTTCATGTCAAGCTTAGTAGAAGGTGCAGTAACAACAATTTAAGTAGGAACAAATTCAGAAGGAACAACTGTAGTTGAGATATTCTTAGTATCAACAATCTCCCCCTGAGATGGTGCCTCAATATGCTATTTTTGACAAAAGATATTTGAATTGCGTCCAAATCCTCAGTAGGAATCCTCGTCAACCTCAAAGTTCTTTGGAGCCTCGTAGTGTTTAGGAGTCTTAGGAGCTTCCAGAACCTCGCCCTGAGAAGGTGAAATCCATTTTTTTTAGGAGAGCATCCACAATACAAGTAGGAGACTCCATTATACTAGTGAGAGACTCCATCATACCAGTAGAAGACTTAGCAGGAGAATAATTGAAGGCATCCTCAGAACCATTACTGAGCTTTCCTTATTATCAGTACTAGGAGAAGATTAATCACTAGGGAATCTGCTAGGAGAGCAGACAATCTCCCCCTTCTTGATTTGACATACCGGGGAAAGAAATAAATCCCTAGTAAGAGGTGAAGAGCAGGAAGACTGAGAAAGATTAGAGTTGGAGGAAAAAGAGATGAAATTTGGGATTGGATAAAATCACTTCTAGTGCTGAAATATTGGGAGAAAGAGGCAAATTTTCCTGTCTGTTGTGAAGAGATGGAGGAAGAAAAGGGTGCTAGTGTGCTTGAGTTAAAGTTCCTAGAATTAGAAGCAGATGGAGGAGTAAAGATAGTATTTGCTGGAAGTGGAGAAGAAGACAAGAGAATAAAAGCTTCAGTGGGAATTAGAATAGTAGAACAAAATAGAGGAGGTGGTAAAGTAGAAGTTTCAGTAAGAGGTGGAGAAGCACCGATTAGAACTAGGATAAAAGAAGGGGGTGGAGAAGGTGGAGGATAATTTTGTGCAATAGGGTATGTAGAAGATTCTAAAGCTGGATGAGAAGAAGCAACTTTATACTTAGGAGTATGTCTTGTCCATTTAGTAAAGAGCTTAATGGACAACCTTTTCCTAGGAGGTATATGAACACTATTAGAAGTGCATAATGTGGGGAAGGCATAAAGAAAAACCATACTCAAGATTTTCCAAAGACAATATCTTTGTGTTCATCTTGTGTTTAATCAGTTTTAGCAAACACGTGTCGCAATTAATCTTCTTCTTAACAATCAAAATACTCATTATCTGTAGTTGAGCTCTGGAAATGGCATCATGAGCAGAAATTTTACATAGCATGACCTTGCAAACTTGGTCAGCTAAAAATCCATATTCTTCAGAAACATCAACCTTCTTTAGATTTGATGTGTTGCGCCCAGAGAAGTGCAGTATCTTTAACACATTAGCCACTTCTTCCTCAGATAAGTTTACATTATCATTTTCGGTTGGAAGCTCAAAGGTCGCAAAAATTTCTTGACCAGAAACCCTGCATAGGGTACCATTTATAGTGCCAAAAATGGAATCATCCTTATATAGATTGATAGAGGCATGAAAAGTAGTTATATATCCTACAAGAAGCTGACACTGATTGGTGATTAGTTTGATCAATCCTTGATCAAAAAATAGATCCAAGATATCTTTGAATTTCCAGTAGGCATTAGAAAAAGACTCCATAACTACATCAATGCCACTAATGATCTAGAGTTTGCTCCACATAAACCTCTTCTTGAAAAATACCATTTAGAAATGCACTCTTGAAATCCATTGTAACATCCCCCAAATCCCTTTATTTTGGAAGGTATTACCAAAGGTACCTAAGGATGTCATGCGCATTTTGGGGATTGTTCGGTTACCTTTCGAAGGCAAATTAGTTCTGGTCATGTGTTTTTGCCACTTGCAATCATGTGCGATAAAACCACACGATCAACGATGAAGAACTAGTTTGGGTCGGTTTACAACACGCACGGTTATGCACGTGTGAAACCGCATGAACGCAAATGACCGCCTGTGCATATTGAAGCACACACGGTCGTGTGAACCCAATACCACACGACTAAAACACGAATATTGTTTGGCGGGTTATACTCGTGCATGGTCATGCGACTGAAATGCATGGTCGTGCGATCAAGCTCGTGAGCTCATTTTCATCAGGAAATTGAGCCATCCGATGGGATGTTTTAAGATCTAACGCTGGGGATGATTCCATGAACCTATTAGGTAGGGAATAGTAGGATTTCAACCTCATTTATATCATTCTGTTCTCTCTCCAAGGGTTAAGAAAGAGGAGAAAGGAGGAAGGAGAAGGAATATCCCGTCATTGGAGGAGCACCGAAGCTCCAAACGTTAAGCTGAGTTTGGATTTGTGGAGTGGAGCCCATTGTCGTCGATTTCATCTGTATCAATCTTCATTCCATGTTATTCATGCTTGCATAAGAAGAGTATCCTCCACTAATTAGTGGAGGGCATGACCTCCTGTAAGACCCTTTTATTTTTGCTTTCATTTTCGGGTCTTACTGCCCAGAACCGCCGCCTTGCGGTGACACCTTCACTCGGGAAGTTACCCACCACAAGACGTCGATCCTGCCGGCTAAACATCATTTAGGACAACCATATCACCACAGTACAAGAGAAGTATAAAGTCATAAAAACACAGTCCACGACATATCACATATAATAAAAGATGTCCAGATGAGATACAAGAAAGTAAAGTGCAGATACATAATGTTTAAATAACAAGGGCTTAAGCCCGAATACATTCACTCTTCATCATAAATACGTTTTTCTATTTTCATGGTGAGGCAACCTATACACTGATTTGGAAAAGGATGGAAGGCTGCGAACAGAAGTCATCGGTTCTCTCCCTAAGGCTGCTGATAGTCCAACACCGGGTCTTGCAACTGCATCAAATCCCTCCCTCTGGATGCGGGTCTGCTCCTCCTGGTGTTTCTGCTTGTTATGCCACATTAGACCGTTAGTCAAAAAGACTAAGTGGATCGAGGCAACCCGGAAGGCGAGCCTCCACACCATGTACTGTCAGAGCGTAGCTTCGACCTCCAAGCGCAACCCCGAGCAGAAAGGATCACCTTCTCTCAGAAGGATATGCCGGGTCATGAGGACCTGTTCTGCTATGCGCTGGTTATCCAGACGGCCATCGAGAACTTCACCATCACCAGGATCCTCGTGGATAACGGGAGCTCGGTCAACGTCATCTTTAAGAAGGCGTTCCACGAGATGAAGGTGAAGGCAAGAAGGGTGATAGCCTCGGACGGACCCTTGTTTGGGTTCTCAGGAGAGAGGAAGGAGGTGGAGGGAGGAGTAGGACTCCACGTGAGCTTGGGGGGATAGTCCCATAACTGCTGGTTCATCATCGTTGACGCTCCGAGCATCTATAATGATATCTTCGGGCGGAACCTCATCAGTGCGTTCCGATGCATCCCCTCTTCATTCCACCAGTGCCTGAAGTTCAGCATGGGTGGAATTCAAGTCCGGGTGAGGGGGGACCCAAGGGTGGCAAGGCAATGTTACGTTACCACGGTTAACGCCGTCACCTGGCAGGCTGATGCAGAGGAGATGGATCGAGAGCTGGAGAGGCAGAGTGTAGAGGAAGGGGTCGTAGAAGGGCCCGAAGCGGAGGAGATGGGAGAAGAAGGGGAAGGAGGTCAAGCACAGGAGGAAGGGGCGAGGGAGGTGTGGGAAATCCGAGAGGAGAAGCTAGAAGAGGAAGAGACCGAAGCTTTCGGTTGTGAAGGAGAGAAGGAGGTCCGTTGGGGGGAACAATCCAGGCTGGAGGCCGTGGAGAGAATCATGGAGCTGGAAGTCGTCTCCCATGGGGGGGGGGGGGGGAGTTGTGGAAAAGGTGAATATTAGTGGGGAGCTCAGCCCCAAGAACCAGAGGAGGATCCTAGCATGCGGCCAAGAGAATGTGAACATCTTCGCTTGGAGTGCGGCAGAAATGCCAGGGATCGATGCGGATATGGCGTGCCACCGTCTCAACCTTGACCCTGTCACTAGCCCCATCTGACAGAAGAAGAGGTCAATCGCGGACAAGCTGGAGGAGCCCATCCGGGAGGAGGTGAACAAGCTCCTCAAAGCAGGTTTTGTATCTGAGATCCAGTATCCAGGCTGGGTCTCCAATGTGGTGATGGTAAAGAAGGGGGATGGCAGGTGGAGTATGTGTGTTGACTTTTCTTTATTGAATAAATCATTCCCCAAGGATTGCTACCCTCTGTCTTGAATTGATGCGCGGGTTGACTCAGCCGTCGGTTTTTCTCTAATGAGTTTTCTAGATGCTTTTTTAGGTTACCATCAGATTCGCATGCATCCACCCGACATCAAGGTTGTTTTGTTCATCATAGGGGATGGATGCTACTGTTACAAGATGATGCCCTTCGGGTTAAAAAATGCAGGAGCAACATACCAGTGAATGATAGACAGGGTCTTCCATGAGCAAAAGGGAAAGAACATTGAGATGTATGTGGATGACCTCATGATCAAAAGCCGAGATCTCGAGTCCCAGCTTTGCGACCATGAAGAGACCTTCGAGACCCTAAGGAAGTACAAGATGAGGCTCAATCCATAGTAGTGTGTCTTCGGGGCAAGTCGTGGAAAATTCTTAGGCCATTTACTTACCCCGGCCGGGGTGGAGCCCAACCCCGACAAGGTGAAGGCAATCTTGGAGCTGGGGTCGCCGAGGAACATGAAGTAGTTCCAGTGCCTCATAGGAAAACTGTCCGTACAGAGCAGGTTCCTCTCCAGGACAGGAGAAAAGTGCTCGCCTTTCTTCAAGGTACTATAAGGAAACCAGAAATACTAATGGACTCCCGAGTGAGAAAGGGAGTTACATGCGCTAAAAGAGCAGCTGACCCAGGCCCCGCTACTCTAGGGACTGAGGCAGGGGGAGGATCTATCCCTATACCTCGGGGTAGGGGCCGAGGCGATAAGCTCTGTGTTGGTCCGGGAGGAAGGTAAAAAGCAACTCCCAATCTATTATGTCAGCAGGGTGTTGAGGAAGGCGGAGCTCAGATACCCCATCTTAGAAAAGCTAGACTTCGCCCTGGTGGTGTCCCCCCGGTTGCTCCGAACCTACTTCCAGGCACACTCCATCAAGGTGGTGACCGACCATCCCCTTTGCAACATCATGGAAGGGGTGGAGCATTTGGGTAGGTTGGCCAAGTGTTCGGTGGAGATGAGCGAGTTTGACATCTCATTTGTTCCTAGGATGTCTATCAAGGCGCAAGCGGTGGCAGATTTCATGGCCGACTACATGACCAAGGTGAAGGGGCTCGTGCCACCTCCCTCGATGGCATGGAAGATGTTGGTTGACGGGGCATCCAAGAAACATTCCTTCGGGGGGGGGGGGGGGGGGGGGAGTAATCCTAGTAAGCCCCATAGAACAAGGATCGAGTAAGCAATTAACATTCACTTCCCACTCACCAACAACCAGGCTGAGTACGAGGTGGTAATAACGGGGCTTCATCTGACCTGGGAGCTGGGTGTGCAGGATGTGGGGTCTCAACGGATTCCATGGTAGTGGCATGTCAAATCAGGGGAGAGTTTGAGCCCAATGAACCAACTCTCCTATGGTACCTAGAGAAGGTCAAGGGGATCATCGGACAATTCAACACTTTCTCGATTCAACACGTGCCAAGGGAGGAGAGCTTCCCCGCGGATCTCCTGGCCAAGTTCGGTCCCAAGAAAGGGGGAATGGTATCAGAACTCTTTCGACCGTCCATCGAAGAAGGCGAATTGATGGAAGTGGACCGACGAGTCTCGTAGATGGATCCCTTCATCGCCTTCCTAACCTCGAGGTAGTTCCCGGAAGGATATATGGAAAAGCGGCGGTTCAGGTATAAATCAACAAATTATCGTGAACTTGCTAAAAAAGAAGGTCGAGAATCTGAGAGGTAGCTGGGTGGAACAACTGCCCTCAGTCCTATGGGCCCTAAGAACAACGCCAAACATCGCCACGGGTGAGTCCCCTTTTAAAAGCTCACATGGGTCCGAGGTCGTGCTTCCCATAGAGTTTGAGGTAAAATACAATAGGGTGGTCATCGCGGGTGAAGGAGACGAGGAATGGAGAGTGGAAAATGATGAGGAACAATGGCTATCATTGGACTTGGTGGAAGAACTCCGAGACCTGGAAGCCATTCGACAAGAGGAGGTCAAGCGGCGGATGGCCAGGTACTTTGACAAGCATATCCGGGTAAAGTAGTTCAAAAAGGGGGACTGTTGAAATTGTTGAAGTGAAGTGGAAGGGAGTCCGGCCGGACTGGAGGCTGGAGACCGCAGAGACCGCGCGGCCTGCGCTGGTGCTCTGGCGGTTTGATTCTGCGATCTCTCTCTGCTGTTCTGGCGATCTGCTTTGATCGGCCAGTTTGCTTCTTGGTTTGGTCGTTGGTTCTGGCGACCTGTTGCGAGTTCTTCCGGTCTTGTTCTGGGCGGCCTGTTCTTGGCTGTCCGCAATGACCGGGCGGCTTGTTTGGGCTGTTCTGGTGACTTGGTTCAAGTCGGCCAGATGTTTGTCCCTGCGTAGGCGATCTCAGGAAGGGTGGTCGTTGTGTCCACGCGGCTTGTGCGCGGACTGCTGCTGTCTTGCTGACTTGGGCTGGATCTTGTCCAAGTGCTGTGTCCGCGCAGTCTGTCTTATGAGGCCGCGGGCGATCTGATGGGCGGTTATTGTATCCCGGTTTGTGCGGTTACGACATCCGTCTATCCGCCTATAAATAGGGGTGCAGGGCCCGTCATTCCTAACAAGAACTGTAAGAACAAGAGCCCGGATTGTTTCTTGCGGACTCAAGTTTGAAGTCGCGCGACTTGGATGTGAGCTAACCGGTTGTTGTGTTCGCAGGTTTGCGGTCAGTAGGTTGCGGTCTCCTTCCTTGGTGATTTCCGGCGGCTTGAATAAACAGTTTGTCGGCGGTCTGTCAGCGAACTGGTTTATTGTGTTCTTGTGCTGTTCGCAGCGGACTCAGTGATCAGGCGACCTTCAGCGGTTAGGCGGTCTGAGTTGCGGTCTGGCGACAGCTTCAGTTCCTTGTTCCAATAAGCTTCAATTTGTGTGGTCTGGGATTGCGGTTTGGCAGTGCAGCTTGTCTGCTTCTGTTTGCGCGATCTCAAGTTGTTTCTGCGGTCTGACTGTGCAAGCAGTCTGGGAGTACAGCAGAGCAAGCCGGGCGGCCTGAGCCTTTTTGTTGTCCGTGCGGTCTCTGCTTTGGCAGACCGCCAGTTTCTCTTTTGGTGTGTTTGTTCTTCTCATCTCCGTGATTCTTATGAATCATGTCTCGCCATGTATACCTCGCATTGTAAAGCAGTTCTGTTTCAATAAAGATTTCTTGTGTTGCTGTTTTTGGCATTGTGGTTGTTTGGCTATAACTCTTGTTGATACAACTCCTGCTTACTCCTAAATGGTCTTTCAAAATTTTTAACATGGTATCAAAGCAAGGTTTCTGGAGTGGATAAGCAGTGATCAACTAGAGTTGCCATCGTCTTTGTGAAGAAGAGACCACATAGATTGCCATGGAAGATGGATACGCAAGAGGTATTGGTATTGAACTCATCACATCGACTAACTTTAAAAAGTGGAAGTCATGTATGGAGAGTTACTTGCTTGGCGAGGATCTATGGGAGGTAGTTGGCGGAGAAGACACACTTGAGGTGTTTCCAGCAGGAGGTAATATGGCAGAGGTGAGACTTTGGAGGAGGACGAATGCTAAGGCAGAGTTCACTCTCAAGAGGGCTATCTCACCGAAGCTGTTTGATCACATCATCGGATGTAAATCTGCTGCTGAGATTTGGACATCATTGGATGGATTGTTCAATAAGAAGAATGTAGCGAGGCTACAGTATCTTGAAAATGAGTTGGCGAAAGCCTCTCAAGGTGATCTTTCTGTTTCTACCTTCTTCCTCAAGATGAAGAACCTCACGGCAGAGATTTCTGCATTGGACCCTGATGAGCCAATCTCTGAGGCAAAACTGAAGAGGCATATCATCCGCGGGTTGCGGAAGGAGTATCTTGCCTTTGTGACTTCAGTTCGAGTGGGCAAATCAACCGTCGTTGTTGGAGCTGGAGAACCTTCTTGCTTCGCAAGAGAGTTTAGCAAGACAGATGGCAGGGGTTTCTATCTCCGGGGGAGAAAGTGATGTGATGTTCTCTGGGAAGAAGAAGAAGAAATGGGAGAAGAAGAAGCCGGGTCATGATGGACCCTCCACTTCAGGTCAGCAAGATAGGGGCTATGCTCCTAAGTCTGATGGGAAGAAGAAAGGAGAGGGACCGAGGTGCTTTAGATGCAATAAGACTAGGCACTTCAAGAAAGATTGCCGGGTGAATCTTCAGCCGGGACATGCAGTGGAGAAGGAGATGCCAAAGTCTGGTGAAGTTGGATGGGGAGGAGCCTTTGCGTCTAATATAACGACGATGCCCGTTAAGGCCTTGGCTTCCATCAACTATGATGAGGACAGGATTGTTGATTCAGGGTGTGGGCATCACCTCACCGGGGATGGATCAAAGTTCTCTTCTTTGGCTCCTTACTCAGGTAACAATGCTATCATTACGGCTGATAATTCTATTCATCTAGTAGAGCACGAAGGAGTCATCTCTCTGAGCAGTGATAAGGGTCCACTCACGTTGAGGAGTGTTTATCACGTGCCTGGTATGAAGAAAAATCTCTTCTCTGTGACCAATGCGGTCGATGCCGGTTATCACGTTCTGTTTGGCCCAACAGAAGTGAAGTTTCTCAAAACTCAACCGGAGATAAAGGGAGATGTTATTCATGTCGGCAAGCGGGTGAAGGACTTGTTCGTTTTATCGACAAGTACCTATGTTGATAAGATGAGGACCAATGATGGCGCGACCATCTGGCATGAAATGTTGGGGCATGTAGGCATGGACAAATTGAAGGCTATGGGGGTAAGGGGCCTTGTCAATGGCTTGCCTAGCTTGTCCTCCTATGGAGACGGTCATGTCTGCGAAGGATGTCAGTTTGGTAAGTCTCATCGACTTCCATTTGACAAATCGCAAACAAGGTGCAAAGTGCCGTTGGAGTGCATCCACGGTGATTTGATGAGACCGACTGCCACCCCAAGCCTTGGAGGCAACATATACATGTTGGTGTTGATTGACGATTACACCAGATATGTCTGGGTGTATTTTTTGAAGGAGAAGTCGGAAGCATTTGCAAAATTTGTGGAGTTCAAGGAGCTGGTTGAAGGCCGGCTTGGCTTGCGGGTTAAAAAACTTAGAACAGACAATGGTGGGGAGTTCACCTCTGGTGAGTTCTAAAGTTTTTGCAGGAAGCATGGCATCAGGAGAGAGCTCACTTGTGCCCATACTCCACAACAGAATGGCGTTGCCGAGAGGAAGATCCGTCATCTGACGGAAACTTGCAAATGCTGGCTTCATGCTAAGAGTATCCCAAAGTCCTTCTGGGCGGAGGGAATGTCTTGTGCAACTTATGTCATCAACAGGTTGCCTTTAAGTCCTATCAATATGAAGACCCCTCACGAATTGATGTTCAAGGAGAAGCCAAGTGTTGCACACCTTCGGGTGTTCGGGTCAACCTGCTACGTGCATATTCTTGATGCTCTTCGGACAAAGCTAGATGCGAAAGCAAGGAAGCTAGTCTTTGTTGGGTATGATGAGCGGAAGAAGGGATGGAGATGCATAGATCCTGAAACATGGAGGTCAATTGTTTCTCGGGATGTGGTGTTCGATGAAGTGACTTCCTATAAGGGGAGTTCAGGAGTTGAGCTACCAGAGGGCAGGGTTGATATAAGAGGGAAGGCTGCTGAAGATCTTCAAGTGGAGTTGCCTGTTTCACCAGGAGCTCCAGCTGTGTCTAGCTCAGAGGCGGAAGCTTCAGGTTCTGGAAGCAGGGGGAGCGATGCTCCAAATTCGCCTGGAAGAGGAGCTAGTTCTGAAGAAGCAGCTGAGGAGGTGGTTAGTCAGGGGCAACCTCTTAGGAGGTCGAAGAGGACTATTCAACCACCAGACCGATATACAGGAGGAAACATGGTGAACTTTGTTTCATGTTTCTTTGCTGGTCCCTTGGATGAAAGGGAGCCGTCGAGCTTTGAGAAGGCCAGAGGCGTGAAGGAGTGGGACGTTGCGATGCAAGAAGAGATGTCAGCTCTCGAGAAGAATGAGACTTGGTCTCTGGTGCCCAAGCCCAAGGGCACCACTCCTGTCACTTGCAAGTGGGTCTTCAAGCTGAAGAAGAAAGCTGACGGTAGTATCGAGCGTTACAAGGCTCGCCTTGTAGCTCGCGGGTTCTCACAGTAGTACGGAGAAGATTATGATGAGACGTTCAGTCCCGTGGCGAAGATGACTTCGGTTCGATTTGTTATTGCCTTGGCGGCTTCGAATGGTTGGGAGATTTGGCAACTCGACGTGAAGAATGCTTTCTTATACGGCGAAATTGACAAGGATATCTTCATGCTCCAACCGCAAGGCTTCATCTCGAAGGAGTATCCAGACTACGTCTGTAAGTTGAAGAAGGCCCTGTATGGGTTGAAGCAAGCGCCTCGAGCGTGGTACAGGAAGATTGCAGAGTATCTCTTATTCTGCGGATTCATTGCTTCAGACTCTGATTCTAGCTTGTTCATCAAGAAGGAGGGGGTGCTTCGGGTGATTGTGCTACTGTACGTGGATGACATGATTGTCACCGGGAACTCAAAGGAAGCTGTTGCAAGACTCAGGGCTGAGCTTGCTATCCGATTCGAGATGAAGGATCTGGGGGAGCTTCACCATTCCCTTGGACTCGAGGTGCAGAGGCGGGAGAGCGGAGTGCTCATTTCTCAGGCTGTCTATGCGGAGCGGATTGTTCAGCGATTCGGCATGGAGGAAGGGAAGAGCAGCTCTATACCTCTGGAGCAACATCATAAGCTTCGGAAGGATGAGGGGAGAGTTTTATCTGAACCGTTGGTTTTCCGAGCTCTGGTTGGGAGCTTGATCTACTTGACGATCACAAGGCCAGATATTGCTTATGCAGTAGGCAAGGTGAGTCGGTACATGGCGGAACCACAGAAGCCTCATCTTCTGGCGGCAAAAGGCATCTTGAAGTATGTGAAGTCGACCTCTGATTTGGGTCTCCTATATAGGAGAGGGTCAAGCTTGGAGTTGCATGGTTTCATGGATGCTGATTATGGGGGAGACGTGGATGATCGGAGATCAACGTCTGGTTATGTCTTTATGACGGGCCCCACAGCTATCTCTTGGTGCAGCAAGAAGAAAGACTCGGTGTCCGTATCTACCATGGAAGCGGAGTACAAGGCTTCGGCCTTGGCAGCTCAGGAAGCCGTTTGGCTCAGGAGGTTGGTAGAGGACGTTCATCAGGAGGTTCGAGGTCCCACTATGCTATGTGGAGACAATGAGAGTGCTCTCAAGCTGGTCAACAATCCAGTCTGTCACGCGAGGACCAAACATATAGAGATTGAGCACCATTTCATTCGTGAAAAGGTGTTGGGAGGATCTCTTATGGTCGAGCATGTTCGGAGTGCGAACAATGTCGCAGACATCTTCACAAAGCCGCTGGCGAAGGAACCGTTTACACGGTTAAGGGAGTTGCTCGGGCTAGTTTCCACTTCCCACTTCAAGGGGGAGTGTTGAAATTGTTGAAGTGAAGTGGAAGGGAGTCCAGCCGGACTGGAGGCTGGAGACCGCAGAGACCGCGCGGCCTGCGCTGGTGCTCTGGCGGTTTGATTCTGCGATCTCTCTCTGCTGTTCTGGCGATCTGCTTTGATCGGCCAGTTTGCTTCTTGGTTTGGTCGTTGGTTCTGGCGACCTGTTGCGAGTTCTTCCGGTCTTGTTCTGGGCGGCTTGTTCTTGGTTGTCCGCAATGACCGGGCGGCTTGTTTGGGCTGTTCTGGCGACTTGGTTCAAGTCGGCCAGATGTTTGTCCCTGCGTAGGCGATCTCAGGAAGGGTGGTCGTTGTGTCCGCGCGGCTTGTGCGCGGACTGCTGCTGTCTTGCTGACTTGGGCTGGATCTTGTCCAAGTGCTGTGTCCGCGCGGCTTGTGCGCGGACTGCTGCTATCTTGCAGACTTGCGCTGGATCTCGTCCAAGTGCTGTATCCGCGCGGTCTGTCTTATGAGGCCGCAGGCGATCTGATGGGCAGTTATTGTATCCCGGTTTGTGCGGTGACGACATCCGTCTATCCGCCTATAAATAGGGGTGCAGGGCCCATCATTCCTAACAAGAACTGTAAGAACAAGAGCCCGGATTGTTTCTTGCGGACTCAAGTTTGAAGTCGCGCGACTTGGATGTGAGCTAACCGATTGTTGTGTTCGCAGGTTTGCGGTCAGCAGGTTGCGGTCTCCTTCCTTGGTGATTTCCGGTGGCTTGAATAAACAGTTCGTCCGCGGTCTGTCAGCGAACTGGTTTATTGTGTTCTTGTGCTGTTCGCAGCGGACTCAGTGATCAGGCGACCTTCAGCGGTTAGGCGGTCTGAGTTTCGTTCTGGCGACAGCTTCAGTTCCTTGTTCCAATAAGCTTCAGTTCGTGCGGTCTGGGATTACGGTCTGGCAGTGCAGCTTGTCTGCTTCTGTTCGTGCGATCTCAAGTTGTTTCCGCTGTCTGACTGTGCAAGCGGTCTGGGAGTACAGCAGAGCAAGCCGGGCGGCCTGAGCCTTTTTGCGGTCCGTGCGGTCTCTGCTTTGGCAGACCACCAGTTTCTCTTTTGGTGTGTTTGTTCTTCTCATCTCCGTGATTCTTATGAATCATGTCTCGCCATGTATACCTCGCATTGTAAAGCAGTTCTGTTTCAATACAGATTTCTTGTGTTGCTGTTTTTGGCATTGTGGTTGTTTGGCTATAACTCTTGTTGATACAACTCCTGCTTACTCCTAAACGGTCTTTCAAAAATTTTAACAGGGACTTGGTCCTGAAAAAGGTGGATACGGCCGGATGGGGAGCCGCAGTTGGAAAGCTCAATCCCAACTGGGAAGGTCCTTATGTTGTACCTCCAGGATGTAAACGGGGTATCCTCAGCCAAACTTGGAGCGGGGACAATTTGAAACGTTTCTACCTTTGAACTTATTTATTAACTTATTCTGTGTTGAAAATTGTTCTTTTCTAATGTTGGGCCCATTCAAGGTTTCTTGAGGTGCTGGAGTGCCCCAGGTCGATTCCACTATTGGGCTCTCACTAGCCGGTGGGTTCAGGTTGATCTCTGAAGAGGCTGACAAGGTTTCTTGAGGTGCTGGAGTGCCCCAGATCGATTCCGCTGCCGGGCTCTCACTAGCTGGTGGGTTCAGGTTGATTTTTAGAGAGGCTGACAAGGTTTCTTCAGGTGCTGGAGTGCCCCAGATCGATTCTGCTGCCGAGCTCTCACTAGCCGGTGGGTTCAGGTTGATCTCTAGATAGGCTAGCAAGGTTTCTTGAGGTGCTGGAGTGCCCCAGATCGATTCCGCTGCTGGTCTCTCACTAGCCGGTGGGTTCAGGTAGATCTCTAGAGAGGCTGACACGGTTTCTTGAGGTGTTGGTGTGCCCTAGATCAATTTCACTTCCGAGCTCTCACTAGTCAGTGGGTTCAGGTTGATCTCTGAAGAGGCTGGCAAGGTTTCTTTAAGCGCTCGACTTCCCCAGGCCGAATCCGCTGCCGGGCTCTCACTAGCTGGTGGGTCGGGTTGATTCCTTGATGGGGGAGGCAGATGAAAGTGTATGAGTTGGATCATCTCAAACGGGTCCATCGACTAGGCTCTCACCTAGATGGCAGGGCCGTAAGCTATCTCGGTGGCATGAAAAGAAATATTCAAGAACTGGTTCTAACGGCTAGGGTTTGCGGGTGGGACTACCAAAATAGGCACTCGCTTGGCGAGAGCACCCGAGCGAGAACCTGTCGAAAACAATGAAGCAAAAATTTACAAGGCTCTCGGTCATTATATGCGAGTGGGCCTACCAAAATAGGCATTCGCTCGGCAAGAGCACCCAGGCGAGAACCTATCAGAAAGGATGCAAGGAAAAATTCGGGCAAGTCTCTCAGTCGAGGCCTGCGAGTAGGGTGGAAAGGCTTTGTCCATTGCCCAAGACTTAATGCCGTGGCTATGCACCCAAAAGAGGCGCGAGCACACGTGTGCCCATGCGCACGAGTGTGCGAGTACGCGAGCGCGTGGATACACGAGTGCTCGAGGAAAGCGTGGATGCACGTTTGATGCGTATCGTTAAGGCGCGAGCGCGTGAGTGAGTGCATGAGAATGCAAAGGTGCGAGCGCGTAAGCGAGTGGCAGCAAGAAAGAAAAAAGTAAAAGAAAGGAAACTTAAGGGAACTTATATTTGATTATATTCTCAAAAAGGTTTAGACAAAAGAGGCGATTCTCGTCTTACAAAAATTTTGAATTGAAAAAAGTTTACATCTGAGAATCGCCAGCAGACTGCTCGCTCTCGCAATCTTCGTTGAGAGGGATCAGCTCGAACAGCTTTGGGACCACATCCTCGATGGTGAGCTGCACCGCGTCGGCAGAAAGAAGCCCGACCCCCTTGAGAGTGGTGAAGATGTGCCTCGCCACCCCAATTGCATTGTCCCACATCGCCTCCTCCTCCACGCGCTTCTCGCTCCTCTGGGTCCTAGGGATTCGAAGAGGAGGATGGAGGGCGGCCCGGACCAGCTCTTGATTCTGGTCCTTCAGCACCGCGACCTCCTTCTCTAGCTCTGTCTTGCGGGCGAGCAGCTGGTTTGCAGTCTCAGGGTCCTGCAAAAAGCGAATGGGTTAAGAAGACATATTGCAGAAAGTAGTAGGCAAGTTATCGGCAAACTTATCATCCCATCTTGAGACTAGCGAGGAGGCCCTCGTAGACCACTTGCTTCTCCTTCAGGTTGGCGATCTCCTCGGTTGCCTCCTTCAGCTCGCGGTTCATCTCCTCGGAATTGCTCTCCACTTGAAGGCAGCGGCGGCCAGTCATATGAGCGATCTCCAATGCGCGAAGCTGGGCTCGTGCACTCTCATGCGTGAGCGCTTAGGAGGTGATGGCGTCGAAGTCATCGGCATCCTCCCTGCCGTAGAGACCAAAGGACAAGGCGAAGGCCTGCCCTCTGATGGTCTCCTGCTCCACCCAAGAGGGGAGAAGGGTGGAGACCGAAACCCTGTTGGACTCCAAGTCCATATCCAACAGGGGCTCGCCGGCCTCATCTCGGTGTTTGGTGCTGAAACCGAAATTTCGGTGGTCCATTGGGCCGGTTGCGGCCGGCACATCGACGACAACCTCAGTGACCTCCCTGACTCTCTTGACGGCAGGGGGGCCACTGGGGGTTCAACCCAGTCAGGCCTTCGACGAGTCTTTTCCCCTTTGCAAGGGGCGAGGGCCGCTTTTTCTTTGGCGATGGAGGCGGAAGGGATGACCCGCGGCTCGCGGGTGCGGGCCGTTTCTTGGAGGCGACTGAGGTGCTGGGGATCCCTCGGCACGCAATAGCAGTGGCAGAGGCGAGCTAGAGGCCGGGGGAGATAGTCCCGGCCCTCGCGTAGTGGGGTAGAGTGGAAGATCTCGCTCCCCTGCGAAGGATAGTGATCATTAGAAAAGGAAAGGGTGAAACGCGAGTAAGGAAGTGAAAGCGAGTCGAACCTGCTCCGGGCTGCACGGGGAGGAGCGAGTCGACGTCCCTTCAGAGGTAGGCGACCTCGAAGTTTGTTGACATGTATTTGAAGAGTGCAGCCTCATGGACCCCGAGCACCGGAGGGCAGTAGGTGGTGTTGGATCGGTAGGCGCCCTTAGAGGGGGGTGAATAAGGGTTTTAAAAACTTATATTATATTTTGAATAACTTTGAAAAAGCTTTGATTATTAAACTAGAGAAGATCAAGACAAATCAAGTGAAGTAAAAGTAAAGACATGATTTTATTAACTTGAGAAGCATGATTACAAAACTTGATCTCTTATCAAAGCTAGAAATCAAAGCTAATAGAAACTCTTTTTGTTTTCTATACCGACTCGTATGCCCACGAACCGGTTGGCTTTAGCCGATCCTTCCCCGGATACGGCCTCAAGCCGCTCTAGCCAACCCTTCCCCGGATATGGCCTCGAGCACCCCCTAGACCTACACCCGAGACCTAGTCGCCAACACGAGGCGAATTTCAGCCCTAAGTCCTACGCAGACCTAGTGGCCAACACGAGGCGAATTTACTATACGATTACAAGAAAAGATGTGAAATAAACAGATAATAATATAAAAACTCCATCTATGTAGATCTCTTGGAGAAGTAGATGAAGACGCAGAGTATGATCGTAGTCGATGCGGTCTTTCGTCACGATGATAATGCGTGTTGAAATCTTCTCCACGGATCTCCTTTAGTCTTTATGGATTTGTGGGAGTATATCTCTGAACCTTCATCTCTATGCTGTGGCACGAAGCTCTGGAATTCTGGATCTCTAGAGACTTGAGAAGACGGATCCAAGGGGTCCTTTTTATAGCCTTGGAGCTAGCGCCTGCGCTATCGTTACCGCCGGCACTATCGCTACCGCCGGCGCTATCCCAGTTTAGGAAATATTCTCCACGTGAGAATCCTTCATTTTAAGCAAGCCGACCGCCTTCCTCTATTGCTTTGAGCTATCGCCGGCGCTATCAGCTACCGCCGGCGCTATCCCAAATTAGGACATATTTTGCGCGGCAGAATCTTCAATCCGAGGAAACAATTCTCTCTTGCCTTCTGTGTGCGTCGCTACCGCCTGCGCTATCGGCTACCGCCAGGCGCTATCTCCTTCCATATGTGCTCCCGGAATTGCGCTATCATCGCTAGAGCCAGGCGGTAAGTGCTACCGCCAGCGCTAGTGGGAGTACTGTCTTCTGTTTTCATTCGTCGGAATTCGTCGGGAGTTCTCGAGAACATTCGACGAATTGACTTAGCCACATAATTTCCTTCACAAGTCTGCCTTTTTGACTTCTGTCTGCGTTCGTCGATATTCATCGGGAGTTCACGAGAACATTCAACGAATAGACTTAGCCGCTAATAGTTCGTCGAACGACAGCTAGCGCCTGCGCTAGTGCTACCGCCAGCGCTAGTGGAAGATTTGGATTTGATGGCTCAACTTTGGGGGCAACCTTCTTATGTAATCCTTGAGTCATGTGGACTTTGTTATCCTGCACACTTAAACACACAAGATCAAATACACATAGGATTTGTTATTCTCAAACCTAGGAGATGCGGAAGACCATGTTCCAACAAACTCCCCCTTTTGATAATAACAAATCCATTAATGATAAATCAGAGCATTAATAAATAAGCATGATGAAACTATATTTGTGTGTGTGTGAGAGTGATGACTTAGGATACTTATAGATTTTAGCATTTAGAATTGCTCCCCCTAAATACATGCTCCCCCTAAGTGAATGCTCTCCTAATATGTAAGCTATCATCTTAATTAAGCATTATAGTTTGATAGTAGATTAATATTTATCATGTTAGTTCTCCCCCTTTTGTTATTAGCAAAAGCGGGTAAGGAGACATCACTTAAAAATTGATAATAAGATAAAGGCATGATCGAGCTTATAGAGAGAAGGAAATAATAAGGAGTTTTTGAGTAATTTTTATAGATCAGAGTTTTAGCTTAAAGAGGTAATGATTTCCAAATAACCAATCTACCCAGAAAATATATCTACACCCTAGCCCCGTACTAAGTGACGGATGGGCATGAGGAGCTGCAAACATGCCGTAGGTTGGGGTGTTAGTCCCATATGCAAACATTAGACACAACTTAACCTAGCACTCTTTCCCCCCAGTGCCTCACAAGGCCCCACTGGAACCCTCCCCGGTTAAGGACAAGACATGACTAGAGATAAAGGTTATCTAATGTCTACAACCCTACGCCCCCGCTATGGTGAGATATGAAGTCATGGATAATAATTATTGGAAACATTTAAGCATTTTTAATCTAATGACATAGCCTATGGATTTATATTTTTATTTGAATTTATGAGAACACTCACATAGCTATTTTGAAGTCCATTAATAAATCAGAGTTTTTAGCGTAATAATATTTTCACAGAAATAAATCAGAGTTTTATAGCAAAAAAAATTCAACCAATATAAAGTTTACCAAGCAAATCTATTACTTGTTGCAAGAAAGGAATTTGAAGATTCAAGTGATTATGCACACAAAATGAAAGACTTTAAATAAGCATGAATGCGCAAGGTAAAATAATTATATGGATATGATGCGGAAGACTTATAGAAATACAAGAAACATCTTATTGTAAGTAATGATGATCCATAAAAAGATATGTGAGTTAAATTTCAAAAAGAAGATGTTTTTGTAAATCATTTTTCAATTAAAATCTTTAAGTTTGATAATAAAGTAACCAAGCATGAAATGATGTTATCAAAAAGAGATTACTACAATGTTACTTTAATTCATAATTTCAAAACATACCAAACATTGTAGATTGCATGCTAGGTTATCTCGTGCATTTCATAAATAAAGAGTAGTATAGAATTTGCATTAGGATCCAATACTCATGAGAAGAAGTGTTATGGAAGATAATGATGTGTACATAAGTGTATTTTTTAGTAGAGTAAACACATGTTTTAATCAAAAATACAAGTAATATGTAAAGTAAGAGCACAATAACACACAAATAATTTTACTTCCACAAACTTCAATGCACCAAAAAAATGTACAACTACCAAGTTGCTTTGCACACAATGCTTATTAAGACTTATCAGGGTGCAAAGTAGTGCTTGGGGGATTACATAGTTTATTTTTCAAGATTGATTTTTATTGTGATCCGGTGTACTTAATAAGAAGTGGTTTTTATTTTGAAAGAAAATTATGGTTTGCACAAGATACTTTACTATTCTTTCCAAGGTGCTCAACCTCACAACGCTTATTAAGACTTATCAGGAGGTTCAAGTAGTGCTTGGTGGAGTTATCTTTGTCACTTTATTTTATGATTGTTGTTTTGTACATAGTTCTCCGAATACACTTGTTTTGCAAACCAATATAATTTATGAGAAAGATAACCACTTTTCTTAACTTTTAAGAGTGCAAAATAAAGAAGTGTAGGAAAGATACTTGTGCAATTTTAATTCATTGCACTAATACAAAACATACACAAGCATTCTTAGATTAAGCACAAATGTAGACAATGCCAAAATAAGTGAGTGAATAATGATCATTATCAAACATAAAACATTTACTCATACTTAGAGGCATGCTAAGCTTAGTTCTACACAACTTGTACAATATAATTGATGCACATATTAATAGATGTATCAAAGCATGATGAAAACAATGTTCAAAGTAGTTTGAAAAGATAAATTGCAACATTATAGAAGTTCAAAATAATAGATTAAATCATGCTTGATTTTCTCAATGATGTCCATACAGTATTTTTGATAATTTAAAGTTTGAACTCATAAGATTGATCTTGGACTTCCCGAGGACTACCTTGTGAGAGGTTCACTCGGTACTAGGTGATGTGATGGGATGATAGCCCAAATCACCCTTTCGCAAGATACAAGTAAAAAGTTAAGTTCAAAATAATATTTTTTTATATTTTTTTGTTTTGTATTATTGTAATTGATTTTTGCTTCTGAAATAGAATTTAAACAAATGACAAAAACCAAAAAGGCAAAACATATTTTTTGTAATTTGGCTTTTGTATTTTTGTATTTGATTTTTCAAAAATGTAATAAAAGCAAAAATGCAGAAATGAATAGTACAAATAGATTAATATATTTTTAGGGATTTTTCAAAATTTTAAAAATACTGAAAAACACATAGGTGCACTAGTGCCGGCATTAGCGCTAGCGCGGGAAACAGTACACGATTTTTGATGATTTTGAAATTTGTAATTATTGATCTTGATTAAGTGTCCAAATAGTAGTTTCATGCTGAAATTTCAGATTTTTAGGAAATGTCTAGATAGTGAAAATTTCAGGAAACATTAGCGATTTTGTATATGACTTTTCCAAATAAACTTTGCAAGTGATATATTTCATTATATCTCCATTTTAATATTTTTAAGGCTTATATTTACCAATGTAGTTTAAAAATGATAGGAAATGTAAGCATGATTGGACATGAATGAACAAGTCAAATATGCATGATTTTAGAGATTAACAATAATGTTCATGCATAATTATACCATAGATAAGCCCTAGATGAGAATACCCAGCCTGTATATCTTGGTAAACATATAAAGCCTAACATAGACACGAATATTCTTTAGGTGGCAATGTCAGAATGATAAGTTTGAGATTAATGTTATACCAAGGTTTGAGAGTGTTTCAACTTATAGACCTAGAATGGAGTGACGATTCTATTTGATTTGATATCAAGATTATTCAAAGGTCTAAACTAGAAATAAATCACAATATACACCAACCATTATAATATCAATTGTCATCAGTTAATATATCAATTATAATTCACATAAATGTGATAGAAATATTTATTTTTAGAAGACTTTTGATATGACTTATGATGTTAGAGAATTTTAGCAAAGGACATCAATAGATCATAGTGGTGTTTGTGAATTCAATATTCATTATGAAGATAAATTCTTTCAATACATTTTAGTGATTTTCCTTTAATTAAGAATTTTGAATATATATATGTGATTTTTTTTGATAGGTGAACAATAGTGATGGTTTAGATCATGTTTGACATCAAGGAGTGAACACAATATAATTTTTGTTGTGAACAATGACACCCATATTGAAGGTTGAGCTTTTATTTAGATCTTGAATTTTCTTTTAGATTAAGTTATTTCACTAAACCACTTGTTGGTGAAGGCTAAGAATCTTAATATCCTAATAACCAGATTTAATTTGAAATATCTTATAGCAAATTTAGAGTTTGATTCATATGGATAATATAAGATATTTAGAAGCAATGAATATAAGAATAAAAGATAGGTCATCAAAATAAAAATATGATTTTGAATTTTGATCAATTTGTTTTATAAACTCATAAAGTTTTATGAGATAAAATCATATTTCCAATAATATATAAGATGACCATAACATGATAGCTTAAAAATAAGAAAACAAAAAGAAATAGAAAAAGACATTAAGGCATATCATGAAGTAGAAATTTGTATATTTCATTTTGAAAGTATTCCACTTCATGTATTTGGATGATACTAGTAGATAAGAGATTTAGGTATCCAAAGTTGACCATGTGTGATGGTTCCTTTGGGTACCCAAATGCATCGTGATGATTTTTGTGAAGACAAAGATGAA
Source organism: Dactylorhiza incarnata (assembly GCA_033032865.1). NCBI lineage: Eukaryota > Viridiplantae > Streptophyta > Magnoliopsida > Asparagales > Orchidaceae > Dactylorhiza > Dactylorhiza incarnata. The sequence continues at coordinate 6,401,052 of JAWHQI010000144.1, read as the reverse complement.
TGAGTCCTTTCATGTGAAGTGAATGTTTCATTTTTAATATTAGGCCTCCATTCAAACCTTGGTTTAATGTTATTCTTATTCATCAAATTTCCATTGAGATTATCTTTATATTGATGATTATGATTGTAATGATTATTAAAAGTGTTGTTCATAGGACATTTGTGAACATTTAGTTTCACGTTGGGAGAAGATTGATGTTGTAAATGATAGTAATGATTGTATTTTGGAGTCTCATTTTCAATCTTTTGAAGTTTTTTATTTCCATTGTTTGGCTTATTTATATTTAACTTGCTTTTGGATTTTGCATTATATTGAGAATGTATGTTTTGAGAATTTTTCTTTATGATTTCCTTAAGCAAGTTGATTTTAGTTTTTAGTTCATTATTTTTAATCTTTAAATTATGTCTAGCTTTATTATAAGCGATTGTGCTATTTTTAAGAGTTGAAACAATTGAATCTATATGATCTTGATAGTTATTTCTATATTCATCAAATGTTTCATCCATCTCTTTAATTTCAATTTTATAGTCTTCGCACTTAGCACAATCATTTATCAAAGATGAATTTTCTAAACATAATTTTTCATTTTGTTCTTTTACACTAAGAAGTTCCTTTTCAAGTTCCTTGCATTTTTCTTTTAAATCATCAAATTCCATACAAGGTGTAGTGTTTTCAACTAAGGAACCATGGATAGAACTAGATAAATTTGAATTTGATTGTTTATTAATTTTTGCCTTTAAATTTTTATTTTCTAAGCGCAAATGTTTATTAGCATTTTTTAATTTCTTAATTTTGCGCTTTGTAGTTTGAAGCAATTGTAATGTAGAAATAGAAGTACATAAAATGGGATTTGATTTCCTTACATTGCTTTCGGGAGAGGCATGATTTGAACATATGGTTTCTTTTAAATCTTTTTGGCACTCCTCTTCTGAAGACAGTACTTCTTCTTTTCCATTTGATGTGCACTTCATGGATCCGTCATGAGAGGAGCATTCTTGAAGACTTGTGCAAGCTTACATATTCTCCGGTTCTTGCGATTGTTCCATACCTGTAGAAGGAGAATCATACATTTCTTCAAGAAATTTCCATACTTTGTATGCACTAGAAAAACAATATATTAGTTTGAAAATATCTTGAGATAAAGCACAGAAAATATAATGCATAGCTTTTGCATTTATGTGATGCTCTTGTTTATTTGATTCGTTCACTGGTCTAACTATTGCTATATCCCATGCATTGATATCTAAACTTTTAATAAATTTTTCCATTAATAATTTCCACCCTTTATAATTTCTCCCTTCGAATAAAGGTGGTTTAGGAGATTTTTCTTCTTCATAAAAATTTGCCCCACTAGTAGAAGCGAGATCATGAGACGCCATTATTCCCGGTTGTTAAGCCGATTTGGAATAACCTAGCTTTGATACCACTTGTTTGATCGGTAGGCGCCCTTAGAGGGGGGGGGGGTGAATAAGGGTTTTAAAAACTTATAATATATTTTGAATAACTTTGAAAAAGCTTTGATTATTAAACTAGAGAAGATCAAGACAAATCGAGTGAAGTAAAAGTAAAGACATGATTTTATTAACTTGAGAAGCATGATTACAAAACTTGATCTCTTATCGAAGCTAGAAATCAAAGCTAATAGAAAGACTCTTTTTGTTTTCTATACCGACTCGTATCCCCACGAACCGGTTGGCTTTAGCCGATCCTTCCCCGGATACGACCTCAAGCCGCTCTAGCCAACCCTTCCCCGGATATGGCCTCGAGCACCCCCTAGACCTACACTCGAGATCTAGTCTCCAACACGAGGCGAATTTCAGCCCTAAGTCCTACCCAGACCTAGTCACCAACACGAGGCGAATTTACTACACGATTACAAGAAAAGATGTGAAATAAAAAGACAATAATATAAAAACTCCCTCTATGTAGATCTCTTGGAGAAGTAGACGAAGACGCAGAGTATGATCGTACTCGATGCTGTCTTTCATCACGATGATGATGCATGTTGAAATCTTCTCCACGGATCTCCTTTAGTCTTTATGGATTTGTGGGAGTATATCTCTGAACCTTCCTCTCTATGCTGTGGCACGAAGCTCTGGAATTCTCGATCTCTAGAGACTTGAGAAGACGGATCCATGGGGTCCTTTTTATAGCCTTGGAGCTACCGCCGGCGCTATCGCTACCGCCGGCGCTATCCCAGTTTAGGAAATATTCTCCACGTGAGAATCCTTCATTTTAAGCAAGTTGGCCGCCTTCCTCTATTGCTTTGCGCTATCGCCGACGCTATCAGCTACCGCCGGCGCTATCCCAAATTAGGACATGTTTTGCGTGGCAAAATCTTCAATCCGAGGAAACAATTCTCCTTTGCCTTCTGTGTGCGTCGCTACCGCCTGCGCTATCGGCTACCGCCAGGTGCTATCTCCTTCCATGTGCTCCCGGAATTGCGCTATCATCGCTAGCGCCAGGCGGTAAGTGCTACCGCCAACGCTAGTGGGAGTACTGTCTTCTGTTTTCATTCGTCAGAATTCGTCGGGAGTTCTCGAGAACATTCGACGAATTGACTTAGCCGCACAATTTCCTTCACAAGTCTGCCTTTTTGACTTCTGTCTGCGTTCGTCAATATTCGTCGGGAGTTCACGAGAACAGTCGACGAATAGACTTAGCCGCTAACAGTTCGTCGAACGACAGCTAGCGCCTGCGCTAGTGCTACCGCCAGCGCTAGTGGAAGATTTGGATTTGATGGCTCAACTTTGGGGGCAACCTTCTTATGTAATCCTTGAGTCATGTGGACTTTGTTATCCTGCACACTTAAACACACAAGATCAAATACACATTGGATTTGTTATTCTCAAACCTAGGAGATACGGAAGACCATGTTCCAACAGGTGGGTTCATCGCACTAGAGAGGCGAGAAGGGGACGTTGCCGAATGGCCCCTTCATGAACACAAACTTCTACGGGCAATAGTGACTTTTGTTGACCGTCTCGCAGACTTTTGTTTGTTAGCTCGCGAAGAAGGCGGTCCCGTCCTTATTTGCCCGGAAGGAGAACAACTTGAGGAAGACTGGCAAGCTGAACTCGATCTGCTCCTAGCGCAGGTAGCAGACGAACCCTACCATGAAAGAGATGGAGTTGGGGTTCATCTGACCCAGGATCACGCCGTAATATTTGAGCAGATGACAGGTTCGCGAAAAGCTGTTAGAAAGAAATCATCGGCGAATGCGAGAAAGGAAAAAGAGTAGCGAGCGAGTACCTGGTTGATCTCCGGCCAGAAGGCGAACCTTAGACCTGTTGGACATGTGTGTCACATCCCTTTGTTTGAGAATAACAAATCACATATTGTATTTGATATTGCTTGTAGTGTGTTTATTGTGTGCAGGAACTATAGGTGCAATACTCCACTGGTAGAAAGCAGCTTGGAACAAACTTTTGAAAGGAGCAGCGCTACCGCCAGCGCTATCACTAACGCCAGCGCTATCGCTAGCGCTACCGCTACCGCCAGCACTACCGCCAGCGTTACCGCTACCGCCAGGCGCTATCTCGAATTCGTGCGCAGCGACGGTTTCGCAACCGCTACCGCTACCGCCAGCGCTATCTCCCGCTAACGCCAGCGCAATCGCTACCGCCAGGCGCTATCTCCAGTTCGTGCACAGCGCCATGCCGCCGACGGTTGCGCAACCGCTCCACACGAACGCTACCGCCGGCGCTAGTCACTACCGCAGACGCTAGCTCCAAGTTCTATAAAAGGCTGCGCTCTCTCTCGTTTTGGCTAGACCTTCCAGAGATATTACCTGTGCCCATACTCTCGTGCTGCTGCTCTGCCAAAACATCATCTCCCACTCAAAGCCAAAGAAGAAATTCTGGAGAAGGAAGCCATCACGCTGCATCCGAAGAACGATCGCTTCGACCTCGCTTGTGCTTCAGCGATCCTTCATCCTCATCTCCAGAAATCTCAAGAGGGAGTTTGCTTGTTATTTACTTCATTTCTTTATTTGTATCTTGTAGTGAAATTGCCTTGTTTTTGGCGACTAGGTCCTTGCGCGGCTTAGGGGGAATTCGCCGCGTGAGTTGGCGACTAGGTCTAGGGGATTAGATCTAGGGGGTGCTCGAGGCCATATCCGGGAAAGGATTGGCTAGAGCGGCTTGAGGCCTTATCCGGGGAAGGATAGGCTAAACCCAACCGGTTTGTGGGGATACAAGTCGGTATAGAAAAGGAAAAGAAATCTACATTTGTACGCCTCCGATTTCTAGCGATATAGAAATCAAAATTTTATGTAAACACTTTTTCATTTAATATAATCATGTCTCTTTTGTGTTTACTTTGATTTCTATCATTTGGCGTAATCTCTATTATTTTGTGTTCTAAGTTTTCAATTCCTAATCTAAATTGTTTATTTCTAATTTGTCATCATTATATCCTATTAATCAAAACAACTTAGTAATTTTCTTAAAATTTATAAAAAGAATTGTATTCCCTTATTCACCCACCCTCTAAGGGCACCGTAAGATCCAACAAGTGGTATCAAAGCCAGGTTATTCCAAACGGTTTAAAAAACCAGTAATAATGACGTCTTATGATCTCGCTTTTTCCGAGGGTCAGGGAATTAGTAGACCTCCACTATTTACTGGGTCAGATTATAATTATTGGAAAAATAGGATGCGTTGTTTTCTAATGACCCTGGATATTGAGGTTTGGAACATGGTAGAAGAAGAATACATTCCTCCTACATTTGTAGTTGGAGAGATAACTTTAGACAAACCCAAAGATAAATGGGATTATCGGGATAAACTCAAATGTAAAAATAACGCAAAAGCCATGAATGCTCAATTTTGTGTGTTAGATAGAAATGAATTTAATAGAATTTCTGCTTGTACTACTGCATATGAAATTTGGAATCATTTGGAAGTTACTCTTGAAGGTACATCGCAGGTTAAAGATTCCAAGCTTTTCCAACTGGTGTCAGAATATGAAAAATTCCGAATGGATGAAAGCAAAGATGTTGATGGTATGTACACGCGCTTCACCAAGATCGTCAATGACTCAAAAGATCTTGGAAAGACCTTCTCTAATGGCGACTTGGTCTGTAAGATCCTTCGTTCTCTTCCTCCAAAATTCAACCCGAAGGTGACTGCTATTTCGGAGTCGCACAACTTAAGGACGCTTGAGAGCCTCATTGGGAATCTCAAAACCCATGAGGTAGAACTCAAAATCCAACATGATGAATACAACAAGGAGCCAAAGAAGAAGGCGTTGGCATTAAAATCAAAGAAGCAGTGCCAAGAGGATGAGGATGTAGATGAAGAGAGTCTTTTGGTAAAGAACTTCCGAAAGTTCATGCGCAATCCGGAAAGGAGAAACACCTTTCGAAAATATTTCCAAAAGGGTGAAAGATGGAAAGGGTCATCTTCAAAGAAGGAAAAAGAGAGCGACAATGAAGAAGAGAGACCTCCACCGGAATGCTATCATTGTAGGAAGACGGGGCACATTCGGAGCCAGTGCCCAAAGTTCTTGAAGGAGAAGAAAGAAAAACGGCACAAAGGGAAGGAGAAGAAGAAAGTACTAAAAGCTAGAACATGGGATGACTCTTCCTCCTCCTCCTCCGAAGAATCAAGTGGGTCTTCATCAAGCGAAGATGAGGAAGCAAACATGTGCCTCATGGGACCGGGACATGAAAACGACGGCGACGACACTAGTGTTCCTAGCGACACTGAGGTAACTCCTCCCACTTATGATGAATTGTATAATGAATTTCTTGAAACTTGTAAAGCTTTTGATAAAAATATGAAAGATAGTATTTTATTAAATCGTGAAAATGATTCTCTTATTAAAGAAAATCAAAATCTTTCCAAAAAGGTGATTGTTTTAGAAAAGAGAAAGGTTTCTTGCCAAGAATGTGATCACTCCACAAAATTGGCAAAGGATATAGAATAGTCACTTTCTAAAGCCCTCTCTCATGCCAAAACTCTTACAAAAGAGAAGGGGGAATTAGAAAGGAAATTAGAAGCCTCTCTTTTGCAAATCAAAAATAATAAAAAAGGTTTTGAAAATAGGTGTGTCATGCTTGTGAAAGAAAATTCTTCACTTAAAGCACAAGTTCATGATCTCACCATGGCCATTAAAAAATTTGGTATAGGCCAAAAATCACTGGAAATGATTCTAGGGTACCAGTGCCATGGATCTGGAAAGTTTGGGCTCGAATATCGAGGTAAGGGCTACCGCCCGGCGCTAGCCACTAACGCCGGCGCTAGCACCTCATACCAGAAACCTGAAATTTCTTTTTCAAAATGCTTTCCTTCTGTAAATCAAAATTATTCTAGCAAGAAAATTTTCCAGAGAAGGGTCTCAACCCCCTTTATTTCGTGTGCAAACTGTTATAGGTTGTGTCACACAACTAGTTCTTGCAGGAAAATGAAACAAAATACTTTAAAGCAAATCTGTGTACCTAAGGCTTCCACTTATTCTATGGGAGGTTCCACTTGGGTATCCGGATCTTTACTCTCATCTTCTTTCTAGATGTGCAGGCAGGCTAAGGACAATGAAGACGTGTGGTACTTGGATTCAGGATGCTCCAAGCACATGACGGGCAATAAATCAAAGTTCCTTAGCCTAGAAAGGAAGAAGGGAGGGATTGTGACTTTTGGCGACAACGGAAAAGGAAGAATCATGGGAATTGGTACAATTGGTAACGATTCCTTCACTATATCAAATGTTCTTTATGTAAAAGGGCTAAAACATAATCTTATTTCAATTAGCCAATTATGTGATAAAGGATTAGATGTTTTATTTGAATCTTCTACTAATCTATGCAAAATACTAATCTTATTACAAACAATATTTTACTAACTGCACCAAGAATACACAATGTTTATATTGTTTCATTTCATGATCTTTCAAAATCATCTTTAAAATGCTTTATTACCAAAAATGATGAACTTGATCTTTGGCATAGAAGGCTAGGACATGCTAGCACAAAGCTTATTGTAAAACTTGCCAAAAGAGATTTAATTAGAGGATTGCCTAGATTAAATGGAAATTTACCTTCACTTTGTTCACCATGTCAAAAAGGTAAAATTACTAGATCCTCTTTCAAAAGTAAAAATGCTATTTCTACTACAAGACCTTTGCAATTAATTCATATGGATCTCTTTGGTCCCGTTAGCACTGCAAGTCTTGGTGGTAGATTGTATACATATGTTTTAATAGATGATTTTTCTAGATATTGTTGAACAATATTTCTCTCATCCAAATCCGAAGCGTTTTGTGAATTTTCAAAACTATGTACTCGTATTCAAAATGAAAGTGATTTAAAAATTAAATGCATTCGCTCGGATCATGGAGGAGAATTTGAAAATGAAAAATTTACTTCGTATTGTGATATGTTAGGCATAAAACATGAGTTCTCCGCACCACGCACACCACAACAAAATGGTGTTGTAGAAAGAAAGAATAGGACACTTCAAGAGCTAGCACGCACTATGTTATGTGAATATAAATTACCTAAGTCCTTTTGGGCCGAAGCCGTAAACACATCATGTTATGTTATAAATAGAATCATGCTTCGCCCATCTTTAAATCTCACACAATATGAACTCTATTTTCAAAAGAAGCCTAATGTGTCTTACTTCAAAGTTTTTGGTTGTAAATGCTTTATCTTAAATACAAAAGATAGCTTGGGAAAGTTTGATGAAAAATGTGATGATGGAACATTTCTTGGATACTCTTCAACTAGTAAAGCTTATAGAGTTTTTAATAAAAGAACTAGAAAAGTTGAAGAGTCAATTAATGTGAAATTTGATGAGCTTGTTCCTTGTATAGAAAGACTTTCCGCAGGTAAAGAGGATGATCTATTACCTCCTTTGGAGCATGGTGATGAAGAACCTTCCAAAGAAGAAGCAGAGGAGGCCAAGAAAGATGAATATGTACCTCCAAGCATCTTAAAATTCACAAAGGATCATCCACGAGAATTGATAATTGGTGAACCATCCATCGGGGTAAGAACTCGATCTTCTCTTCATGAATCTTTTTCAAATATTTGTTTTGTTTTTGAAATAGAACAAAAAACCGTTACTACCGCTTTAAATGATGAATTTTGGTTTTTGGCTATGAATGAAGAATTAGAACAATTTGAGCGACATAATGTTTGGAAATTAGTAGAAAGACCATCTAATCACCCGATTGTAGGTGTAAAATGGATTTTTAAAAATAAATTAGATGGTGAGTCTAGAATATCTAGAAATAAAGCACGCTTAGTAGCACAAGGATATTCTCAAATCGAGGGGATAGATTTTGATGAATCTTTTGCACCCGTTGCTAGATTGGAGTCTATAAGAATTTTTCTAGCATTTGCAAGCTTTAAAAGAATAAAACTATTTCAAATGGATGTGAAAAGTGCTTTTCTAAACGGGTTTGTAAAAGAAGAAGTTTATGTTGAACAACCCCCCGGTTTTTTTAATGAAAAATTTCCAAATCATGTTTATAAACTAGAAAAGGCGCTTTATGGTTTAAAACAAGCGCCCCGTGCATGGTATGAAAGACTTACCTCATTTTTATTGAAGCACGGTTATATTATGGGAAGTGCGGATAATACTCTCTTCATTAAGCACAATAATGATGATATAATTATTTTACAAATATATGTTGATGATATTATTTTCGGATCTACTAATGAAGAGATGTGTAAAGAAGTTATTTTAGTGATGAAAAATGAATTTGAAATGAGTCTTGTAGGAGAACTTTCTTATTTCCTTGGTTTTCAAATATCACAAAGAATTGATGGTATCTTTGTATGTCAAACTAAATATGTCCATGATATGCTTAAACGTTTTGGATTTGAAAACCTTAAACATGCTTCTACACCAATGAGTGCATCACTAAAATTAGGAAAAGATGAATCAGGAATTTCTATAGATCAAACTTTATATAGAGGTATGATAGGATCTCTACTTTATCTTAGTGCAACTAGACCCGATATTATGTTTGCCGTATGCTTATGTGCTAGATTTCAAGCCAATCCAAAAGAATCTCATTTAAAAGCGGTAAAACGAATTTTTAGATATCTCATTGGGTCATCTAGATTAGGATTATGGTACCCGCATAATGATTCATTTACATTGCATGGCTATTCCGATTCAGATTATGCCGGTTGTTCACTTGATAGAAAAAGCACTAGTGGTACTTGTCATTTTCTAGGACCTTCATTAGTTGCATGGTCTAGTAGGAAACAAAATTCGGTTGCACTCTCCACCACGGAGGCCGAATACATTGCATTAGGGAGTTGTTGTGCACAAGCTCTATGGATGAGCCAAACTTTAGAGGACTTTGGTTTTCATCTAAAACTTATTGAATTAAAATGTGACAACAAAAGTGCCATTGATCTCACAAATAATCCGGTACACCACTCTAGATCCAAACATATAGATGTGCGTCATCATTTCACAAGGGATCATATTAAAAAGGAAAATGTAAGGATTAGTTTCATTGGCACGGACTCTCAACTTGCTGATATATTCACTAAACCTCTTCCCGATGCAAGGTTTCAAATGTTAAGGTTGGAATTAGGAGTCTTAGACATCTTAGGATGAAAATTATATAAAACGCTAATGTTTTATGCAATTTGAGCAATCAAGACATCTCTGATAATTACAAAACTTCTGCATAAGACTACTCTTAAGACCCCTAACCAATATCAAAAATCAAAAATTTAAAATTCTTGAAAAATCGTGTACTGTTTCCAGCGCTAGCGCTAGCGCCGGCGCTAGCGTGGGTGTGTGATTCTTATGATTTTTAAAATTGAACACAAATATGTTAGTTTATTTGTGCAAATTTATTTTTGTGTTACTGTCTATTTTATTTTTGTTTTGTTTGAATTATGAAAAATCAACTACAAAAATTCAAAATTCAAAAATACAAAAATATGTTTTTGTTATTTATGTCTTATTCATTCTTTGAAAAATCAACTATAAATGTTCAAAATCTAAAAATACAAAAATATGTTTTTGTTATTTGTGTTTTTATCCATATTATGAAAAATCAACTACAAAAGTTCAAAATTCAAAAATACAAAAATATGTTTGTGTGATTAAAAAATTTCAAAACAAAAAAAACTGTATGATCTTTATTGCCAATATCAAGCATGTATGAATTCTATTATTTAGAATTATTTACAATGTTAAAACATATTCTTTCAAATTACTATAAACATTGTTTTGCTTATTATGCTTTGATATATCTATTTAAAGTGCATCAATTGTATTGCAAAATGTGTAGATCCAAGCTTAGCATGCCTCTAAGTATGAGTAAATGTTTTATGATTGATAATGATACATTTCACTCACTTATTTTGGTAATCAACATGTGTGTCTAAATCTAAAAATGCTTGCTTGTGTATTGTATTTGTGCAATGAATTAAAACTTGCATAAGTTTATTGCCTACACTACATTTGAATTGCACTTATGAAATTTAGAAAAGTGGTTAAGTTAAAATTTTTTGGTTTGCTAAACAAGTGTATTCGGAGAATGTTGTCTCACAAATATGAACAAAAAATTATATATATGTGGACAAATATAACTCCACCAAGCACTACTTGAACCTCCTGATAAGTCTTCATAAGCATTGTGAGGTTGAGCACCTTGGAAAGAATAGTAAAGTTACTTGTGCAAACCTTTGGTTATTACACCACTTTGATAAAAACTATGTGCATTAAAAGTATGTGAAAGTAATTTACTTGTGTTTTATTGTGCACTTTCCTTTGCATATGTCCTGTATTTTGTGATTTAAATCAATTGTTAACATTGCCCAAAATACACTTATGTGCACATCATTATCTTTCATAATACTTCTTCTCATGAGTATTGGATTCTAATGCTTTATCTATACTACTCTTTATATAAAAATGCACTAGACAACCTTGCATGATCTCTACAATGTTTTGGTATTTCTTGAACTTAGAATTAAGTAACATTGTAGTAAAATCTCTCTTTGATATGTTCATTTCATGCTTGGTATTTTTATGAAAAACTTTGAGATTTCAAAAAGGTTAAAACAACTTTCAATTTTGAACCAAAACTCATATTTATACTTATGGTTTTCATGCTTACAAAAAGATGTTTATTATACTCTTCCGCTTGCTTACAACTCTTATCTTTATATTTGAAATATTTTATATATGCTATGCTTAAACTCTTTATCATTATTTATATTTCGAAAAGCTCGATCATGATATATTAATGCCTCCTTACTACCCTCACCCCACCTTCTTTTGATAATACTAAAAGGGGGAGATTAATTGAAGAAATCTATATAGAAGAAATATAGAAGATTAAGGGGAGAATAAATTCATGAAATCTATCATTTAGGGGGAGTAACATATAAATTGCATTTATGTAGGGGGAGCATTAAGATAGGGGGAGTATGCACATTATCATGCATATCATTTACTATAGTAGCACTTTTATCTTGCTTATCTTATCTATAAACACTATTGCTGATTTCTTGCTTAGAGGATTTGTTATTATCAAAAGGGGGAGATTGTTGGACATGTGTGTCACATCCCTTTGTTTGAGAATAACAAATCACATATTGTATTTGATATTGCTTGTAGTGTGTTTATAGTGTGCAGGAACTATAGGTGCAATACTCCACTGGTAGAAAGCAGCTTGGAACAAACTTTTGAAAGGAGCAGCGCTACCGCCAGCGCTATCACTAACGCCAGCGCTATCGCTAGCGCTACCGCTACCTCCAGCACTACCGCCAGCGTTACCGCTACCGCCAGGCGCTATCTCGAGTTCGTGCACAGCGACGGTTTCGCAACTGCTACCGCTACCGCCAGCGCTATCTCCCGCTAACGCCAGCGCTATCGCGACCGCCAGGCGCTATCTCCAGTTCGTGCACAGCGCCACGCCCCCGACGGTTGCGCAACCGCTCCACACGAACGCTACCGCCGGCGCTAGTCACTACCGCAGGCGCTAGCTCCAAGTTCTATAAAAGGCTGGGCTCTCTCTCATTTTGGCTAGACCTTCCAGAGATATTACTTGTGCCCATACTCTCGTGCTGCTACTCTGCCAAAACATCATCTCCCACTCAAAGACAAAGAAGAAATTCTGGAGAAGGAAGCCATCACGCTGCATCCGAAGAACGATCGCTTCGACCTCGCTTGTGCTTCAGCGATCCTTCATCCTCATCTCCAGAAATCTCAAGAGGGAGTTTGCTTGTTATTTACTTCATTTCTTTATTTGTATCTTGTAGTGAAATCGCCTTGTTTTTGGCGACTAGGTCCTTGCGCGGCTTAGGGGGAATTCGCCGCGTGAGTTGGCGACTAGGTCTAGGGGATTAGATCTAGGGGTGTTCGAGGCCATATCCGGGGAAGGATTGGCTAGAGCGGCTTGAGGCCTTATCCGGGGAAGGATAGGTTAAAGCCAACCGGTTTGTGGGGATACAAGTCGGTATAGAAAAGGAAAAGAAATCTACATTTGTACGCCTCCGATTTCTAGCGATATAGAAATCAAAATTTTATGTAAACACTTTTTCATTTAATATAATCATGTCTCTTTTGTGTTTACTTTGATTTCTATCATTTGGCGTAATCTCTATTATTTTGTGTTCTAAGTTTTCAATTCCTAATCTAAATTGTTTATTTCTAATTTGTCATCATTATATCCTATTAATCAAAACAACTTAGTAATTTTCTTAAAATTTATAAAAAGAGTTTTATTCCCCTATTCACCCCCCTCTAAGGGCGCCGTAAGATCCAACAAGACCCACCTCGAAGTGGGCCGCAGGGATGGCGAGCTAATCCGGGTGGAGGTTATTGATGGCTTCGGTCTTCGACGAGTGGAGAGCTTAGAACCCCAACGAGATGTAATTTGCCATGGTGGAGTAGTACTCGCTCTCTATATGCGAGCAGTTGAAGAAGGAGTGGTCACAGAACATCCACACGCACTTGGCCCAGCCTTCCGCGTTGCCTCCGTCGCGACCCATGGTCTTGGAGAAAATGGAATGTGAGAGCAAGAAAGAAAAGAATGCGAGAGCGAGAAGGAATGAGAATGAAAGCTGCAGAGGTCGAGAGCGATAAATGTGGTGGTTAACATTGGTAACGAGGCCTATTTATAAGAAAACTAAAGGCAGTGGGGAGGAATCGAGGCATCAGGGGTGCGGTTAGCAGAATCTCGGGGGGGGGGGGGATGCGCCTCGGTAGTTGAACCGACCCACTCCCCGTGCACTCGCAACAATGTAGCAAGGACGGTTCATTGTCAGGCGAGGCGAGTCCCATGCAAGCCACGAGAAAAAGACATTAAATAAAAGAACTATTGAGTACAATACATACATCAATTACGTAGAGTGGGTAATAATAATGAAAGAAAAATCCAGTGATTAGTCGGGGGCATCAAATTAGCAGCATAGTTCGCAGGCTGTCAAAGAAAAAATAAAAAAGGAGTTATTACATGGTTCGCCAGGCGGGTGCGAGCGCTAGAAGGATCAATACTGGATCCATCTCCATCGGCCTCTCCCTCACACCCTCGAGCTCGGCAGTACGCATGGATAATGATACGTGCAGACTGCGTGGAGCTCACTCTACAGCAAGCGGACTTGGTCCTCCACCCGCAAGAGGTGCACCCCGGGAGAAGTGACCTCGTGGCGGGCATCTGTTTGCAGCTCGGTGAGAATTCTCGCTAGCTCATCATCAATCGCGGCGAACTGCTCCTCAGAAGCCGCCCTGTCCTCTCGCGCCTGGTTGTACAGGTCCCGCAGCATATGTCGGTACTTCTGGAGCACCTTGGTGGTCATCCGCTTCATCACTTCGGGGTCCCGGGGATCACCGAGGAAGTCAGCAATCTTGTCTGGTAAGGGCGGGAGTGACATCTCCTCCTCTCCAAGGTCTAGCTCGACGGAGGACTCCTGGACACCTGCGAGAATGAATTTAGCGAAGAAGGCGAGACGCAATCTATCGATAATAATTTACCAACCTGACATGGCCATGGCCGCTTTACCAGGGAGCTGGCGAGAGGAACTTGGTTGCCCCTGGAAGGCCTCTATGCAGTTCAGCGTTGCAGACATCCCCAGGTCCGGGGGCAGGGAACATTGCTCGCAACCCGGATGTTGGTGGGAAGCGAGCCTCCAGGGTTTTGATGGCCCAGAAGACAAAACTCAGGGACGGAGATGGTCGCGTCCAGAGGGGGTTGCAAGTCCAGTGGGGGCTGCGAGTCCGGTGGGGACAGCGATCCCGGTGGGGGCTGTGAGCCTGGTGGGTCCAGAGAGCCCGGTGGGGGCTGCAAGCCCGGTGGGGACTGTTGGCTATAACGATCACCTAGGGCGGGGGTGGGGGGGGGGGGTTAGGTGATTTTGGCTGTTTTTAAATATTCTTGTCTGAGATGTATATAATGTAAGCAAAGCAAAGAACGGTCACACAAAAAGTCTCAGCACACAACACAAGATGTATAGAGGTTCCTCAAGATAGTGTACATGTGTCTTGAGTAGTCCTCTTTCCCTCTGCGCCTACCTAGTAGTGTGCTAGGCTCAGCAAATTCCGCCAATGTCTCCGGCCCGCAAGCCTTACAACTCGGACCTGCAAGTCCCTGTAGCCTAGGCTCGCAAGCCCCTTCACTAAACCCGAGCCCACAAGCTCAACACTCAGGCCCTCAAGCCCTACACAACACAGACCAGCAAGTCTTGCCTATTGGACCAGCAAGTCCCTGCAGCCTAGGCCCTCAAGCCCCTTCACTGCACCTGAGCCCGCAAGCTCGACACGTTTGGACCCGCAAGTCCTCTGCCATAGCCCTTAAGCCTCACAGATCTCAAGACCTAAAGCTCGACACTTAGATCTGAAAACAGATCTTACAGATTTGGCCCGCAAGCCTTACAAATAAAGATATACAATAATTGTTCTTATGCCTGATGGAGATCGACTACTTGTCTTGAAGAAGATGCTTCAGATGTAGGCGTTGATAGCATAAATCTTCTTCAAACCTTCTTCTTTTGCCTGATGTTGACTGGCTTCTTGATTTGAATGAATCTTATCAGTCGATGTAGCTTGACTGCAACTTGGAGAACACTGGATGAGCATTTTTGTTCTCCTCTTCTTGTTTTTACTTTTCGCCGCTTTTACAGTTCTATTGAGAAATGTTGAGCGGGATTCTTTTAGTTCCAGGATTCGAGAGAGTTTTTAGGGCACTCATTGTTCCCTTTTATAGGACTGAGAATCCGCTTAACGGTCTCCTATGATGTTCTACTCTAACAGACGCCCATACCTT
This sequence comes from Dactylorhiza incarnata, assembly GCA_033032865.1. Taxonomy (NCBI): domain Eukaryota; kingdom Viridiplantae; phylum Streptophyta; class Magnoliopsida; order Asparagales; family Orchidaceae; genus Dactylorhiza; species Dactylorhiza incarnata. The sequence goes on along the minus strand of JAWHQI010000144.1, from coordinate 6,385,806 downwards.
AAGAGCATGCGCTGATTGGACAATCAGGCGGCGACATTAAATGCTGACAGTGCGTCTGGCATATTTGAATCTGTCTCGACGATGTTTCCATGGTTACGACAAAATGGATAATATCTCGACGACAGGATTTGTCATTATCTTGGACTTGGACAGATCATCAAGTCTCCTTCCTTCTTCTTCAGATAGAGATATCTCGACGACATGGGACATCCCTTCTGTACTTGCACTTAAGACGACATGAAGTCATCTAACTGATGTCGATGTAATCTTCTAGATTGCTTGATATCGTTGTAGCCACCTGATGAGTCAGGTTTATATAGTGATTTTCGGACTCATCTGGGTCGTTTTTCTCTCCAATGCACTTCACTTACTCTACTCATAAATGCTTCTATTGATCACATTTCGTATTTTCACTCTTAGTGCACATTTATGCCCATTTTGGTGTGATTCCTTGTATTCCAGTGGTCTTGGATATTTTCATGCAGGTTCAAGGGTTGTGCGACACTCGGGATTGGTTCTGGGGGATTTTCGGCTGAAAAAGCCACTGGTCGTGCGTTTTCCTTCGCACGACCATGCGCACGACCACTGGTCGTGCGTTAATTTCTCTTATCAAATAGAGAAGTTCACACGATCACTTACCTTCTTTGCGCACGACCACTGGTCGTGCGCCACTGATCATGCGCATTGAAAATCTGCACCTGTCTATAAATAGTTGCTCCGCAAAAACAGCGGGACACACTTCGTTTTTAGGTCTTTTTGAGCGCCATTTTTTGCGTTTTTTTGTTCTAAGCCTCCTCTATTCATCTAGGGACTTCAAGGAAGAGACTGTATCTTACTTTCATCATCAAGGAAGGTTTAAAGAGCATTGGACATCGTCGGGTCGTGACACGAAGAAGACGGGCCATTGGGAGGAAGTGACAACCCTCCTTTACCCCGGACACAGTTGTAGACCGAGTTTGGATGCGGATTGACAACCCAGCGATTCCTACCATGAATCCCAACAAGGCATTGTAGTCAGTCGATTCTCTTACTCTTTATTCTTTTGAAATGATGTTTGTATGCTAAACTGTCTATTTTGTGGATGAAGAACATGATAAATCTAGATTTGTAACTTTTATTTCATGTTTATGAAATTCCTTTTGATTTATTCATGTGTATGAGGTGCGCTATTGTCACTCATTTTATCGATTTCATTTCGGGTTGCCTACTCCTCCATTCGCAAGCTTACCGACCATCCACATAGCAAAGTAGTGCGTTCAAGGCCTACATAGTTTTCCATCCCGCCTGGCGAAGCTGTGCGCCTAAGGCCTGCATATTAGGACATTTACTTTTTCTGCATTAGTTTTAGAACAAACATAAAACTCCCATCGTTACTCCAAACTAAAGGACTTCAATCTCAAGTCCTTCCTTGAACGTTAACTCCACCTTATGGTGTTCCTCGAGAGATTCGATATCCTAGGGATTTACCTCCTCAATTCTATTACTTGACAACGACCGGTACACTGCCGTTCGGACTGCATCTTCGCACCCGCCTATAGCGGTGTTGCGGTTTTTCGCATCAATTTTTTGGTGCCGTTGCCGGGGAACACAGTCGTGTGAGTTTTCTGGAGGGGGTGAACTGAGAGATAGAAGTTCTCCCATTTGTAAATTGCATCTTTTATTTTATTCCAGTTCTTTTTATTCCAATTTCATGTTTTACATAGGTTGCTTAGTAAATTATTATTGGGTGTAGTATTTTGCACAATAGTGTTTTCTTTTGAATCTTGTTATCTTCACACAATGTGGGCATCATTTAATATTCGTTGCCGTTTGTGCGAAGATATATCTCATGCTAGTGATAGATGTCCAAAGGGAGATAATAGACCTAACACTCAAGGCCCAGTATATGGAGCACCGACTTCGTCTGGTACTCCATATGGTGCGCGTAAGTCCTATGGCTACTCTTCTGCTCCACACGTGCCCTTTTTGCATTCATCTCCGGTCCAATTTGAGCCGAAGAAAAATGCAAAACAGTGCTTGTTTTGTTGGAGCATAGATCATGCCTTGAAGGATTGTGCTGCATTTCTTTGCCAATTGGACGAGGATGACGAGCCGGATATCCGGATCGTCCCAACTCCTAACTCTGACAGCACACCTTCCACCTCTGATTACGTTGATGTATCACCTTCAAGTTTTGACGGAAATGATGCAGACATGCTCATCAGAGTTGTGGCTAATCTAGGCTCTGACATGGCTGAGCCCATCTCCCCTGTGCATATATCACCGTGTATGGATTCAATTCTTTGTGAGGAATCGGTGCTTGACTTTTATCCAAGCACTATTCCTCGCCCTATTGTGCGTACTACTACATTTGTCTCTGACGACATTACTGAGGATGTTTCGCAGGATAAGGCAGGTGATTTATGTGTTGTGCCTATTCTTATGGAGGAGGATATTTTCCAAGGTGATGAGGATTCTACCTCAGCACCGGTGGAGGAAGTCCAAATCGTGGAGGAGGTCACTGATGAACCTACTGAGCCCTCCAACATTGTCGATGATGCTGACATTATTTTACTTTCCCATCCTGATGGGAGTGAGACCGGGATCACTCCCCCGATTGATTTTTATGCATGTTCTTCTTCTTGTTTATTTCTTGATCCCCTTTCTCTATCTGAGCCTGTGCAGGTTGAGTCTTCACAGGTACCCCAGGCGGACTTGGAGCATGATGCTCAAGTCAATGATGAGAGCATCCGATTATGTGAGGAGGTTGATCCCCCCTCTATAGAGGAAGCTCCACTCATTGCCTTCTCCTCCTGATGCCTCCCTAGAGATGACACCTTGTTGGGCAAGGATTTATTTTTTGGTGAGACGAGTGAGGACCAGCCTTCCTCCTCTTCTTACTTCCTATTTCCTCTACCTGTGTTAAACAGGTATTATTATTTAGTTAGGGGAGTAACTGTTCTGTCGCCGTATCGGTACCCGCCACCGACACGCATATTAGAACAGTTACCTGTTCATTTCCTTTTTCATACGCCCATTAGCTAGAACTGTTATGTTTTTAAATAAGTCGTGCTGGGAAGACAATAACCCCAGTATTTATCTTACTTTTTCTTGCATTTTTAATTTTCGTTAGTAAGAATATTTAATTAAATTTCAATCAGTTTTAGTTTTTCTATGTTCTTTTGTTTTTGCGGAGCTCACCCCTACAGGTACTTTCTTTTTGTAAGGCGGTGGTTGCGATTCTTCGTAGGGCATCTTTGCCCTGGATTTACTTGCGTCTTCTAGTATGCTCACTTGCTGAGCATTGGGTACTCTCTTCCCCTAGCTCTATTTTTGATTTACATGTTATACATTATGTGGTTTTGTTTAGTTTAAGTATGGGGGAGAGTTGTTCAATTTGCCTGCTCACGTGTACTGGTGCTTAGCATACTAGAAGCTTCTATTTAAGTTATTGTTCATTTTCATTACACTTCACATCACCCACATGAGCGCGCGCTTAGCTGTTGGCACGTCGTGAGTCAAATTTGTCTCTTCTGTGTGATTTGAAAAATCATCGTGCTGGCTTAGGATTATGAGGCGGAGTAAAATGTTGACTACTGTAGTGCTCCTACTCGAGTGCTCATGCCTCGCATAAAAATCAGTGTAGATTCAATTTCTTTTTATGCTTTTAGATTATATTTTTCTATTAGCGTAGATATTGTTTACTCTACTCAAAAATTGGTGAATCCGGTGTGAATCAAACGGTAGCATAGGAATGTGTGTAGATGTTCGCTAGACGTGTATTGCCCGAGCCGGGAGAAAGGATTATCTTTCTTGGTGGCTAAGAACTTGCCCCAAGCAATTCTTGAAGCATGGGTATACAGTTAATCAATTGTGTGAATGTGATATAGGCCATCATTTTGGCCCGGTTGAGCCTTTGTGCCTATTCCTATCGCTATATCCTCGTTAGCCCAGTTGTGCCTACCCATTCTTTGATCCAACCCCACTTTTTTCTCACCAAAGCCTAAAAGCCAATCCTAGTCACACGCCCAAATTTGAGCGCTGGTTGTATATCGTTTTCATGATTGGGGTGTTGATGTGGTGATTTTTTTTTGTGTGAAAATGTGGATGCGCTTTATTGCTCATTTTGCTGAAAATGTTTTGAAAAGAAAAGAAAAGAAAAGAAAAAGAAAATAAGAAAAAGAAAAAGAAAAGAAGTGAGAAGAAAAGAAAAAGAGATGAGCTTAAGTGAAAAAAAATCTTTTTGTACAAACTTATGATTGGGAGTAGGCGGTGCACACACCCATGTAGTCAAGTTCAAGTCTGGTGGTGTGTGTACCCGCGTGTCTTTTTATGGTGCTTGAGGATAGTTTTCTGTGCTAGCTCATTTGGGTTTAGTGCTTGAGTCGTCGTTTTTATCATTGTATACCTCACCTAAACCCAAGCCTCATCTAAAACCTAAAGTCCTATTGATTCACGCATTTGAGTCAAACATGTGCCGTGGAGAGAGTGTGAACGGGCAAGCTTATGGTCACTGACATTGATGGATTTCAATGGAGGTTGTCTCGAGCCCCGATATTTGGCAAAGCTAGCCTCAGCGTTCAGTTCACTTTCTTCCTATGTACGACCTTATGATTCACCGTGATTCACTTTTTGAGTAATTGTAATATATAAATACGCTCCTAGAAAAGTATAAACTAATATGTATAATTAGAAATTTTGTCTACTGTATTTCTACGCGCATGAGCATGCGACTTCGCATGGTACTCCGCCCTTGTAGTTTCTATGCCAGCTTTGTATTTTCTCATCCGCTTGAGGGATTTGTTTGCTCAGGACGCACAAACAGGTAAGTCTGGGGGTGTGATGAGTCCAGTTTATATAGTGATTTCCGGACTCATCTGGGTCGTTTTTCTCGCCAATGCACTTCACTTACTACTCATAAATGCTTCTATTGATCACATTTCGTATTTCCACTCTTAGTGCACTTTTATGCCCATTTTGGTGTGATTCCTTGTATTCTAGTGGTCCTGGATATTTTCATGCAGGTTCAAGGGTTGTGCGACACTCAGGATTGGTTCCGGGGGATTTTCGGCTGAAAAAGCCACTAGTCGTGCGTTTTCCTTCGCGTACGACCAGGCGCACGACCACGGGTCGTGCATTAATTCCCCTTATAAGAGAAGTTCGCACGATCACTGACCTTCTTCGAGCACGACCACTGGTCGTGCTCCACTGATCGTGCGCATTGAAAATCTGCACCTGTCTATAAATAGTTGCTCCGCAAAAACAGCGGGACATATTTCATTTCTTGGTCTTTTTGAGCGCCGTTTTTTGCGTTTTTTTGTTCTAAGCCTCCTCTATTCATCTAGGGACTTCAAGGAAGAGATTAAATCTTTCTTTCATCATCGAGGACGGTTTAAAGAGCATTAGACCTCGCTGGGTCGTGACACGAAGAAGACGGGCCATTGGGAGGAAGTGACAACCCTCCTTTACCCCGGACAAAGTTGCGGACCGAGTTTGGATGCGGATTGACAACCCAGCGATTCCTACCGTGAATCCCAACAAGGATTTGGAGTCGGTCAATTCTCTTACTCTTTATTCTTTTGAAATGATGTTTGTATGCTAAACTCTCTATTTTGTGGATGAAGAACATGATAAATCTAGATTTGTAACTTTTATTTCATGTTTATGAAATTCCTTTTGATTTATTCATGTGTATGAGGTGTGCTATTGTCATTCATTTTATCGATTTCATTTCGGGTTGCCTACTCCTCCATTCGCAAGCTTACCGACCATCCACATAGCGAAGTAGTTCGTTCAAGGCCTATATTGTTTTCCATCCCGCCTGGCGAAGCAGTGCGCTCAAGGCCTGCATATTAGGACATTTTCTTTTTCTGCATTAGTTTTAGAACAAACATAAAACTCCCATCGTTACTCCAACCTAAAGGACTTCAATCTCAAGTCCTTCCTCGAACGTTAACTCCACCTTACAGTGTTCCTCGAGAGATTCGATATCCTGGGGATTTACCTCCTCAATTCTATTACTTGACAACGACCGGTACACTGCCGTTCGGACCGCATCTTCGCACCCGCCTATAGCGGTGTTATGGTTTTTCGCATCACCACCTTATCTTGTCGACGACATAATCGATATCATGTCGACAGACCATTCTTCAGCAACTGCCCATCTTCATATGACCTTCTTTAGTCTTCTCGACGATAGTCCTTCTTTACGACGATATCGTTGACATCAGTCTTACTTAACTTTTTCAACGACAAGGATTCTTTACGATGATACCTGTCTTGGTCAGCCTTATCAACTACATGCCTCTTTTACGACGATATCTATTTTTCCTCAGCCTTCTCGACGTCAAGGCTTCTTTTCAAGGATATCTGTTCTTCTTAGTTTTATCGACGTCAAGGCTTCTTTTCGACGATATCTGTTCTTCGTTAGCCTTATGAACTTGTCTTCTACTGAGATGAAAAAGCTAAGAAGATAAGTAAATACATAGTGAAGTTCTCTTGAATTGGTGACTTCTCCAAATCAGGAATCATGATGACAAGATTCCCAACAATCTCCCCCTATTTGAAGAAGTCAGAACCCCACTTCAAAATTACTTACACTCATTACTAAAATGTGGGATTAAGCATTAGATGTTAACATAGTTACAATTCCCTTAGCTTTTACTCCCCCTTGACTTATGCATTTTCTTGAGCTGATAGCTCCCCCTTGATGTAATGCATCTTCTCTCTTCCTATCTTCTTCTCTTCTCACCCTTTCTGACTTTTTCATTATAGGCCTTGCTGATGCTGTTTGTCGACGATCCTCCTGTTGTCGTCGTGAGAGAGGTTTATGTCGTTGAGACAATAGTTTGTGTCATCGTGACCATTGTTTGATGTTTTGTCTGACTTTGGCATTTGGTAGGCTTTTATTACCAGATTGTTTCAGCACTTGTCCCGCAAGTTCTTCTTGCTATCATATGTAGGGAGATTAGTGATCAGTAAGTTGAAAATTACTCTATGTTTAACATCTCCAATTGGAATTTGAAGAAGTTAAACATAGCTTCATCTAGGGGCTTTGTAAATATATCAGCCACTTGTTCTTCTGTGGGAACAAACTCAAGGATGATATCTTCATTCTCCACATGCTCCCTGATGAAGTGATACCTGATCTCATTGTGCTTAGTCCTGCCATGGGAGACAGAATTCTTAGAAATTGAGATTGCACTGGAAGAGTCACAAAACATGGGTGTTTTGGTCATCTTTAGATTGCAGTCTTCAAGTTGAAGCTTAATCCATAGTATTTGAGCACAACAACCGCTCCCAGCAGAAATATATTCTAATTCTGCTGTGGAGATTGCTACACTTGTGTGCTTCTTACTACTCCAAGAGATCAGTCTTCCTCCAAGGAATTGCCATGTCCCTGAGGTACTTTTCCTGTCTTTTTTTACATCCTGCATAATCTACATCTGAGTAGCCTGTCAGTTCACACCCATTGTTCCTAGGGTACCATAGGCCGATATTTGATGTGACCTTTAGGTATATTAGGATTCTCTTTACAGAGACATGATGGGATTCCTTAGGGTTCACCTGATATCTAGTACAGACACATGTGGCAAACATTATGTCAGGCCTACTTGCAGTTAGGTATAGCAAAGATCAAATCATGCATCTGTATTTGGTTTCATCAAAGGGTATTCCCTTCTCATCCTTGTCGAGAGACACATTGGTTCCCATTGGAGTCTTCATAGAGGAAGCACTCTCCAATCCAAACTTCTTGATTAGCTCTCTAGTGAACTTGGTCTGAGAGATGAATATACCATCTTCAGATTGATTCACTTGGAGACCTAAAAAGTATTTGAGCTCACCCATGCTGCTCATCTCAAACTTTCCCTGCATCAAGCTGGCAAACTTTTTGCAGAGATTGTTGTCTGTAGAGCCAAAGATAATGTCGTCTACATAAATCTGCACTAGAAAAATCTTCCCCTTAACTTCCCTTAGGAACAAAGTCTTATCAATCTTTCCCCTTGAGAATTTATTGTCAATGAGAAAGCTTCACAGGGCCTCATACCAGGCTCTAGGTGCCTGCTTTAAGCCATATTGGGCTTTCTTAAGAAAATATATATAGTCAGGATAAGTTGAATCAACAAAACCTGAAGGTTGATCTACATAGACTTCTTCTTTGAGATCACCATTTAGAAAGGCTGACTTCACATCCATCTGATAAACTTTGAATCCTTGGTAGGCATCATAGGCTAAGAATTGTCTGATGGCTTCCAGTCTGGCTACAAGGGCAAGGTCTGATCAAAGTCAATCCCCTCTTCCTGTCTGTAGCCCTTTGCCACTATCCTTGCTTTATTCTTAGTGATGATTCCATTTTCATCTAGTTTATTTCTGTAGACCCACTTAGTTCCTATAATATTCTATCCTTGGGGTCTTGGAACCAGCTTCCAAACCTTGCAACTTTTAAATTGGCTCAGCTCCTCCTTCATTGCTGCAATCCAAAATGGATCCTGATTTGCTTCCTCAAATTTCTTGGGTTCAATTTGAGAAAGAAAACTCAGGTACAATGCTTCATTTACAACTCTACTCCTTGTCAGCACTCCTTGGTTGACATCTCCTATTATTTGCTCTTGAGGATGATCTCTCATTTGTCTCAAGGCAACCGACAGTATTCTGGGGACTTCTGCTGTGGCAGGTTCTTCAGGTTGCATTTCTTCTGCTGCTTCTGAGCCTTCTACAACCTCTTCTTCAATTTCCACAGTTGCTGAGTGGTTGTTATCTTTGGTTGAGGTCTCAGCCTTGTCTTCATAGATAATTTCTCCATTTTCTCTGTTGTACCTGCATTCACTAGAGAACTAGACTAGCCTTTATGTATAAGGCTAGTCTCATCAAATACAACATGTACAGATTCTTCCACTGCTTGGGTATTGATGTTGTATACCCTATAAGCCTTGCTATAGGAACTGAAGCCAACAAAAATAGCCTCAATGCTTTTCTCAGCAAACTTGGTTAGCTTGGCTTTCCCATTATTAAGGACATAGAATTTACTACCAAAGATCCTGAAGTAGGATAATGTAGGTTTTCTACCTTTCATCAGTTCATAGGGAGCTTCTTGTGGTCTTTGATGATGGAGGCTCTGTTTACCACATGACAAGCAGTATTGACAGCCTCTGCCCAGAAATATTCTGGTAGAGAGGAGTCACTTAACATTGTCCTACTTGCCTCTATCAAGGTTCTATTTTTTTCCTTTCTACAACTCCATTTTGTTGAGGAGTTCTAGGGGAGGAAAATTCTTGAGAGATACCTAGTTCTTGGCTGAATTCTGTCATGGCCACTGACTGAAATTCTGTGCCATGGTCACTTCTGAATTTGACCACAGTATAGTTCATCTCATTCTGGATCTGCCTGACAAAGTTCTTCAAGATATCTAAGGTATCTGACTTCCTTTTATGGAAGAACACCCAAGTGAACATTGAGTAATCATCAACTATTATAAGGGTGTAAGCCTTCCCTCCTATGCTGAGAACTGACATAAGACCAAACAAATCCATGTGCAATAGAAATAAGCACCAAGAAGAATTCTTGTCAGAAATGCTTGTAAAGTTGGTCCTTGTCTGCTTCCCAAGTTGGCAAGCTTGACAGGGACCTTCCTTGATGCACTTAATATTAGGTCCATTTATGACTAGGTCCTGTGAGAAATGCTTGCTTATAGTCTTATAGTTAATGTGTGCAAGTTTCTTGTGCGATTGTACACATAGAACATCTTTTTCATTAGCCAAAAGACATACAGGCATGGAAGAATTTTCATTAAAGAAATTTAAGCAGTAAATATTACCACTCCTAGTGTCGATTAAGGTAGCCTCAGAATCTAAGGATTTCTTAATCAAACACTTATCCTTGTGGAAGATGATAACAAAACCTAGATCACAAAGCTGGCTTATGCTTATGAGATTATGTTTCAATCCCTCAACATAAGCTACCTTTGTGATGGTAACTGAGCCATTATAAATATTACCATAACCTTTAGTCACCCCCTTCTCTGAACCTCCAAAAATGACTGTTGGTCCATTCTCCACAGGGGTGAAACTTCTTAGATACTTCCTGACTCCAGTCATATGCTTGGAGCAGCCACTGTCCAAATACCAGATTGGAGACTGGTTGACATTTGGACATACCTGCAAGAAAGGTTAATTACCCTTAGGTACCCAATTTGGATTGGGTCCCTGGTTCCTATTCGGAAGATAAAATGGAATTGCCACACCACTGAGGGTTCTGCACTCTCTTTGCATTGGGTCCTATTGGGTTGAACCAACAGACCAGGGCAAAGTGGCTGTTGGGTATTGTATCCACAATAACCTTGATTTGTAGGAAGTCATCCTTGAACCAAGATTGAATTGCTTGTGTATTTGATATGCTTTTGTAGTATTGTTCTTGCAGGTTCACATTGCTAAGTGTAGACCAATGTCAGGTCACAATGGGTCAATAAGCACAGTTTCATACAATGTATTTCCTCATTGTGTGGGACATGGTGTTGACTCATGTGTGATCTCTCTATTGGGATACACTTCATTTTCAAGAGAATTGAAGCTCATGGTTTGGAGGTGCAGCTGGTGTCCAAGTGTGAAAGAAAGAAAATTTCTTGAAAATATTCCCAAGTCAATTTTTCGAAAAGTTAAGGTATTTCTCGAGAGTTTCAATTGATTTCTCGAGAAGTCCTTATGAGCTCTCAAGAAATCCTTGTAGTTCTCGAGAAGTCTTTCTCAGCAGTTCTATCCCTTCTAAAGTATTTCTCGAAGTTTATTTCTCGTGAAGTCAAGAGTTCTCGAGAAGTCTTTCAATCCTTCGAAAAGTTTTTCTTTATCATTTCTCGAGAAGTCCATTTATCGAGAAGTCTATTCCAAGCCTCTGAAATTTTCTTCCATGATTTTTCTCGAAATCAAGCTGCTATCTCTCGAGAAGTTATACATTTCTCGAGAAGTTTGATTCTCGTTCTTCTCGTGATTTTAATCTATTTGACGTTACGTCTTTTCTGTCGGTTTGACGTGACAGCTTTCTTCGTTTCGGTTAAGGTTAATCTTTTCCTAATTCTTATCATCAAGCCTTTCTCCATATAAGGCTCTCTCTTAGGATTAATCTATAGTATTATTATTGATGAATCATTAATCTCTTCCGTGACCTAATCTCTCCATCCGATTCAAGAAGAATGAAAAGTGTCGTGCTCGTCGCCAATTGTTGGAGATCGATCTGAAGTTCTGATTTATCGTCTCCAGTGGAAGAAAAGTTTCGATCGATCCTCGCTCCATCATCTACTGTATCTGTTGGATCGAATCGAATCGTAGAAGATCAGATCTGTGTCATTTTCAAGTTTTCCTCATCGACATCACGTCAAATCCATTCAAGTCTCAAGAAGGAAGAAGATCACTAAGGAGTTTTCAGATCTGTTCGTGAATTGATAAGTGTTTTATCATTCTTTAATTTCATTTGATTGTAGGAGAGGTTTTCTCCGAGTTGTAGGAGAGGTGTTCTCCGAATTGTAAGAGAGGTTCTCTCTGAGATTGTAGGAGATTTGTCTCCGAGTTGTAGGAGTGTTGACTCCGAGATTGTAGGATCATTCTTGATCCGAGTTATAGTGAAGTAGTCAAGTCTAGATGTGGTGCTAGATTGGCGAGGCCGGCAAGTGGAGTACCCAAGAACGGGGAACCACTATAATCTCGTGCATCGTCTATGATTGTGATTTGCTTTCTGTGCATTCTTTTTATCAAGATTTTGTATTCCGCAAAAGACGCAGTTATCATCTATTCACCCCCCTCTAGGTGATTTAGGTTGGCAACTAGATATTACAATTGGTATCAGAGGGTCGCTGTTCTTTAAAGGTTAACACCTTGAATAGGATCTATCCATTCTAGTTGCTAGCAAATCATGGAAAGAAGCAAGGAATCTTCCTCGTTGAAATTGCCAATATGCACAAAGGCTAATTTCCCTATGTGGAAAGAAAGAGTCAAATTTTACATGGAAGTTGCAGACCCAAGAATTTTCCAAGTCGTGGAAGAAAGCCCTCATGTGCCAATGACTGCCTCAACAATTGACCCTACCGTTCAAGTTCCAAAGAAAATGATGGATTTAACAATGGATGAAATCCCTCTCGTTGCCCTTGATAAAAAGACGAAGAATATAATTGCTAGTGTGGTGGACGACTCCATGTTACAAAATCTAATACACTACAAGTCAGCCAAAGATATGTGGACATCCTTAATAGTTCTTATGGAAGGTACTGAAGAAGTAAGGGATGACAGAAGATCTCTTCTAAATCAAGAGTATGAGGCATTCAAGCAAAGTAAGAAGGAGTGCATTGCTGATGCATACAAAAGATTCTTCAAAATCGTTAACAGCCTAAGAAATTATGGTCGGGAATTTACTAATGGTGAACTGAATGACAAATTCCTGCGATCCCTGACGAAAGACTGGGATAGCAAGATAGTTGCAATCAGGGAGTTTGGAAAGTTACCAAACCTAGACCCACAGAATCTGTTTGGGAAGTTATTATCCCATGAGCTGCAAATGAATATTCGCAAAAAAGAAGAAGACGGGAATAAGATTTCAAGCAAGTAAAGGACCTTGGCTATGAAGGATGAGAGTTCCAGAAAAGCAGAGCCTTGTCTCCAATTAGAGCACAAGAATCTGATGATGAAAAAGAATCTGAAGCGGGCTCCTCCAGTTCTGAAATGTCTGATGGGGAGTTTTCTCTAATATCCCGTCAGTTCAAGAAACTGCTTAGTAAAAGAACGCACATGAAGAAAAAGTCTTCCTCCTCTGACTATAGACATTATCGACGTGATGGTGATCATCACAGAAAGGGTTCAAGCAATCATGACAGGTATAAGACTAAACCTAGTAAACATATTTCTTTTGACATAGTTTGTTATTACTGTAATAAGCCAGGGCACATGATCGCTGAATGCCCTTATAAGAAGAAAGAGGGTGGAAGAAAAGATGAAAAGAAATCCACCTTTGTGAAAAAGAAGACTGAAAGAAGCCTAGTCGCCAAAAAGTCCAAAACTTTAAGCGACAGTGACTCAGAGAAATCAAGTAGTGAAGAAGAAGCCTACTTCGGGCTGATGGCCATGACTGATGATGAAGAAGAACCTCCATATACCAGGAGGGTAAATTCTCACACCATCTTATCTGATTCTGATTATGCCTCAGCTGAACAAAAGGATTACCCCTCAGATGATGACTCAAATATCAAGACCCAATATACTGAAATGCTTAAAAGCTTTGACAGATGCCGAAAGGTAGTCAAAATTCAGGCCAAGGAGATCATGTCTCTCAAAGAAGTGGAACCTAATCTGAGAAAGGAAGTTGAACAACTTTCTTCTTTCATATAGGAAATTCAAGTCTTGAAAGACAAGATCAAAAGCTCGGATGAGCTCCTTGATCGGAGAGAGAACTCCATCAAAGTTCTGGAAGAACAGTTAGCCACTGAGAAGAGGCTAGTTGAAAAGTTTTCACAACCTAAAACTATTCTTCCAATCATTGATACTTTCTCTGCTAAAGTAGGTAGCAGTGGATTAGGTCATGTGGCTGGTCCTAGTAATTCTTCTAAGGGCACCCTTGCCAAGAAGAAAGATAAGAATGCTAAGAAAGTTACCGTCGAAGAGAAAGGGAAAGCCCATCAAGATCAAGTGGCATTTAAGAAAGTTTTCTTTCCTACAAATGTCTATGATATGGAGATGAGCACTTATGGTCACTTGACACGACCAATTAATTTTGCGCCTGTCAATGACTATAAGGGGTGGGCTTGTCCTCGAAACCTCGGTGAAAGTGCTTTCAAGGCACCTTATCAAGAGATTAATCTGATAGATTATGGTCCTTATGTTCATGGTCCGAGTGCTATGAGAGCACCAATAGTGAAGGCTGTTGCACCCAAGCCTAAGGAGAAAGCACTACCATGTGTGTGCTGTACTCATGAGGCATCCTCATCTAGAAGGATTGCTCCTGCCAAAACTAACGTTCAAAAAGTTAAGCAGGAGAATACTAAGAGAAGGTACAATAGGTTTAACTGTTGGTGTTGCGGCAAAATAGGTCAATTTGCCGTAGATTGCTGGTTCAATTCCACTTATTCCAAGAGACCACAAGTTAACATTGCAAGAAAGACCGCTCGCAATGTTAATGTTCACCGTGATTCTCAACTAACACGGGAACAAGGACCCAAATTTGTTTGGGCTCCTAAGGCAAGATAATCTGTTTTTGCAGGTATGTCCAAAGGCCAACAAAAATCCAATCTGGTATTTGGATAGTGGTTGTTCTCGGCATATGACCGGGACAAGAAGCCTTTTGCAAAATTTTATTCCAGTTGAGAACGGTCCAAAAGTTATTTTTGGCGGATCTGACAGAAGAATAACAAAAGGCTACGGTATGATTACTAATGGTAATGTATCCTTTTCAGATGTAGCTTATGTGGAAGGATTAGAACATAATCTGATAAGCATAAGTCAACTTTGTGATAAAGGATACATAGTTGATTTTCGTAAAGATAAGTGTTTGATAAAGTCGGCTGAAAATCTAGAAATGATTTTATCAGGCACTCGTTGTAGAAATATATTTTGTTTAAATTTTCTTTGTTTATCCTCTTCTACACCAATGTGTCTTTTAGCAAAAGATAGTGCATCTCTTGCTGACCAATGGAACAAAAGATTAGCACATATTAATTTCAAAACTATAAATAAATTATTTTCACAAAACTTAGTGCGTGATGCGACAAATATTAAGTGCATTAAAGATAGACCTTGTCATGCTTGTGTAAAAGGCAAGCAAACAAGAGCTACCTTTAAGAGCATAATTGGCAAAGATTCAACTAGGTGTTTATACCTACTTCATATGGACTTGTTTGGTCCTTTGCAAATTAGAAGTTTAGGATGTAATTCTTACACATAGGTTATTGTAGATGACTACTCACGTTTTGCATGATTATTCTTTCTAAAACACAAGTCAGATACCTTTGATATTTTCACTAAGTTTGTCAAGCAAATCCAGAATGAATTTGAATGTTCGGTGCTCAAAATCAGAAGTGACCATGGAACAGAATTTGAATCTGGGGCCATGACAGACTTTTGTGAAAGCCTTGGTATCTTTCATGAGTTTTCCTCTCCTCGAACTCCACAACAAAATGGGGTAGCTGAGAGAAGGAATAGAACACTCATTGAGGCTTGCAGAACAATGTTGAGTGACACTTCACTACCCGAATACCTTTGGGCTGAAGCCGTCAATACTGCTTGCCACGTGCAAAACAGAGCACTCATAAATAAAAACCATGAAAAGACTCCTTATGAACTACTAAAGGGCAAGAAACCAACCATTTCTTATTTCAGAATATTTGGCAGTAAATGCTTTGTACTTAATAATGGAAAGCATTACAATTTAACCAAGTTTAGTGAAAAGAGCTTTGAAGGTATTTTCGTAGGCTATAGTAGCCATAGTAGAGCTTATAGAGTTTTTAATAAGAAAACTTTGGTTGTAGAAGATGTAATACCCTGCCAGTACGAATAGTATAACAGTAGGTCCGGCCGGGACCCCACGCCATACAAACCACACTAGCTAGGAGTTAAAAGGTGATAAACAGAAAGAACTACAACAGAGTAAACTAAACACTAGCAGAAGCATAATGATTTAACATTTCATTTAGAACTGTCCACTATCATAGGAATGAAAGCATAAAATAGAGTTACGGCCTTAGGGCCTTACATTCACCAATGTACAAAACTCAGAACATACTTCGGCACGCAGGTCGGCAATACATGAGAAAGCAGAAAACGGAGGCTGGCCTTCAAGAGCCAACTCGGCAATAGGGCCATCGCCCGCTATTTCCCACTAGTCTCACCTGCATCTGCATAAGAACATTCCACCGAGCGGTGGCAAACAAAGTAACGGTCAGCACAGCTGACCAAATTATAACGACCCCACCCCTTTCCCGGGGTGGCGGAGCTTCTACCCTGCAAGCAAGACATACTAGCACAAGTACTAATATAAGGAAAGTGCAACTACAAAAGGTGAGGTTTCAAGCACAATCAATCTTCTAGGTTGAGTATCAAAAACGAGGGAACCTTGGTATGCACATGATGTTGGTTGGGTTCACCCAAAGGTTCCCCACAACCGCCTAAACAACCGCATGAGGCTAACAACATCAATTCATCACAAACGTGGGTACACACAACCGCACGCTCCATACTCACACGACATGCACCAAAGGTACTTCTTCCCGAGCACCAACACCATCATGAGTCCGGAAACTTTAGATGGAAAAGAGCTTTTGGTCGGTCTAGGCCAAACGCCTAACACGACCTCTCCCACGATCGCTCAGCTTTACAAGAGATAACATCCCCGTACCGCCACGCATGGAAACGGGTTCAGTTCAGCCAATTCCCGTGCTCTTGTCATCGATTGAACACACGATGCGGGTATGACATCACCTCGGCCCGTAAGGGTTTAGCACTTGTTAGTGCTACACAAAACATAAGTTACAACACCCAAACCTTCACGAGGACTTAGGCTTTACACGTAATCAAAAAGGAGGTACAAGACCACTCCTCTACAAATCTAGTGGTGAAGGTTTGCATTCAACCACTCGCAAGGCATGGGGCTTTTGTTAGGATCTTCACAAGACGCCTACGCTTAAATCGCGCAATACTATCGCATATATCACGGAGTCATTCTCCGACACGCATTCTAGGCTTAACCTAAATGCAACGTCGCAATCCAAGCATCACCGATTCGGGCTCACGACCACGATTAGGCTTCACACAAAATGCCTAAATCCGCACGACTACCGGATTTTCTACATGCAATATGCCGGGGACGGACACAATCAACCCGGAGTTCCGAAGAACTTGAGGAAATCCTACACTTCACCCATATGGTAAAAGGGATTCCTCATGCAAGCATAGAAAGAGGAATGAAAGAACAAATACAAGTCCAAAGTTCGGGAGGAAGAATAGTTACCCTAGAAGCGTTCTCCTTAGCCATGGATTTGAGATTTCACACGGAGGGAAAGGACCGCACCGGGCTGCACTCTCCAGATCTGGAAATGGCTCGCGGAATGGAGCTCCGGAGCTCCGTCAATGGCGGGATCTCCTCTTCTTCTTCCTTGCCTCCTTCTTATTTCTCTAGCCTAGGAGAGAGAAAGCCCTCAAAATAATGAGGATTGATCTCCTCAAATAAGCCCTAATAGCCTCCAGCCAAAGCCCCCAGCCGTTGGATCAAATTCCAAGAATTTTGAACGGCCGGATCAACTTCTTCGTTCAATTTCGTAGAGCAGAATAAACAGTGCGCACGTTCACAGGCGCACGGTCACTGGTCGTGCACGAAGAACCTCTGGTCGTCCGCGTAGCTTTTCATCCGACCATAATTCCTCTCAATTAACGCACGATCATGCGCACGATCACTGGTCGTGCGCGAAGAAAGTCACTGGTCGTGCGCGTACACCCTTTCAGCCGACCCCTATTCCTCATAATTAACGCACGATCATGGCGCACGATCACTGGTCGTGCGCTAAGAAAGCCACTGACCGTGCGCTAGGAGTAGGTAGGGAAAATTCAGCCTACTTCGAGCGCAGCACTACCATTCCGTTTACTTCGATAAATTACGATTTTTGGGGTGTTACAACTCCACCTCCCTTAAAAGAATTTCATCCCGAAATTTCGAAAACGTAGTAGTAGCGAATACAGTTAAAATTACCTGAGGGGAATAGCTCGGGGTACTCCACGAGCATTGTTTACTCTCTTTCCCAAGAGAGTTCCTCTCTTCCGCAATTGTTCCAACGGACCTTTACCATCCGAATGGACCTGTTCCGCAATTGCTTCACTTCAGTGTCTTCAATGAAAATGGGCTTGACTTTCGCCGCTAGCCCACCATCTACCGACACTTCGTTGACAGCAACAACCACACTAGGCTCTTTAGCCGCCTTCCGCAACACAGAGATGTGGAATACATCATGCAGCCCGTTCAACTCCAAAGATAGAGCAAGCCGGTAAGCAACTTCACCGATGCGCTCCAAGATCTCGAACGGTCCTAAGTACCTCGGACGTAGCTTTTTCAAGCGTCGGATCCTTGATACTCCTTTGAACGGTTTGATCTTGAGATAGACCCAGTCGCCAACGGCGAACTCGACGTTTCAGTGATTTGCGTTGTAATATTTTGCCTGCCGATCCTGGGCAATGAGCAAGCGCTCCCGAATAGCCCGGATCGATGTATTCGTCTCGTCCACGTCCTTGCGTTTTAACAACTTTGTGTCGCCCGTTTCAGCCCAAGATAACGGTGTGCGACATTTCCTACCATAAAGAGCCTCGAAAGGGGCCATATTTATACTCGCTTGGTAGCTGTTGTTGTAAGCAAATTCGATCATAAAGAGATGGTCCTCCCATCTCTTTCCGAAATCCAGGGCGCACATCCTCAGCATGTCTTCCATCGTCCTATTGGTCCTTTCGGTCTGTCCATCCGTTTGCGGGTGGAAGGCCGTGCTAAACTTCAGCTTGGTACCCAATAGTTGATGAATCAGCTTCCAATCATTCGATGTGAACCGCCCATCACGAACACTGAAGATGCTACGGGGAATCCCTTGCAACCGTACGATGTTATCCACGTACAACTTTGCCAGTTTTTCTACAGAATCATCCTTCCGGTACGGAATGAAGTGTGATACCTTTGTCAGTCTGTCCACGATCTCCCAGATGGCGTCGTTTCCATGTTGTGATCTCGGCAATACGTGCACGAAATCCATCAAAATATCATCAAACTTCCATTCCGGAATCGGCAAGGACTTCAAAAATCCACCGGGACGTTGACATTCCTTCTTCACCAACGCGCAAGTATTACACTTGGCCACGTAGAGGGCAATGTCTTTCTTCATACCCGGCCACCAGAAAAGTTTCTTCATGTCCATGTACATTTTCGTGCTCCTAGGGTGGATCGAGTACTTGGTATGATGAGCCTCGTACATCAACTCCGCCCGTAGAGTACCAATGTTTGGGACACACAATCTGCCCTCTTTCCACATAAGGCCATCTTCGAAGGAGAAATCAGCGTTTAACCCATCCACGGTCTCCGCTTTATAGCGTTTTATGCTCTCATCCAGCTCCAATGCCTGTCGAACTCGGTCGGCAAGGTCGTATTGAACCTCCGTCCAGTTCAAGCATGCTGAAGTAGACGCCCTTCTATCAACGCAAATGATCTCCATTTCTTCCAGTTCGCGGATTAGACGCTCATCGTGCATCAAAATCCAAATTGCTTGAGCGGGAGCCCGACGACTCAACGCGTCCGCAACTACATGTCCCTTACTAGGAGTATATTTGATGTCGAAGGTGTAGTCCCTAAGGAACTCCATCCACCTCCTTTGACGCATATTTTACTCCCTTTGATCCAGCAAGTACTTGAGGCTTTTGTGGTCGGTAAAGATATCGATCTTCACGCCATACAAGTAATGCCTCCAAAGCTTGAGAGCAAATACCACGGCCGCTAGCTCCAAATCATGGACCGGGTAATTCCTCTCATGAACCTTCAGTTGCTGGGAGCCGTAGGCAATTACCTTCCCGAACTGCACTAGGACGCAACCCAAACTACTCCCTGAGGCGTCGCTATAAATTTCGCAGCCTTCCGAACCACACGACGAGCATAGAATGGGCGCCGTGGTCAAATGGCTCTTCAGCTCTTCAAAAGCTCTTGCGCACTCGGGCGACCAAAAGAACTTATGATCTTTCCTAGTCAGTTTAGTGAGAGGAAGTGCAATCCTCGAGAAGTTTTCCACAAAGCGCCTATAATAGCCGGCAAGTCCTAAGAAACTTCAGACTTCCGCTATGTTTTTCAACAAAGGCCAGCTCGGATCGCTTCTATCTTCGACGGATCAACCGCAATTCCATCTCCACTAACGACGTGACCATGGAATGCTACTAACGGTAGCCAAAACTCGCACTTGGAGAACTTGGCATATTGTTGACTCCTCCACAAGGTGCTCAGAACTGCGTGCAGATGCCCTACATGCTCCTCTTCCGATTGAGAGTATACCAAAATGTCGTCGATGAAGACGATCACGAATTAATCCAAATACTCTCAGAACGTCCTGATCATTAAGGCCATGAATACCGACGGTGCATTAGACAGACCGAACGACATCACCGTGAACTCATAGTGCCCAAAGCGGGTACTGAACGCTGTCGTTGGAATATCTCATTCCCTAATACTAAGCTGATAGTAGCCGGACCTTAAGTCAAGCATAGAGTATACCGTCGACCCAACCAGTTGGTCAAGTAAGTCGTCGATTCTCGGAATTGAATAACGGTTCCTCTCGGTCAGCTTGGTCCGCTACAACTAGGACAACACAAAAAAAGGTCTTAGGCCCCGAATCCTTCAACAAGGTGAAGAACATCTTCGCGCCTTTTCACAGCTTCTCCTATTCGCGCTCACTCGAGATCTATTGGGCAGCATTACCTCCAATCTATCCTTGACTAAGGTAAATGTCAAATCGATTCATAACACGAAGTCCTTAGACAAATAGGAAAACGATGCTCCCACACCAACAGAGCTCTCGTCGAATAGTCGATAATTAGGACAAGGCCTAATTGCACACAAATACAAGACATAAAATTTTGTTGTCAAAAGATACAGTGGACACATTTCTATCTCTATCCGCACACGGGGTAGAAATCATATTAGGAGATGATCATCCATACCTGTGGCCACATCACATTGTTGAGTGACCTCTTGCTGGACATAAGAGTAGACTCTCGGTTGGGTTAGAGAAAACTGGGGAATCGAAGACTCCATCGCCTTGCCTTTGTCCATAGAAGCTGAACCCATCACACGAGCATAGTCCACTTCTCCATTTTTTGCTTTTGGAGGACCACTTCGACACACTCGGGCTTTGTGTCCCACCTTTCCACAAGTGAAACAAATTAAGGAACACCGTGCAGTCTTAACTTCCACATAGTTGAACTTTCTCTTGTTTCTTCTGAACTCAGACTTGGACTGAGAGACCGACGCATGAAACTTATTGAAGTCTTTCGCGCGCGGCATACTCTTCATATCCATTTCCAGAGATTTAGTTGTTTTCACTAAGACGTTGAAGCCGAGTAACTTTGGACCCACAAGCATTAGTCTTAGGTCATCTCGCAGACCATTGTAGAACTTGTTGACCTTGGTTTCCTCATCTTCCCACATAGACCTCTCATAACGATTCCGACTGATGAACTCCTTCAGGTACCCATCCACTGAGTGCTCTCCCTGCTCTAGGTGTGAACACTGATCTTGTAGTGCAGGAATCTCGGTTAGGGGTATGAACTTTAGAAGGAAAGACTCATGGAAGTTTTCCCAAGAGATTTCGGTAAGTTGTCTCCCACCAAACTTGTGCACCAACTCCTCTTCCCACCAAAGTCTTGCTTCTCTTATAAGTAGGAAGGTGGTTAAGGTTACCAACATATCCTTGCTTATAAGCATTGACATTAAAGTCCTCTTTATTTCTGACAACCACTCAGCAGCTCTCCCAGGGGATTCCGTCCCCGCGAAGGATGAAGGGTTGAGGCTCAGAAAGTACTTTAATTGCTGGTCACGCGCTCGCCCCACAACTACCTGCGCACTCAACGTTCCACCCTCAGCTCTACCGCAGGTTCCACTGCAGCAACAGTTACAGGGGACACATCCAGAGTCGGAGTAGTAGGCTGTGCAAGCCGCCCGGACTGAGTGTTGATCATCGCGAAGACCGCTTCAGCGACTAACTTGATCATCTCAGCCGAAGGAGTGGTCGCTGGCACCTCAGATGACCCACTACTTTCAGGGGTGTTACGGGGTCGAGACTGCCCCGCAGCACTTCTAGTCACCTATAATCATGCAAGGCACAATTTAGTGACCAAAAACATAGCAAACAACAATCATGGAAAGCTCAGGTTCCGCAAACAAGTATGTTTTTCCATTCCTAAGTGGACATTCTTATTAGTTTTTGTCGTTTTAGGTGAATGCACATCCCGTACAAACCACCCCTTAAAAGGAATTCGTCCCAAATTCGCTAAACTACGGATCGACGCCTTAAGTCCGATACCAAATTGTAACACCCTTCCAGTACGAATAGTATAACAGTAGGTCCGGCCGGGACCCCACGCCATACAAACCACACTAGCTAGGAGTTAAAAGGTGATAAACAGAAAGAACTAAAACAGAGTAAACTAAACACTAGCGGAAGCATAATGATTTAACATTTCATTTAGAACTGTCCACTATCATAGGAATGAAAGCATAAAATAGAGTTACGGCCTTAGGGCCTTACATTCACCAATGTACAAAACTCAGAACATACTTCGACACGCAGGCCGGCAATACATGAGAAAGCAGAAAAGGGAGGCTGGCCTTCAAGAGCCAACTCGGCAATAGGGCCATCGCCCGCTATTTCCCACTAGTCTCACCTGCACCTGCATAAGAACATTCCACCGAGCGGTGGCAAACAAAGTAACGGTCAGCACAGCTGACCAAATTATAACGACCCCACCCCTTTCCCGGGGTGGCGGAGCTTCTACCCAACAAGCAAGACATACTAGCACAAGTACTAATATAAGGAAAGTGCAACTACAAAAGGTGAGGTTTCAAGCACAATCAATCTTCTAGGTTGAGCATAAAAAACGAGGGAACCTAGGTATGCACATGATGTTGGTTGGGTTCACCCGAAGGTTCCCCACAACCGCCTAAACAACCGCATGAGGCTAACAACATCAATTCATCAGAAACGTGGGTACACACAACCGCACGCTCCATGCTCACACGGCATGCACCAAAGGTACTTCTTCCCGAGCACCAACACCATCATGAGTCCGGAAACTTTAGATGGAAAAGAGCTTTTGGTCGGTCTAGGCCAAACGCCTAACATGACCTCTCCCACGATCGCTCGGATTTACAAGAGATAACATCCCCCTACCGCCACGCATGGAAACGGGTTCAGTTTAGCCAATTCCCGTGCTCTTGTCATCGATTGAACACACGATGCGGGTATGACATCACCTCGGCCCGTAAGGGTTTAGAACTTGTTAGTGCTACACAAAACATAAGTTACAACACCCAAACCTTCACGAGGACTTAGGCTTTACACGTAACCAAAAAGGAGGTACAAGACCACTCCTCTACAAATCTAGTGGTGAAGGTTTGCATTCAACCACTCGCAAGGCATGGGGCTTTCGTTAGGATCTTCATAAGACGCCTACGCTTAAATCCCGCAATACTATCGCATATATCACGGAGTCATTCTCCGGCACGCATTCTAGGCTTAACCTAAATGCAACGTCGCAATCCAAGCATCACCGATTCGGGCTCACGGCCACGAATAGGCTTCACACAAAATGCCTAAATCTGCACGACTACTGGATTTTCTACATGCAATATGCCGGGGACGGACACAATCAACCCGGAGTTCCGAAGAACTTGAGGAAATCCTACACTTCACCCACTTGGTAAAAGGGATTCCTCATGCAAGCATAGAAAGAGGAATGAAAGGACAAATACAAGTCCAAAGTTTGGGAGGAAGAATCGTTACCCTAGAAGCGTTCTCCTTAGCCATGGATATGAGATTTCACACGGAGGGAAAGGACCGCACCGGGCTGCACTCTCTAGATCTGGAAACGGCTCGCGGAACGGAGCTCCGGAGCTCCGTCATTGGCGGGATCTCCTCTTCTTCTTCCTTGCCTCCTTCTTCTTTCTCTAGCCTAGGAGAGAGAAAGCCCTCAAAATAATGAGGATTGATCTCCTCTTATAAGCCCTAATAGCCTCCAGCCAAAGCCCCCAGCCGTTGGATCAAATTCCAAGAATTTTGAACGGCCGGATCAACTTCTCCGTTCAATTTCGCGGAGCAGAATAAACAGTGCGCACGTTCACAGGTGCACGGTCACTGTTCGTGCGCAAAGAACCTCTGGCCGTGCGTGTAGCTTTTCAGCCGACCATAATTCCTCTCAATTAACGCACGATCATGCGCACGATCACTAGTTGTGCGCGAAGAAAGTCACTGGTCGTGCGCGTACACCCTTTCAGCCGACCCCTATTCCTCATAATTAACGCACGATCATGGCGCATGATCACTGGTCGTGCGCTAAGAAAGCCACTGACCGTGCGCTAGGAGTAGGTAGGGAAAATTCAGCCTACTTCCAGCGCAGCACTACCATTCCGTTTACTTCGATAAATTACGATTTTTGGGGTGTTACAGAAGAATCCATTAATGTTGTATTTGATGAGACGAGTATGCTTCATAGCAGCTCCTCTAGTGTTTCTGTTGAAGATACAAGTTCAAGGCTGCAAGACTTATGCTTGGAGAAGCCAGTTGAAGAAGATGCTCAAACTTTCGTCAAGATCACTCCCCCAACCTCAACTGAAGAGGAAGATCATCTTGATGAAGAGCCAATCCAAGTGGAGGAAGCTCCTGGTGCTCCAAATAATGCTAGGAATCTTGAATTCAAACATCCGAGGGACCATTCTATTGATCAGATCATAGGAGACCCTCATGTCGGCATAAGAACCAGAAGAGGTACTACTAACAAAAATATGTATTTGAGTTTTCTTTCACAGGTTGAACCGAAGAAGTTTCAAGAAGCAAATAAAGACCCCCATTGGATAATTGCAATGGAAGAAGAGTTGAATCAATTCAAGCATTGCAAAGTGTGGAATCTAGTTCCAAAACCCAAGGATAAAAATATCATTGGAACGAAGTGGGTCTACAGAAACAAGTTGGATGAAGACGGAACAATCATAAAGAACAAAGCCAGACTTGTAGCAAAAGGATACAGACAAGAAGATGGGATCGACTTCGATCAGACTTATGCTCCTGTAGCAAGTCTCGAAGCGATCAGGCTGTTTCTTGCTTATGCTGCATTCAAAGGATTCACCGTATACCAAATGGATGTCAAGTCAGCTTTTCTGAATGGTAATATAAAAGAAGATGTATACGTTGAACAACCTCCAGGTTTTATAGATTCTGAACATCCTGATTATGTTTATTTACTACAAAAAGCTTTGTATGGTTTGAAACAAGCTCCTCGAGCTTGGTATGAGACGCTGTCTAACTTTCTTCGAGAACAAGTTCACAAGAGGAAAGATAGATAAGACAATATTTCTTAGGGAAGTAAAAGGCAAGATTTTGCTAGTGCAAATCTATGTCGATGACATTATTTTTGGCTCTACGGACAACAACCTTTGCAAGAAGTTCTCTAAACTTATGCAAGGGAAGTTTGAAATGAGCAGTATGAGTGAGCTGAAATATTTCTTAGGAATTCAAGTGAAATAATCTGAAGATGGAATTTTCATCTCACAGACGAAGTTCACCAAGGAGTTGGTTAAGAAATTTGGAATGGAGAGTGCAACCTCTATGAGGACTCCAATGAGCTCAGCTATGTCTATGGACAAGAATGAGAAAGGGAAACCTTTCGATGAAACCAAGTACAGAAGCATAATTGGCTCTCTGCTCTACCTTACTGCCAGTAAGACTGATATAATGTTCTCTACTTGTGTATGTGCTAGATATCAGGTGAACTCTAAGGAATCTCACTATACTGCTGCAAAGCAAATTTTGAGATATCTTAAAGGTACACCAAATCTTGGCTTATGGTACCCAAGAAGTAATGATAGCGAACTAATAGGTTTTTCAGATGCAGATTAGGCAGGTAGCAGAGACGACAGGAAAAGCACTTCCGGAACATGTCAATTTCTCCGAAGAAGACTTATATCCTGGAGCAGCAAGAAGCAGAATTGTGTTGTAATTTCAACCGCCGAGTCAGAATATATTTCTGCAGGCAGTTGTTGCGCACAACTTCTTTGGATAAAGAATCAGCTTGAAGATTACAACTTGAAGTTTAAAGAAATTCCAATGTTTTGCGACTCCTCTAGTGCTATAGCAATTACAAATAATCCAGTCTCGCACAGCCGGACAAAGCATATTGTGTTGAGATACCATTTCATCAGGGAGCATGTGGAGAATGGGGACATCAATCTATGATATGTCCCTACAGATAAGCAAGTTGCAGATATTTTCACGAAGCCGCTGGATGAGACCAAGTTCTCTTTCTTCAAGACAGAACTTGGAATGCTCAACATGGAGTAATTCAAGCCAAGAAGAAGTCAAGAAAATAGATAGATCGTCAAATGTTCTAATTCTAAAGGAAGCAGAGGTCTGTCATTTCGGAAGAAGAAAAATCTAAGTCTTCATTGGATTTCTGGAGAAATGGAGTTAAATTCTCGAGAAATGCTATGTCACTGGTGAAAATGGATGAAGACATGATTTTAGCTCTTTTCGAGAAATGATACTTTACTTCTCGCAAAATGGGATTGCACTTCTCGAGAAATGGGTTATCCCTCGAGAAATGAGCTTGCGAAAATAGATCGGCAGAATTTTTGGATTTCTCGAGAAATCAGACAACTTCTCGAGAAATAGATCTTATTTTTCAGAATTCTATTTTTCTATTTCGAGAATACGAAAGGTCAGGTATGCGTGTTTATTTTCTTATATATTAAAAAAAATTCATTTAAAATTGTCACATCAAATCAAACTATAAATAGACAACCTAAATGAATTAATGTTCACGCGAGATCATCTTCCATTCTTCTCGAAAAGCCGCCGACTGTTCATCTTCCCTTCTCGCGACATCTGATTTCTGGTTCGTCCCTAGACGCGATTTCTCTCTTTCATCTCTCGTTCTTCAATTTCCTCTCGATCAATGGCGCCTCCTTCAAAGCCTAAGATTGGCGTGGGCAGTGAGCTGGTGCGTGCAGGCCTTAGTTCGATCTCAGATGAGTTTCAGAATCTGTTCTATCTTCTAGATGCAGCAGGTTTGACCTTTGTTCTTGAGTATCCCTGTCAGATTTTATTCAAAGAAGTAGAGGAATTTTTTATCAACATCAAGGTTCACAAGGATGGGAAAGGGATGAAATCTACAGTGGGCAATTTCAAGGTCAAGATCAGACCTAAGTCTCAATCCAAATATTTGAGACTGCCAGTGGTAGAATTGAGGACATCCTAGAAGATGCTGATTGGATTAAGGTAGTAATTTTCGGTGGAATAGATAAAGCAGCTACAACAGTTAGAAGGCAGAAAATGAATGATGAAGGAAAGTTGTTGGTAGACATCATTTCCAAAGTGTTGCTGTGTAATACAGGTAGCTTGGGTTATGTATCAGCAGATGTCTTCTGCTTGATGACAGCAGTGATCTGTGGGAAGAAGTGTAACTTGGCAAATCTTCTTTTCTCCAAGATTAAAGACAGCATTCTGGCTCCAAATTTTGCAAGAATACTGTCACTGTATCTAAATCAGCTCAACCAGGAGGTTTTTGACATGTCCAAAGGAGCAATCCTTCACCATCTGAAGAAGATAGATGTCTCCACAATACAGAGGTGGGACATTAGGATTACAAAGTCAACTGCAGGTGCAAGTTCCCAGGGGGAGCCACTTCCTTCTGTTTCTTCTGAACCTCAGAATGTGAATCAAGCTCCAGCTCCCTCTGCTACTCTTCCTCCAGCTGTCACTTCAACCCCAGCTCAACCACCAGCTCAGCAACAAATTTCAGATCCACCTCAATCATCAATTCCACAAGACACCATTCCATCTGCATAGCCAGTTCTTCCTTCACTCTCAGCTCAGGTTCCATCTGATACAGTTTTTTTTCTACTGATCCAGCTATTCCAAATGTACAAGATAATCAAGACACTCATATGGAAGACACTCCTCTTTTAGATGATGATGTAGTTAAATCACCTCTTCCTCCTCCAGATGCTGATGCAGCAAATGTTGATTCCACCATTGCAGAAGTTGTCAATGATACTCAAAAAGATGCTATTGAAGAGCACAGTACTAGTGACCACATGGCAGGGTCAGGTGCAGATTTTGATTTCTACAATGAAGATGATAATGATTCAGTCCATTGTTCATCTCCTCCCCCAATACATGTTGAGGGGGAGCAAGAGTCTTTTTTGGAGTCCAACAAGAATGCTCAAGGAGAGCAAGTTGGTGGAGAAGGTGAGAAGGCCAAAATTTCTTCTCCTAAAATTATAAGTTCTGTGATTCTTGAAGAACTTCCAGAGGATTTTCAGCCTGCTTCTATCCCTCCTCCTTTGTTTGAAGAAAATTCTTTGATTAGTAAGATAGAGATGTTGCTTAAAAAGCAAAGTGATAAATTTGATTATTCTTTTAAAGAAATTCATGCTAGAATAACTGATGTTGAAAGAGAAATGAATAGAAAGCTAGCTGAATCCAAAGCAAGTACTGATCAACTCAAGGAAGTTGTTATTCAGGGTGGAAAAGCAATAGATCACACCATTCAGGGTGTAGGAAGTGTTCTGGATGAAGTTTTACAAGTCAGAGAAACACAGGAATCCATGTCTTCCAAGGCTGAAGAGAATAATTTTAAGGTTATTGATGAGGTAGGATTGTTTAAAGAATCTGTTATCCAAACCCTTACTGTAGAAGTCATAAAGGGGGAGGACAAGATGACCGAATTTGTAGATCATTCTTTATCTGAATTTCAAAGGAATTTGGGAAATCACTTAGAGCAGTTATCTTATGGTGTTCAAAGGCAGATTACAGATATCAATTATTACACCTCCAACACTGCAGTTTTGCTCCATCATGAGATCTTTCCTGAATTGGGTATTGACCCTGATCAACCTCCACCTCAGTTTTCTTCCAGGCCAGCAGGGCTGTAAGATAATGCTCCTCAGTTCTCTCCCAGGCCAGCGGGGCTGCATGATGATACTCCATCAGTTGAAGCTTATTCCTCAGTGCCTACTTCTAGAAAAAGGAAGTATGGTGAAGGACCTTCTGCTAGCAAGTCAGTTCCAGGATCAAGCACATCAGGTTCTGGAAAAGCTGTTGCTGCTGAAGAATTTCCAGAAGTATGGACTCCAGTTTCAAAGATAATTATTCTTGACTCTCTCAAGCTGGTAGAGGAAGGTGATGTGAAAGTTTCTGAAATTTTCAGTACAACTAAGTGGAAAAAGTATGACACGAGCAAGACAAAAAGAAGGATTCACTTCAGGACTCATGGTTACAACAATCCTACAGCTCCAACAGCTCCTCCAAAGTACCATCCCAAGCCATATGCCTATTTTTCAAGACAAGAACAGAAGAGAAAGTACAATGCCAATGTCTGAAGAAAGGTTATGAAGACCATCAAAACTTTCTTTTAATATGATTGTGTGAACATTAATTCATTAGACAATCTTGAATCTATATATATAGTTTTTGATTTTGATGAGAGAATCTTTTATATATATATAGATATTGTTTTTGATGCTCTCTCTGCTTGTATATATTTTCATCCGTGGTATGTTTTATTTGTGTTTTATATTAATGCAATTCATCTTGGTAAGTAGGGTTCTGACTTCTACAAATAGGAGGAGATTGTTGGGTATTGTATCCACAATAACCTTGATTTGTAGGAAGTCATCCTTTAACCAAGATTGAATTGCTTGTGTATTTGATATGCTTTTGTAGTATTGCTCTTGTAGGTTCACATTGCTGTGTAGACCAATGTCAGGTCACAATGGGTCAATAAGCACAATTTCATACAATGTAATTCCTCATTGTGTGGGACATGGTGTTGACTCATGTGTGATCTCTCTATTGGGATACACTTCATTTTCAAGACAATTGAAGCTCATGGTTTGGAGGTGCAGTTGGTGTCCAAGTGTGGAAGAAAGAAAATTTCCTGAAAATTTTCCCAAGTCAATTTTTCAAAAAGTTAAGGTATTTCTCGAGAAGTCCTTATGAGCTCTCGAGAAATCCTTGTAGTTCTCGAGAAGTCTTTCTCAGCGGTTCTACCCCTTCTAAAGTATTTCTCGAAGTTTATTTCTCGTGAAGTCAAGAGTTCTCGAGAATTCTTTCAATCCTTCGAAAAGTTTTTCTTTATCATTTCTCGAGAAGTCTATTCCAAGCCTCTGAAATTTTCTTCCATGATTTTTCTCGAAATCAAGCTGCTATCTCTCGAGAAGTTATACATTTCTCGAGAAGTTTGATTCTCGTTCTTCTCTTGATTTTAATCTATTTGACGTTAGGTTGTTTCCGTCTGTTTGACGTGACAGCTTTCTTCATTTCGGTTAAGGTTAATCTTTTCCTAATTCTTATCATCAAGCCTTTGTATATATAAGTCTCTCTCTTAGGATTAATCTATAGTATTATTATTGATGAATCATTAATCTCTTCCGTGACCTAATCTCTCCATCCAATTCAAGAAGAGTGAAAAGTGCCACACTCGTCGCCATTTGTTGGAGATCAATCTGAAGTTCTGATTTATCGTCTCTAGTGGAAGAAAAGTTTTGATCGATCCTCGCTCCATCATCTACTTTATCTGTTGGATCGAATCGAATCGTAGAAGATCAGATCTGTGTCATTTTCAAGTCTTCCTCATCGAAATCACGTCAAAGACATTCAAGTCTCAAGAAGTAAGAAGATCTCTAAGGAGTTTTCAGATCTATTCGTGAATTGATAAGTGTTTTATCATTCTTTAATTTCATTTGATTGTAGGAGAGGTTTTCTCCGGGTTGTAGGAGAGGTGTTCTACGAGTTGTAAGAGAGGTTCTCTCTGAGATTGTAGGAGATTTGTCTCCGAGTTGTAGGAGTGTTGACTCCGAGATTGTAGGATCATTATTGATCCGAGTTATAGTGAAGTTGTCAAGTCTAGCTGTGGTGCTAGATTGGCGAGGCCGGCAAGTGGAGTACCCAAGAATGGGGAACCACTATAATCTCTTGCGTCGTCTGTGATTGTGATTTGATTTCTGTGCATTCTTTTTATCAAGATTTTTTATTCCGCAAAAGACGCAGTTATCACCTATTCACCCCCCTCTAGGTGATTTAGGTTGGCAACTAGATATTACAGTGGCCTACTTTCCTATAGCACCAACATTCATACCTGTTATACCTTCTCTTCTACCTCACCTTTTGAGTGGGATGGGAGTGTTGGTGAGAAGGAGAGAAGAAAACTGCCCTAACAGGTCTTGGGTGAACCTTACAAGTGTGAGAGTGGAGTGGAACTGGTCTCACAACTTGTTGGTTTACCTTCTTGGGAACAGGCTTTGCGGAAGCATCCTTTCCCTTACTCTTCAGTGCTGTTGCTGTAGGTCCATGGGCAGAAGGACCTGATCCTGGCACCTTCTTAAGAGAAGATTGAACTTCAGAACCTTTGTCCTTGACAGTCTCCTGATTGAATCCTATACTAGCTCTGAATGATCCAGAGAAGGTATCAATAATGGGCAAGACTGTCTAGGGCATAGAGAAGCTTGCAACAAGTTTCTTCTCAGCCAACAACATCTCCTCAAGGTCCTTAATGACCTTGTTCTTCTGACCTAAATCAGCATTCTTAAGCCTTGTGACTTTCTTGAATCTGTCCACTTCTTTGCTCATGGCAGCCAGCTTTTCATCTATTTTCTTGAGCTCAGACTGGACAGACTTCAAAGAATCTAACTCCTTGGTCTGGATTTTGAGGAGTTTCTTAATGGTCTTGAAAGCTTTCCATAAAGCTTTATACTGCTTTATCAGGTCAGATTCAATTTCATATTGGGACCTTGAGGTCTAGCTGTTGGAAGCAGAGACACTCTCATTATCATGCAAGGAGTCTGCTACTGATTCAGAATCAGATGTAGATAGATGTGCTTTGATGGGTACCTTTCCAGGAGAGATATTTTCCTAGTCATCTTCCTTTATGGCCATTAGGCCAATAAAAGCCTCTTCCTCAATGTCTGAGGAACATGAATCAGAATCACTTAGAGTTCTAATTTTCATTGTTATAAACCCTTTTTCAGGTTTCTTCTTGTCCCTTGATCTTCTCTTATCTTCATAATTCTTTGATTCCCTTCTCTTGGAAGAGCAATCAGCAGCTATATGACCTATCTTATTACAGGAGTAGCAAACAGTGTTAGCAAAATCAAAATTACCAGGTTTTGATTTATACCTGTCCTCTCTTGAGGATTTAGACCTATCATATTGATCAGATCTTCATGAGCTTGAGGAGGTGGGTCTGTAGTTGTCTCTTCTCCATCTAGTAATCATCTTCTTGAGCTGTTTAGAGAGGAGAACCATCTTCCTGTCTGTATCATTAGAATCTGAGGTGCTAGCATCAGATTCTTCACTGCTCTCTGATCTATTCTGGTATGCAGGAGTCTTGTCCTTGGACCTCCTTGTGCTTTCAGCCTTGAGAGCCACAGATCTTTCTCTGAAACTCCCCTTTGAGCTTTCCTCTTCATCTTTCCTGGTGTTGAGCTGAAGTTCATGGGAAAGCAGCTTCCCATACAAATTCTTGGGCTCCAAGATGCCCAGCTGACCCATCTCTCTGATGGCACAAATCTTAATATCCCATTCCTTAGAGAGGGATCTATGGAATTTATCATTTAGGTCAGAGTTTGTGAAGTCTCTACCATAATTTTTCAGCCCATTTACTATCTTGAAAAACCTCTCATAACAGCTAGAAATGGTTTCATTCTTGCCTTGCTTGAAGGCTTCATACTCATGATTGAGGAGGGATATCCTATCATACCTTACCTCTTCAGTACCCTCTATGTAGACAATCAGGGAGTCCCATATCTCCTTGGCTGTCATGCAGTGAATGAGATTCTGGAGGGTTGAGTCATCAATGACACTAACGATTACGTTATGTGCCATCTTATCTAGGCTTGCCATGGTCATCTCATCCTTGGTCATGTTTGTATACTTCTTTGCCACCATCCTAGTTGGATCAATAGTGGATGCTGTCATGGGAATGAAGGGGCCCTCTTGAATTGTTATATAGACTCTTGGATCAGCTGCCTCCATGAACAACCTTACTCTTTCCTTCCAGATAGGAAAGTTCTCCATTGTGCAGATCGGGAGTTTCATGGCTCTCATCTCTTGATGTTGATCACCTCAAGCCATATTGAGTTGTTCTAAGATCTAGATCTGATGGTTAAGTCGCTTTCTTGATCAACCTCGCTCTGATACCACTTGTTGGTTATAGAACGATCACCTAGGGGTGGGGGGTGGGGTAAGTGATTTTGGCTGTTTTTAAATATTCTTGTCTGAGATGTATATAATGTAAGCCCAACAAAGAACGGTCACACAAAAAGTCTCAGCACACAACACAAGATGTATAGAGGTTCCTCAAGACAGGGTGTCTTGAGTAGTCCTCTTTCCCTCTGCACCTACTTAACAGTATGCTAGGCTCAGCAAACTCTGCCAATGTCTCCGGCCCGCAAGCCTTACAACTCGGACCCGCAAGTCCCTGCAGCCTAGGACCGCAAGCCCCTTCACTGCACCCGAGCGTGCAAGCTCTACACTCAGGCCCTCAAGCCCTACACAGCACAGACCCGCAAGTCTTGCCTATTGGACCCGTAAGTCCCTACAGCCTAGGCCCGCAAGTCCCTTCACTGCACCCGAGATCGCAATCTCGACATGTTTGCACCCGCAAGTCCTCTGCCCTAGCCCTCAAGCCTCACAGATCTCATGCCCTCAAGCTTGACACTTAGATCTAAAAATAGATCTTATAGATTGGCCCGCAAGCCTTACAATAATTGTTCTTCTGCCTGATGGAGATCGACTACTTGTCTTGAAGAAGATGCTTCAGATGTAGGAGTTGATAAGACGGATCTTCTTCAAACCCTCTTCTTTTGCCTGATGTTGAGTGACTTCTTGATTTGAATAAATCTTATCAGCCGATGTAACTTGACTGCAACTTGGAGAACATTGGATGGGCGTTTTTGTTCTCCTCTTCTTGTTTTTACTTTTCTCCGCTTTTACAGTTCTATTGAGAAATGTTGAGCGGGATTCTTTTAGTTCCAGGATTCGAGAGAGTTTTTAGGGCATTCATTGTTCCTTTTTATAGGACTGAGAAGCTGCTTAACGGTTTCCTATGATGTCCAACTCTGACAGACGCCCGTACCTTAAGAGCACACGCTGATTGGACAATCAGGCAGCGACATTAAATGCTGACAGCGCGTCTGGCATATTTGAATCTGTCTCGACGATGTTTCCATGGTTACGACGACATGGACAATATCTCGACGACAGGACTTGTCGATGTCTTGGATTTGGACAGATCTTCAAGTCTCCTTCCTTCTTCTTCTTCAGATAGAGATATCTCGACGACACAGGACATCCCTTCTGCACTTGCACTTAAGATGACATGAAGTCATATAACTGATGTCGATGTAATCTTCTTGATTGCTTGATATCGTTGTGACCACCATATCTTGTCGACGACATAATCGATATCATGTCGACAGACCATTCTTCAGTAATTGCCCGTCTTCATATGACCTTCTTTAGTCTTCTCGACTACAGTCCTTCTTTACGACGATATAGTTGACACCAGTCTTACTTAGCCTTTTCAACGACAAGGCTTCTTTACGATGATACCTGTTTTGTTCAGCCTTATCGACGACATGCCTCTTTTATGATGATATTTGTTCTTCCTCAGCATTATAGACGTCAAGGATTCTTTTCGACGATATCTGTTCTTCCATAGCCTTATCGACGTCAAGTCTTCTTTTCGTCGATATCTGTTCTTACTTAGCCTTAAGAACTTGTCTTCTACTGAGATGAAAAAGCTAGGAAGATAATTAAATACATAGTGAAGTTCTCTTGAATTGGTGACTTCTCCAAATCAAGAATCATGAAGGCATGATTCCCAACAGGGGCTGCGAGCCCGGAGGGGACAACAAACTCGATGGGGTGGTGCGCCTCCCGGGCTTCGCAAGGAGGGTCTCTGCAAGGGACATCATGAAGAATTTAGTAAGGGAATTTGCGAACAGGATAATACAATAATCTTACCAGGCAGCGGCGAAGGGAATAGGTTGATGACACCCACATTGGAGGCCGTCGAGTCGGTTCTTCCGGGAGAAGGTAGATGGGCACCATCCAGGTTCTCGCTCGCAAGGGATCCCGCCAGGGATGCACTCTGAAACGGAATGTATTAGCTCAAAAATATGTGGGAATGACCTGCGAATCCAAGTACCTGCCCAGCCAGCAGGAGTTCGATCAATGGGCCCATGATAGAGGACCCATCCTCCCTAGGTGTCGCCGCACAGTCTTCGCCTTCTTCAGTTTAGGTGAGGGTGGAGGGGTCTGCTGGGCGACCCAAGGGGCGAGCCGGGCCGTGACAGAGTGTTGGCTTGCCCGGGACGCGTCCAGACGGGCTTGAGCTTCTTCTGAGAGAGGCATTCTTAGCAAGTATAGTAGCGAGTAGTGGAGGAAATGAGAAAGAAAGGGTTACCCATCACCCGAAGACGTTGGTATTTATAGCACTGGGGATGGGGCCTACAGAAGATTCCTGCCAGCTCAGCAGCTGTTCCACAAACACGGAGGGTTGGATGTTTCTTCGCGAGCTAAGTGTAATCTCGCAAAGAGCGAGGATTGAGTACAACCCAGTGTTTGCCAAGGGGATGAAAAGGGGAAATCGATTATAGGCGGGTCAAAGAGTACTCGCCGACTCGCGGCTAGCATCCGACCAAGGCAAACCGAGGCGAATCAGAAAGCCGATATCGCAAGTAGCGCATAGCGAGGCGAGACAGCCTAGCATCGCTCTGAGGTGCATTTAGCTAGAGCGAGTCAAGTGAGGTCTCGCAGTACCAGTCTGGCGAGGTGAGTGGGGCTCGCCTTCACTTGCAAGAGGAGATCTCGCGAGCCCAGCTCGCAGGGAGAAAGGAAAGTGGCGCCTTCATGGGCCACTCGCCTAGCAAAGGTCTACAGGTGAATTTACCCTGATACCCTTGGTGGGCTGCCAATAGTCCTTCAGAACAGCGGAGTTTGGCTATAAGCAGACCAATTTGGGGGGCGTATAGCAAAACCGAAAGGCGGAATTGCGCTATCAGCAGACCAGTATAGAAAAGCTATAAATTGACCCTGAAGGGCACCTTTGGAGAGCATTACAGATCTTTTGTTTCTCTTTAGGATGCCTTTGGTTAGCTCCTTCATCTCTCTAAGGTGCCCGACTTCTGTTTTGGCTTAGGAGGGGAAGCGCTCTAAACATCTTCCGGGTGTGTGGTGGGACCTCCACACTGTAGCCAAGGGTCGGTTTCTAGCTCTAAGTCTTCGGTAAGATTCCTCTGTGGGATCAGTAAGTGCTAACTGCCCCCTTTCAGGGGTCTGAACTCCTTGTTGGGCCGATTCTCGGTTCCAACATTATGACCCTAAATAGCCAAATTCACATAATAGTGACTAATCAACAATTGAACATGAACTATGAAAAATACTACTCTAAAATTCCAAATAAAATTCATACTGACAGGTCATCAAATCATAGACATATTCCAAATTTCAAAAAATTTCAGAATGTTTCAGCCATAATTTTTTTATTAATTCACATGGTGTAAAAATCCCAACAAATTAATGTAGTAGGGTAAATGGCACTCAAAAATTTCTAAATTAATTACAGAGGTGTTTCATGTCCTAATAAGGCCTAAGGCTGAGTTATGTATTTTCCTTGATAATTTGACCAATAATATTTATATAATACAAAGGTGTGACATGAAATTAATGAAATTTTTCAATGTAAATGATCACCAAAAATTCCTAATAAATTTCCAGAGGTTCAAAACTATATTTCAAATGTCGTTCCAGAGATTCAAAATTTTCCAACTCTTTTTCCTTATTAAAATTTTAATAACTGAGAATTGTGACAAGTCATGATTTTTGATAATAATTAATGTATAATCACTGTAAATTTCTACAAAATTTTCAGAGGTTTCAAATGGTATTCCAAGTGATTTCCCAGAGCATTTTCCACAACATTTTAACAACAAACATTTCATTATAGCAAAAAGGGGTCATATTTTAATTTAATAAATTAATTAGGATTTTAACCCCAAAAATCCTAATTTCTACTAAGGTGATGTATTATACAAGGATGGGAACAAAATTCCAGAGGCTAAGATCAAGACAGATGTGCTGTCCACAAAATACCCTTTTTGGCTACATGCACACAATAACACATAACATTCAAGGACAAACAAGTGGAACAACCCAACATGTGGTGGTCCAATTTCACTGAAATTTTGACCAAGGCTAACTGATGACCTAGTAAGCATGCCACCCAAATTTGGGGTCATGTTGAGTTGTTCAAAACCTTAAATCAAATTAATATGATAAATCAAATAATGAACAAAACTATAGAAAAAAATTCTCCTAAAAATCTGATTTTAAGCACAAGGTAGTCCTGGGGCACATGCATGCACGACCCAAATTTCAGCCCTATTTGGAGTTACTATCTAAGAGATATTTAAAATCTAATATCTGGCCTATACTAGGACCAGTCCCACCAAAAGTGGTGCTGAGGGAGTTACAGTGCCCCAAATTGAGTGAACTCAATTTCTAAAAATAATAGGGACCTGGGGCTACATACTTTATGTTGGATATATTTTCTGGTTTAGCCTCTAAGTATTTCTATATTTAATTTAAGATCAGGCAGGATTTCTATATTATAGTTATTTAATTAAATTAGGTATGTGAATATAAGATACTCACAGATCCAACGACAGATGAGCCGTCTTCATCCTTGAGCCAAAGGCTCAGTTCCCTCCTTCCTGGAGGGATTTTTGAGCTCGTTTACGGCCACCTGAGGACATCTCCAGCCAAAAGGGGGACGCCACCACCTCTGGCCGAGGGTTGGCCGTCGATAGTCGATGAAATGACGGCTGAAGGTGGCTTATTGATGATATGGGGGCAGGAATTGTTGGATCTTGAGAGCTCGATCCGGAGAATGGCCATTTGGCCAATTCTCAACTAAATTCAAAAAGGAAATATAAATGATCTAGAACTAAGGGAGGAGAGAGGAAGGACTGCCTGATTGGAGCTATTGGAACATATAACTCTATTGGGGGCCATGACCTAACTCCTCCTTATATCCATGGCTTGCTCTGTGCATAGTGGTCTACTCCTTCAGTTGACAGGGGGTTCTCCTTCTCTCAACTCACTGAAGCTTGTGGAGCTCTCAATTGGAGCTGTGGGTGTATATGAGGGAAAGCCATGATGGGGGTTCTAGACCAAAGGGGAAGCTCTGAAATTTTCCTCCACCTGGCCTCATGGCAGCAAGGTATTGAAGCCAAAAGCTCTGGGAGTTTAGAGAGAGGCTTGGGAAGCACATTGGAGTGACAAGTGGAGCTCTCCCTATGAATTCATAGATTTGTCCCTTTCCAAATTGGGGAAATCTCAAAATCACCTCTTGCATGCCATCCCCTTTCAAATTCAGAGGGTAAAGCATGGTAAATGGTGGTTGCGCTTCAGAATGGGCCTCTTGTGATGGCTTTAGCCCATGAGAATTTGATTTAATTTCATATACACCCAATTTAGGCCTATTAGAACAAGTGTTGACTTTTGAGTTGACTTTGTCAAATTGATGAGTGGCCTATCCCCAAATGGTGGTCATGGGTCCATGAGCACAAGGAATTGTGGATTGGGCCATGGTGGGGCGCACATTGGGTCAATTTATCCTAATTTGGCAAATTTGGGGTGATGTTGACCAATGGTTGACCTTGGTCAATTTGATGAAATTGAGTGGCCCAATGGGTGAAAGTTGACTAATTTAGCCTCCCTTGAGGGTAAGTGGGGTTGGGGAAAGTTAGTTAGGTCAATTGAGCCCTAATTGGCTCTAAATTGGGTGGATTGACCTATTTGGGGATATAGTTGACTTTGGTCAATATGATCAATTAGGTTGACCCCAATGAGTCCTAAGGGACTCAAGGAACTCCTTTAGGGGTTTAGGAAGAGTTGGTGGGGTGAACTTGTTATTTTGAAGCTTAATATCAAGCCTTAAGCCTTGGAGTCAAATTTGGCTATTTGCCACCAAGGTGATTTTCATCTATTCACTTTGTTTCTTAGTGCTATTTTGACCTTGTAGAGTAATGTCATGACCTTGCCATGACAAAATGTACCTTAGGGGCCTAATTGTTCTGGGGATGTTACACCTCCTTTGGTTCGCTAGAACTCTGGATTGTTTGTGTTTGTCCCTGACATTAAATGCATGTAGAAATCTGGTAATTGTTGTGGATTTAGGCATTGTATGTGAAGCCTACCCGTGGTCATAGGCTGGGATTGGTGATGCTTTGAATGATGTTGTATTTAGGGTTGACCTAGTTTGTGTGATGGAGAATGTCTCCTTGAAATACATCATATGTTTACGTGGTTTGAGAATGTGGAAAACCTTGGTGATGCTTTGAATGATGTTTTATGGTTTAGCCTCTAAGTATTTTCAATATTTAATTTAAGATCAGGCAGGATTTCAATATTATAGCTTTTTAATAAAATTAGGTCTGCGAATATCAGATCCTCCCAGATCCAACGGCAGATGAGCCATCTTCTTCCTTGAGCCAAGGGCTAAGATCCCTCCTTCTTAGAGGGATTTTCGAGCTCGATTCCGGCCACCCGAGACCATCTCCGACCAAAAGGGCGACGCCACCACCTCCGACCGAGGTTTGGCGGTCGATAGCCGGTGAAATGGAGGATGGAGGTGTCTTGTAGACGATATTGGGGGGTGGGGATTTGGAGGAGCTTGAGAGCTCGATCGGGAAAATGGCCATTTGGCTGATTCTCAACTAAATTCAAAAAGGAATGATGCATGATCTAGCACTAAGGGAGGAGAGGAGGAAGGCCTGCCTGACTGGTGCTATTGGAGCGTGTCACTCTCTTGGGGGCCATGGCCAAACTCCTCCTTGCATCCATGGCTAGCTCTATTCACAGGAGTCAACTCCTTCAATTGACAGGGGGTTCTCCTTCTCTCGGCTCGCCGAAGCTTGTGGAGCTCTCAATTAGATCTGTGAAGGTGTATTTGGGGGAAAACCATGATGGGGGTTCTCGGCCAATGGGGAAGCTTTGAAATTTGCTTCCACCTGGTCTCATGGCAGCAAGGAATTGAATCCAAAAGATCCGGGGAGTTCAGAGAGAGGCTTGGGAAGGGCATTGGAGTGCCAAGTTGAGCTCTCCCCATGAATTCATGGATTTGTCCCTTTCCAAATTGGGGGAAATATCGAATTCACCCCTTGCATGCCATCCCCTTTCAAATTCAGAGGGGCAAGAATGGTAAATGGTGTTTGGGCTTCAAAATGGGTCTCTTTTGAGGGCCTTAGCCCATGGGAATTTGATTTAATTTCATATAAGTCCAATTTAGGCCTATTTGACCAAGTGTTGACTTTTGAGTTAACTTGGTCAAATTGATGAGTTGGCTGGCCCCAAATGCTGGTCTTGGGTCCATGAGCACAAGGAATGGTTGATTGGGCCATGGGGGCCCTTATTGGGTCAATTTAGCCTAATTAGGCCAATTTGGGGTGATGTTGACCAATGGTTGACCTTGGTCAATTTGATGAAATTGAGTGTCCCAATGGGTCAAAGTTGACTCATTTTGCCTCCATTCAGGGTTAAGTGGGCTTTGGGGAAGTTTATTAGGTCAATTGAGCCCTAATTAGCTCTAAATTGGGTGGTTTGACCTATTTGGGGGATAAAGTTGACTTTGGTCAATTTAATCAATTAGGTTAACCCCAATGGGTCCTAAGGGACCCAAGAAACTCCTTGAGGAGTTTAGGAAGAGTTGGTGGGGTCAGCTTGTCATTTTGAAGCTTAATATCAAGCCTTAAGCCTTGGAGTCAAATTTGGCTATTTGCACACCAAGGCGATTTTCATCTATTCACTTTGGTTCTTAGGGCTATTTTGCCCTCTAAGAGTAATGCCATGACCTTGCCATGAAAAAATGTACCTTCGGGGCCTTGTTGTTCGGAGGATGTTACAAATCCCAATACATAAAGAAAATAATTTCGTCCCTGAAATTGAGATTGGGTCTATGGGTTTCTCGCTTGTGGTAAGTGAAAGTAAAACATCAGGCGGGTTAGGGTATACCTGATACGAGGAGTCCCAGATAACATTATTGCATAACGTCCATGGGCTCCCATGTATGCTCCTCTTGCCCATGATTCGACCACAGAACCTTGACCAACGGGACCTTCTTCCGCCGCAGAATTCAGACGTCAGTGTCATCAATCTATATAAGATCCAAGCAGACTGATCGATCAGATGCTACTGGGCCTGAGGTATAAGAAATTTGTTGTTCTGGCTGAAGTAAAGCCCTCCTGAGTGAAGATACGTGGAAAATGTCATGCAGATTTGCCAGCTCTGGTGGCAACTTAAAAATATTGGGCTAGCGACGCCCTGGACCCCAGGGACCCACTCGGCTAATGCAGGGTTGTACACAATCTCTGCTCTTTTTGAGCGGGTTACACGCTCGGAAAGAAAAGTCCAACCCTGCCAATTCGGCGAGTAGCGCTGAGTGAAATTGAGAAGACTACAGATCGCCCCTGGAAAAAAATTATTTAAGCCTCCCAGAGGGGTCATCCTCCCCTACCGCCTAGTGAGAGACCGGCTAGCGGAGCCATCTCACGGGAAAAAGCTACTTAGCCTCCCCGAGAGGCCATACCGCCCTGCCGGCTAGTGAGAGCCCGGCTAGCGGAGCCATCTCGGTGGAAAAACCTACTTAGCCTCCCCGAGAGGCCATCCCACCCTGCCTGCTAGTGAGAGCCTAGCTAGTGGAGCCATCTCGGGGGAAAAACCTACTTAGCCTCCCCGAGAGGCCATCCCACCCTGCCGGCTAGTGAGAGCCCGGCTAGTGGAGCCATCTCGTGGGAAAAAACCACTTAGCCTCCCCGAGAGGCCATCCTGCCCTGCCGGTTAGTGAGAGCCCGGTTAGTAGAGCCATCTCGGGAGAAAAACCACTTAGCCTCCCCGAGAGGCCATCCTGCCCTGTCGGCTAGTGAGAGCCATGCTAGCGGAGCCATCTTGGGGTAAAACGCTACTTAGCCTCCCCGAGAGGCCATCCTGCCCTACCAGCTAGTGAGAGCCGGCTAGCAGAGCCTTATCGGGGAAAAAACCACTTAGCCTCCCCGAGAGGTCATCCCGCCCTGCCAGCTAGTGAGAGACCAGCTAGTGGAGCCATCTCGGTGGATAAACCACTTAGCCTCCCCAAGAGGCCATCCTGCCCTGCCGGCTAGTGAGAGCCCGACTAGCAGAGCCATCTCGGGGGAAAAAACCACTTAGCCTCCCTGAGAGGCCTTCCTGCCCTGCCGCCTAGTGAGAGCCCGACTAGCGGAGCCATCTTGGGGGAAAAATCACTTAGCCTCCCCGAGAGGCCATCACACCCTGCCGGCTAGTGAGATCCCAGCTAGCAGAGCCATCTCGAAGGAAAAACCACTTAGCCTCCCCGAGAGGCCATCCTGCCCTACCGTCTAGTTAGAGCCCGGCTAGCGGAGCCATCTCGGGAGAAAAACAACTTAGCCTCCCCGAGAGGCCATCCTGCCCTGCCGTCTAGTGAGAGCCCGGCTAGCGGAGCCATCTCGGGGGAAAACCACTTAGCCTCCCCGAGATGCCATCCTGCCCTGCCGGCTAGTGAGAGCCTGGCTAGCGGAGCCATCTCGGGGAAAAAAACACTTAGCCTCCACGAGAGGCTACCCCGCCCTGCCGGCTAGTGAGAGCCTGGCTAGCGGAACCATCCCGGGGCTAAGAATTTTGAAAGCTTCCGGCCACCAAGCGATCCTCGTCCCTGCTAGCTTGGTGGGAGCCTAGTCAGTGGGCCAGCATCGGGGCTAAGTACCTTGCGAACTTCCGTCCACCGAGTGATTCTCAGCCCTGCCAGCTTGATAGGAGCCTAGTCAGCGGGCCAACATCGGGGCTAAGTACTTTGAGAACTTCCAGCCACCGAGCGATCCTCGGCCCTGCCAGCTTGGTGGGAGCCTGGTCAGCGGGCCAGCATCGGGGCTAAGTACTTTGTGAACTTTCGGCCACCGAGTGATCCTCGGCCCTGCCAGCTTGGTGGGAGCCTGGTCAGCGGGCCAACATCGGGGCTAAGTACCTTGAGAACTTCTTGTCTCCGAGTGATCCTCAACCCTGCTAGCTTGGTTGGATCCTGGTCAGCGGGCCAACATCGAGGCTAAGTACTTTTAGAACTTCTGGCCACCGAGCGATCCTTGGCCCTGCTAGCTTGGTGGGAGCCTAGTCAGCGGGCTAGCATCGGGGATAAATAATTTTTGGAACCTTCCATCCACCGAGCGGTCCTCGGCCCTACTAGCTTGGTGGGAGCCTGGTCAGCGGGCCAGCATCGGGGCTAAGTACTTTGAGAACTTCCAGCCACCGAGCGATCCTCGACCCTGCCAGCTTGGTGGGAGCCTCGTCAGCGGGCTAGCATCGGGGCTAAGTACCTTGAGAACTTCCGGCCACCGAGCTATCCTCGGCCCTGCCAGCTTGGTGGGAGCCTGGTCAGCAGGCCAACATCGTGGCTAAGCACTTTGAGAACTTCCGTCCACCGAGCTATCCTCGGCCTTGCCACCTTGGTGGGAGCCTGGTCAGCGGGCTAGCATCGGGGCTAAATAATTTTTGGAACCTTCCATCCACCGAGCGGTCCTCGGTCCTACCAGCTTGGTGGGAGCCTGGTCAGCGGGCCAACATCGAGGCTAAGTACTTTTTGGAACCTTCCATCCACCGAGCGGTCCACGGCCCTGCCAGCTTGATGGGAGCCTAGCAGCGGGCCAGCATCGGGGCTAACCAGCGCAAGAATTACTTGTCACCTTGCCAGCCTCTCCGCGAAATTAACCTGATCCACCGGCTAGTGAGAGCCCAGAAGCAGAATCATCCAGGGCATTCCAGTATGAAATACTTGTAACGTTGTCAGCCTCTCTGCGAGATCAACCTGACCCAGCGGCTAGTGAGAGCACGACAACAGAATCATCCAGGGCAATCCAACATGAAACCTCCGGCCACCGAGCGGTCCCCGGCCCTGCCAGTTATATGGGAGCCTGGCAGTGGGCCAGCATTGGGGCTAAGTACTTCTGAAACCATCCTGCCACCAAGCGATCCTCGGCCCTGCCAGCTTGATGGGAGCCTGACAGCGGGCCAGCAACCGGGATATGTACTTCTGAGACCTTCCTGCCATCGAGCGATACTCGGCCCTGCCAGCTTAATGGGAGCCTGACAGCGGGCCAGCATCGGGGATAAGTACTTCTGAGACCATCCTGCCACCGAACGATCCTCGGCCCTGCCAGTTTGATGGGAGCCTGACAGCGGGCCAGCATCGGGGCTAAGTACTTCTGAGACCTTCCTTCCACCGAGCGATCTTTGGCCCTGCCAGCTTGATGGGATCCAAGCAGCGTGCCAACATCGGGGCTAAGTACTTCTGAGACCTTCCTGCCACCGAGCGATCCTCAGTCCTGCCAGCTTGATGGGAACCTGATAGCGGGCCAGCATCGGGGCTAAGTACTTCTGAGTACTTCCTGCCATCGAGCGATCCTCGTCCCTGCCAGCTTGATGGGAGCCTGGCAGCGGGTCAGCATCGGTGCTAAGTACTTCAGAGACCTTCCTGCCACTGAGCGATCCTCCGCCCTGCCAGCTAGATGGGAGCCTGACAGCCAGCATTGGGGCTAAGTACTTCTAAGACCTTCCATCCACCGAGCGATCCTCGGTCCTGCCAGCTTGATGGGATGCTGGCAGCGGGCCAGTATTGGGGCTAAGTACTTTGAAAAACTTTCATTATATTAGTCATCATAATACATGCAAGAAAAAACTAAGCATGGAAACGAAACATCGCAATACATGGACTTAAGGGTAGA
The DNA here is from genome assembly GCA_033032865.1 of Dactylorhiza incarnata. Classification (NCBI taxonomy): domain Eukaryota; kingdom Viridiplantae; phylum Streptophyta; class Magnoliopsida; order Asparagales; family Orchidaceae; genus Dactylorhiza; species Dactylorhiza incarnata. The sequence goes on along the minus strand of JAWHQI010000144.1, from coordinate 6,341,253 downwards.
AAAAACTATGTATGGAAAGCAGAACTTGGTCTCCTACTCCCAGGCATGGTCCTCCTTGGTCCCCTCCGGTTGTTGTCATTGCTGCATCGAACCCCTTGTTCCCCTTGCTTCCAGAAACTCAGGACAGGTGGATGTCGCATGACCTTCCTCCTCGTGGAAGTCACAGTAGGGTAACACCACCCTATCCCCTCCCCTTCCTCTTCTTTCTGCTTTCCTGTCTCTCTTCCTTCTTCCCCAGCCAATTTCCATGGCTTGCTAAGGTGGTGGAGAGGGTGCCTTCGGTCCTTGCCCCCACTTTGGGGGGTCGGACCTTTCCCCTTGGAAGTTCCCCTCTCCTTGGTCAAACTTCCTTTCGGGATCCTCCATACTCCCTCCATGCTACCTTGCCTCCAGCTCACTCAGCTTGGCCAACCTTTTTGCGAACTCCGGGTTGGCCTCCTCTCCCTCAATTTCCTCCACCGCCCTTTCCATCAGTTATTCGAAGGATAGGGGGGTCTTCCGCTTTTCTCTCATCATGAAGAACCCCTCCCGCAGCCCCACAGAACCCCCCCCCCCCCCCCCCCCCCCCCCCCCCCCCCCCCGCGCCTCCTAGACTTGCAGGACCTCTTCATTGAACCTGTCCACGTACCGAGCCAGCGACTCCCTTGGCTGTTGCCTAATTTTGAAGAGTGGCTCGGCCTCCTTCCTCCTCTTCTTCGACGTCGAGAAGCGCAGCAGGAAACCTCGACGCAGATCTTCGAAGGCCCAAATAGACCCCACGGAGAGCTGGTGGAACCAGTCCCTTGCCTTCTTCTTTAGAGTGGTCACAAAGAGTCGGCAGTGAAAAGCATCTGACATAGGTCTGATAGAGACCATGTACTAGAACCACTACAGGTGCAGGACCGGGTCATCCTTGCCAGAGTAGTAGGACATCTCCGCCCCCTGAACCCCTCTGGAACCGGGGCCGAGAGGATCAACTCACAAAAGGGGATTTTTCCCCAGCTCGTCCACCCGCATCTGCTCGACCCCCTTTGGGGCGGGGTGAATGGGGGTCGGATGCCTCCCCACTCGCCCCCCTTAGGAGCTGGGCGAGTGGGAGCAGGTCGCCTCCCCACTCACCCCTTTGGGGCTGGGCGAGTGGGAGTAGGCCGCCTCCCCACTCACCCCTCTGGGGCTGGGCGAGTGGGAGCAGGCCTCCTCCCCACTCACCCCTCTGGGGGCTAGGCGAGTGGGAGTATGCCGCCTCCCCACTCACCCCCCTTTGGAGGCCGAGCGAGTGGGGGCCAGATGCCTCCCCACTCGCCCCTGCCGGCACCTTCTTCCCATGCTGCTGGTCGGGAATGTTCTCGCCCATCCGCTGGGTCGGGACCTCCGGGCTGCCTCCTCTCTCGCCTTCGCCTCTCGCGGTAAAAGCTAGCTGCAAGGTCTGCAGGACTTCTCGCTTGAAGTATTCAAACATTTCCATCGCCACTACAACCACCGGCGACTTCGAGTGGCCCGGGTCGGATCAATCTCCTCCACCTCCAGCCATAGAGCTTAGCTTGAGATTTTCCGTGCTGGTCACTCTCCACGCTCCCCTCACAATAATGTTGAAACCAAGACTTGGTATCTATGGAGTTCGGTGTCCCCAAAAGAGGGGGTGACCTCACACTTACTTCTCTCAAGGGAGAGCACTAGGCCGAAGACTTAGGAAACTAGGAACAAGACCAAGGGCTCAGCGAGGAGGTCCCACCACACACTCAAAAGATCTTAGAGCGCTTCCCCACCCAAGCCAATGCTAAGCTTGGGGCCCCTTTGGAGGCTCTCTTCACCCACAGAAGAAACTTGGGGAGAGAGAAGCCAAAAGAGAAATCCCTCCAAAAGGTGCCCCTTGGTCCTATTTATAGATTTCCTTGCTTGGTCTGCCAATTGTTGGAGCATGCATTTCACACTCTTTCGGTTTGATAATAACAAAGTCCCGTTTGTATTTGATTCTATTTTTATTAATTGTGTGCAGGTAACAGGTATGAGATGTTCACAATTCTGCTGGAGCTCAATTTGAGAGTATGAAATTTTCACTGTCGGAATTTTCCGACAGCTGATGTCGCCCAGGCGACAGCAGAGAAGTTACAACAACTTCCCCCACAGCAACACGACGAGCGGCAGTTTTGCGCTGTCGGAAATCCGACAGCGATGTCGCCCAGGCAACAGCTCGGAGGTTACAGCAACTGCCCGCACGACAGCACTACGAGCGGCAGTTTTGCGCTGTCGGAAATCCGACATCGATGTCGCCCAGGCGACAGCTCGGAGGTTACAACAACTGCCCGCACGACAGCACTACAAGCGGCAGTTTAGCGCTGTCTGAAATTCCGACAGCCGATGTCGCCCAGGCGACAACGAATTTCTATATATTGGCTCCTTTTGTTCGTGCATTCCAAGCATTGATAATTTTCAAGTCCCTCCCTGAGTGCATACGAACCAGAGAGCTCCAGAACCTCATCAACTCCCATTTGTGCTTAGAAGGTTTGAGATTGAAGACGAGATCGGGCGCGCTTCTTCATCAACGATCATCTCGAGGCTTCAACCTTCCTTTCAGAGATCTGAATTTCTAGGGAGTTATTCTTTTCATATTGTATTTTCATTTATATACATTTCATTTTGTATTGGTAGGAAAATCGTCTCCTTGTGCGTGACGTCTAAGTCCTTGCGTGGCTTAGGGGAAAATCGCTTCCTCGTGTGGAGCGTCCAAGTCCTTGCGTGGCTTGGTGGGAAATAGTGGCCTTGTGCGCTACGTCTAGATCTTGGGAAGATCTAGAGGATATGCTTGGGCTTGGTCTAGAGAGAGACAAGTGATAGCCTTCCGATCCTTGGGAGAAGGATTGGTAAACACAAATTATAAAAGGGTTATTATCATATTTGTGCCTTGATCTTAAGCATTGTTAAGATCATATTATTTGTATGTGATTTTCATAATTATAAAGTTATGACTTTTTATTTAATTGCAAATATGGTTTTTTAATCTTTAACTTAGAAATTTGTGTTTGAATTTATTCTAAAAATTACATTAGTTTGAAATTTTTATAAGTAACTTTTAGAAAAGTAAAAGTTGTTTTAAAATTCTTAAGTAAAAATCATATTATCTAAAAGGCCCTTATTCAACCCCCCCCTCTAAGGGCGCCTCAAGATCCAACACGTGGTATCAGAGCCAGGTTACTCCAAAACGGTTTTACCACTGGGAGTAATGGCGCACAACGATCACGCGTTCGTTGAGGGGAAAGGAATCAGTAGGCCACCACTTTTTATGGGCACGGACTATAACTATTGGAAAACCCGAATGCGGTGTTTTCTAATAGCTCTCGACATGGAAGTTTGGAATATGGTCGAGACGAGTTATTCTTCCCCAACAATTGTTGTAGGAGATGTAACTATGGTCAAACCCAAAGACAAGTGGGATGACAATGATAAATTAAGATGTAAAAATAATGCAAAAGCCATGAATGCTTTATTTTGCGCACTAGATCGCACTGAATTTAATAGGGTTTGTGCTTGTGATACTGCATATGAAATTTGGAATCTTTTAGAAATCACTCTTGAAGGTACTTCGCAGGTAAAGGATTCAAAGCTATTTCAACTGGAGTCAGAATTCGAAAGATTCAAAATGGAGGTGGATGAAGAAATTGATACAATGTACACATGATTTACTAAAATCGTGAACGATTCAAAGGTGTTGGGTAAGGTTTTCTCCAATGGAGATTTAGTGAGGAAAATCTTAAGATCACTTCCCCCGAAGTTCAATCCTAAAGTGACTGCAATTTCCGAGTCACATGATCTTAAGACCTTACAATTGGAGAGTCTCATTGGGAATCTAAAAACCCATGAAGTGGAGTTGAAGATTCAAAGCCAAGAGTACAATTTGGAGCCCAAAAAGAAAAACTTGGCGTTGAAATCTAAAAAGGAAGTTGAAACTGAATCTGAAGAAAGTGAGGAAGATGAGGAAGGACTGTTTGTGAGGAACTTTAAGAAGTTTATGAGAAATCTGGAGAGGAGAAATTGATTTAAGAGATTTTTCAAAAAGAACAATTTTGCCTACCAAAAAGGCAAAGGAAAAATGGAGAATGAAGAGGAGCGTCCGCTACCGGAGTGCTACCATTGCAAGAAGATTGGTCATATCAGATGCAAGTGCCCAAAGTATCTGAAAGAGCAAAAAGCAAAGAGGCACGATAAAAGTTACAAGAAGAAAGTGTTAAAGGCAGAGACTTGGGATGATTCTTCGTCTGGTGAAGAAAGTGATTCCTCAACACAGGAGGAAGAGGAGGCAAATGTCTGCTTGATGGGGAAAGAAAATGCGTCATCTGACGACGATTGTAGTGTCCAAAGCGACACTGAGGTGTGCGTGCAGGCTAGGAACAAGGAAGACGTATGGTATTTGGACTCTGGATGTTCAAAACACATGACGGGCGATAAATCAAAGTTCCTTAGCCTGGAGATGAAGAAAGGTGGAACAATGACATTTGGAGATAATGGCAAGGGTAAAGTCAAAGGCATTGGAGTAGTAGGTAACGAAGAATTTAAAATTTCAAATGTTTTATATGTTAAAGGTTTGAAACATAATTTAATTTCTATTAGTCAACTATGTGATAAAAATCTAAATGTTCTATTTGACTCTAGGTCAAACCTTTGCAAAATTATTGATTCTAAAACAAACGAAATTGTACTTACTGCACTAAGAATAAACAATGTCTATACAATCACTTTTCATGATTTATCTCATTCAACACTTAAATGTTTTATTTCAAAGAATGGTGAACTTGAATTATGGCATAGGAGACTAGGACATTCTAGTGCCAAACGCATAGTAAAGCTTTCTAAAAATAAAATTATAAAAGATTTGCCAAATTTGAATGGAAAGCTTTCTTCATTCTGTTCACCATGCCAAAAAGGAAAGTTTACAAAATCATCTTTTAAAAGCAAAAATGTTATTTCTACTACTAGACCTTTACATTTATTACATATGGACTTGTTTGGTCCAATTTCTACACAAAGTCTAGGGGGGTAGAAAATATACGTTTGTTATTATTGATGATTATTCTAGATTTTGTTGGACATTGTTTTAAAATTCAAAATCTGATGCTTTTGATGAATTTGTAAAACTAATTTCACGTATTCAAAATGAACTTGATTTAAAAGTAAAATGCATTAGATCAGATCATGGAGGAGAATTTGATAATGAAAAATTTATTTCATATTGTAATGAATTTGGGATAAAACACAAATTTTCCGCTCCTCGCACACCACAACAAAATGGTGTAGTGGAGAGGAATAATAGAACACTTAGCTTCAAGAATTAGGACGTACTATGCTTTGTGAATTTAAATTGCGAAAATATTTTTGGGCCGAAGCGGTCAGTACTGCATGCTATATTATTAATCGTGTCATGATTCGTCCTACATTACAATTAACTCCTTATGAAAATTATTTTCAAAGAAAACCAAATGTATCTTACTTTAAAGTTTTTGGTTGTAAATGCTTTATTTTGAATACAAAAGATAACTTAGGCAAATTTGATGAAAAATATGATGAAGGAATTTTCATTGGTTATTCTTCAACTAGCAAGGCCTATAGAGTTTATAATAAACGTACTAAAGTGGTTGAAGAATCTATTCATGTAAAATTTGATGAAAACATTTCTTGTGTAGAAAATACTAAAGTTGCAGGTAATGAGAAAAATGAAGAAGATTTGGAACAAAATTTGAAGAAAAATGATGATGATAATGATGAAGAAAAAGTAGAGAAAGAAGATGAAAAAGATGGTGAAGAAGAAGAAGAACAAGGATATGTACCTCCAACTGAGCTAAGGTTCTCAAAAGATCATCCGCAAGAACTTGTTATTGGAGAACCATTAAATGGGGTACGTACACGTTCTAGTTTACATGAAAGTTTTTCAAATTTATGTTTTGTCTCAAATATAGAACCAAAAGATGTTGCCACCGCTTTAAATGATGAATCTTAGTTTCTAGCTATGAATGAAGAACTTAACCAATTTGAAAGAAATAAAGTTTGGATTCTTGTAGATAGACCTAGTGATCATCCTGTAGTAGGAGTCAAATGGATTTTCAAAAACAAATTAGATAGTGACTCTAGGGTCACTAGAAACAAAGCTAGGCTTGTAGCGAAAGGATATAATCAAATTGAAGGGGTAGAATTTGATGAAACAATTGCACCCGTAGCACGATTGGAAGCAGTTAGAATTTTTGTTGCATTTGCTAGTCATAAAAGGTTTAAATTATTGCAAATGGATATTAAAACTACATTTTTAAATGGGTTGATTAAAGAAGAAGTTTATGTTGAACAACCCCCAGGATTTATAAATGAAAAATTTCCTAATCGCGTATATAGATTGCTAAAAGCTTTGTATGGTTTAAAACAAGCACCACGAGCATGGTATGATAGATTGACTATATATTTATGATTTTAAAATGGGTGGTGTTGATTGTACACTCTTCATTAAGCAAGTAAATGATGATTTAATTGTTTTACAAATTTATGTTGATGATATTATTTTTGGAGCCACTAATGAAGAGTTGTGTAATTATGTTGTAAAAATGATGGAAAGTGAATTTGAGATGAGTATGGTAGGAGAATTAAAATATTTCTTAGGATTTCAAATTGTTCAAAAACATGATGGAGTTTTTATTAACCAATCAAAATATATTCATGATGTTTTAAAACGATTTGGATTTGAAAATCTCAAACAAGCAAATACTCCTATGAGTGTATCTTTAAAATTAGGAAAAGATGAAAATGGAATATCAATAGATCAAACTTTATATAGAGGCATGATAGGTTCACTTTTATATTTAACTGCTTCTAGACCGGATATTATGTTTTCAGTTTGTTTATGTGCTAGATTTCAAGCCGATCCCAAAGAATCACATTTAAAAGCGGTAAAAAGAATTTTTAGATATTTAATTGGCACATCTAAACTTGGTTTGTGGTATCCTCATAGCGATGATTTTACTCTTTTTGGCTACTCTGATTCTGATTATGCCGGTTGTTCACTAGATAGGAAAAGCACTTGTGACACTTGTCACTTTTTAGGCCCTTCACTCATTTCATGGTCGAGTAGGAAACAGAATTCTGTTGCCCTCTCAACCACCGAGGCCGAATACATCGCACTTGGTAGTTGTTGTGCACAAGCTCTTTGGATGAAACAAACTTTAGAAGACTTTTATATTAAACAACAAACTATTGAATTATGGTGTGATAATAAAAGTGCAATTGATTTAACATACAACCCGGTCCATCATTCAAGGTCTAAGCATATTGATGTGAGACATCATTTTATTAGAGATCATATTAAAAATAACCACATACAAATTTCATTTATAGGCACGGATAATCAACTAGCGGATATATTCACTAAACCGTTATCGGATTCCCATTTTTCTATGCTTAGACTAGAATTGGGAATCCTAGACATTTCACAATGATTATATCACTACTTATGACCTATGAAATTAAAAAATTATATATCACAAAACCTATACATTTTAAAAAGAAAGACTAAATTTTAAATCAAACCATAGAATTTGAATTACTTAAGAAAAATTCACACATAATTAATATTACATAAAATTGTGTCACAAAAAATAGTAGAAATCAACATAGGATCAAGTTCAGGTAACAGAAAATGAAATCTGGGCAAATTCACTGTCGCCCAGGCGACAGTGGATGTCGGAAAATTCTGACATCAATCAGAAGCAGCACCCTGATGATAACTACTCAGAATCCTCATAACGAGCCCCGCTGCTCTCTGGACAGTCTTCTAGAGGTCCTCGTCTTACAGCCTTACCACATCGAGTCCGCCTCACCGATTGGCGTGGCGGTTCTTTATCTGGAATTTGCCATTCGGCCGCTTCTTCCGGAGTAGGCTTTAACTTCAGACCTTTCACCAGAAATTTCATAAACTTCTGCATTCTACTGCGATCCTTCTTCACTTCTTTTTTGTGCTCCTCAAAGGAATCACGCAGATCATCTATAGACTCTCGTAGTGATCCTCCCCTAAGAATTGTAGGCCCTCTAATCTCAATTCCAGGATGAGGCTTTTTCTGAGTCTTCTTCACTCTCATAGTTCCCGTATAGTATATCTCAGGAAAACAATCATCAAAGTACGAATCTTGAACTATCCATTCATACTTCTTATATAGTATACGTTGAATTATTGCCCCCATTGGCAAAGTATGAATCTTCACCCATTTTGGATGTTTTAATCTAAAAGCATACTGAATCTGGGAAAGGATGAAGTCCGCTACATCAAAAGGTTCCTCCTCCATAATAAAGTATGTAATCAGCGTCAACTGTGCTGTGATACTTCTTATATCTCCACTTTTTAACATAACTGAGTTCCTTAATATATCTTGGACTAAATATGCATCCGGAGTGAGTGAAGAAACTTCAGTGATTAGGGTCTTCTTTTGACTTCCATGTAAACTCATGTTTACAAGAGTCCAATCTTTATCCTTTCTATAGCTCTCCACTATATCTGGCATATGTTCACTCATAAGAAGACCGAATTCTTCGCTAAGATCAACATGTGTTATTTCCACTTGTTGACCTTGGATTCTAGATCTCACTCCCACATCTAATTCAGTGTAACTCGGGTCTTCCAAATGATTATAAAATTCTCGAATCAAAAAGGATGAGAACGTATCTGCTGTGATTACTGAAATTATACCTGCATTCGCAAGACGATCATAGATATGATCGTGCTTCGGAGAGTCAAATTCTACATATTTTGATACCCCAATTATTGCTTTCTCAATCCCAGGGTAAACTTGATACGAACTATGCGCATCTTCAGACGTACTCCTTCGTGCCTTAGAATTGGAAGCCATTCTGCAAACATAACATAGCAAAAATGAATTAAACAAGTTCTGTGCACTGGAACGATGTCGCCCAGGCGACATTGACTGTCGGAAATTTCCGACAGTACTCCAGTGAACTTTTCTTTAATTTTTTCGTCTAAACTTCCAGATCTACTAAAAATCAAGCTATATTTCTGTTAACAAAATTTTTTTTCTTTCTTTCTAGAACAAAACTACATCTTCTCACACATCCTTACTATTCATCTTCTTCAAACTTCTTCAAAAGAAAAATATTCAGTTTTTGAAATTAAACCATGTATAAAAAAAATGCAAAACTTACACCCCAAAAATCACAAAATCCAAACATATTTCACCAAGATCCACAAAGATCCACTTGATTTACACTAGATCTACACCTTTTATACACAAAAATTCAAAGATCTACACCATTCATCAAAGGTAAAATGAAAAACACATTTTTCATCTTCTCTCCTTTCCAAAATCACAAATCTTTAAAACTTTTGAGTCAAAAACTTCAAAATCAAAAAACCACATACCTTAAATCTAGGGTTGTCGCCAAACTCCGACAGCTTCTTCTCGCCTTTCAGTCCAGAAAATGGTGCACAATAGGGTTTGACTCGGTTTTAAGCCGTATTTATATTTTTAGCTGTCGCCCAGGCGATTGTGACTGTCGGAAATTTCTGACAGCTCCCGATTTGCTTAATCTTCAATTTTTGGACCCTTTGATGCTTTCCAATAGTTATATGTCATTATTAATGCTACAACTCATGAATTGATGCCAAACCATGTGCTTTTTATTTTTAAAAAAAATGGCTATTACATGATTATATGATTTCATTTCCAATCTATCATCGTATTGACACTCCTACTAAGTTGTTTAGACTATTGGAAATTGTTTTCGCATGCCTCTAAGTATGAGAAATTGTTTATATATAATAATGAACTATCACGTTCACTTCTTTGATCCATACATATGTCTTTCTATTTAATATATACATGAATCATATTTGCTTTAAAATAATACAATGGCACTTCATAAATACTACTTTCAACCTTGATTTGTTAGCACAACAAAATATACACCATCTTTTGCGATTCAAGTGAATTCGGAGATCCTTGGTCAATTAAAAAATTATTAATATCTCGAAATTAAGATATCACAAAATATGTGATCACAAAAAAAGGGAGTTTAAATTAAAGACAAGGATACTCCACCAAGCACTACTTACCCTCCTTATAAGTCTTAATAAGCATTGTGAGGTTAAGCACCTTGGAAAGAATTGTAAAGTGTCTTGTGCAAAAGAAAAATGGTATTCTATTCTTATTATTCTATCTCTTCAAGGTCAACGTTGTCTTTATATGCTTATATTATGTTCTCTATTCCAATGATCATCTACATTAAATACCTTCATATGTTTGATCTAAGTATCGCTTGTACACATCATTATGTTATATAAACATTCATCTCATGAGAATTGGACCAAAAATATTCCAAATTTCTATACACAATTGTGTCTTTCCATGATACTTTAAAATGACCTTAATCATGTTTAAGTTATTTTATTTTATTACTTCATATTGCTATACCGCCTATTCATGAGTTTATTCAATACTATGACATATTACTATTACTTCAAGAACTTCAATCATTTTCCCAACAAGTGCTTCCGCTTCCTCTTATTTTCTCCATCCTATCTCTTCCCTTAAGAACTACTCATTCATTTCGTATTACCTTTTGCTAATACCAAAAGGGGGAGAATTATAAGTATATTCAAGAAATCAAAGAACTATTACACCTAAATAGTCAACCTAAACAATACATCATTTCAATTTACTATAACATTTAGGGGGAGCATTCATTTAGGGGGAGCATTCATTTAGGTGGAGCATTCATCTAGGGGGAGATTTCTTTTAAGAGGAATATATCATGTTATTTTTGTGCACACACCATATGTTAAAATCAACAACCTAAATAGACATGATTTCTTTTTATACGGATTTGTTATTATCAAAAGGGGGAGATTGTTGGAGCATGCGTTTCGCACTCTTCCGGTTTGATAATTACAAAGTCTCGTTTGTATTTGATTCTATTTTTAGTAATTGTCTGCAGGTAACAGGTATGAGATGTTCACAATTCTGCTGGAGCTCAATTTGAGAGTATGAAATTTTCACTGTCGGAATTTTTCGACAGCTGATGTCGCCCAGGTGACAGCAGAGAAGTTACAACAACTTCCCCCACAGCAACACGACGAGCGGCAGTTTTGCGCTGTTTGAAATCCGACAGCGATGTCGCCCAGGCGACGGCTCCGAGGTTACAGCAACTGCCCGCACGACAGCACTACGAGCGGCAGTTTTGCGCTGTCGGAAATCCGACATCGATGTCGCCCAGGCGACAGCTCGGAGGTTACAACAACTGCCCGCACGACAGCACTACGAGCGGCAGTTTAGCGCTGTCGGAAATTCCGACAGCCGATGTCTCCCAGGCGACAGTGAATTTCTATATATTGGCTCCTTTTGTTCGTGCATTCCAAGCATTGATAATTTTCAAGTCCCTCCCTGAGTGCATACGAACCAGAGAGCTCCAGAACCTTATCAACTCCCTTAGAAGGTTTGAGATTGAAGATGAGATCAGGCGCGCTTCTTCATCAACAATCATCTCGAGGCTTCAACCTTCCTTTCAGAGATCTGAATTTCTAAGGAGTTGTTCTTTTCATATTGTATTTTCATTTATATACATTTCATTTTGTATTGGTAGGGAAATCATCTCCTTGTGCGTGACGTCTAAGTCCTTGCGTGGCTTAGGGGAAAATCGCTTCCTTGTGTGGAGCGTCCAAGTCCTTGCGTGGCTTGGTGGGAAATCGTGGCCTTGTGTGCTACGTCTAGATCTTGGGAAGATCTAGAGGATTTGCTTGGGCTTGGTCTAGAGAGAGACAAGTGATAGCCTTCCGATCCTTGGGAGAAGGATTGGTAAACACAAATTGTAAAAGGGTTATTATCATATTTGTGCCTTGATCTTAAACATTGTTAAGATCATATTATTTGTATGTGATTTTCATAATTATAAAGTTATGACTTTTTCTTTAATTGCAAATATGGTTGTTTAATCTTTAACTTAGAAATTTGTGTTTGAATTTATTCTAAAAATTACATTAGTTTGAAATTTTTATAAGTAACTTTTAGAAAAGTATAAGTTGTTTTAAAATTCTTAAGTAAAAATCATATTATCTACAAGGCCCTTATTCACCCCCCCCCCCCTCTAAGGGCGCCTCAAGATCCAACACCAATAACCAGATTCTAGCCTACACGATTACGAAAATACCCCCGGGTTTGGCCTGCCAACAGCCAAATCCCTCCATTCTGAGACGCTAAACACAGACCGCCCCCTCTTCCTGGATCCGGGCGAGAGGGGGCAGGCCGCCTCCCTTGCTCGCCCCCTAATAAGGCCGGGCGAGCCGAGGACGGCCTGCCTCCACGGCTCGCCCCCCTAACAGGGTCGGGCGAGCCGGAGGCCGCCTGCCTCCAAATCTCACTCCCCTAATGGGGTCGGGCGAGCTGGAGGCCGCCTGCCTCCACGGCTTACCCTCCTAACAGGGCCGGGCGAGCCGGAGGATGCATGCCTCCATGGCTCGCCCTCCTAACATGGCCGGGTGAGCCAGAGGCCGCCTTGCTCCACGACACGCCCCCCTAACAGGGCCGGGCAAGCTGGAGTCCACCTGCCTCCACGGCTCGCCACCCTAATAGGGTTGGGCGAGCCGGAGGCCGCCTGCCTCTCCGACTCGCCTCCCTAATAGGGCCGGTCGAGCGGGAGGCCGCCCACCTCCCCGGCTCGCCCCCCTCCTACTGGCAAAAACCTTGACCCCCACCAGCCCCCATTTTCTGGGGCAGTGCCTCTTAAAAATATTGGGCTAGCGACGCCCAGGACCCCGGGGACCCACTCGTCGAATACATGGTTGTACAGCTAGAACTCCGGATTGTTTGTGTTTGTCCCTGACATTAAATGCATGTAGAAATCCGGTAATTGTTGTGGATTTAAGCATTCTATGTGAAGCCTACCCGTGGTCATAGGCTGGGATTGGTGATGCTTTGAATGATGTTATATTTAGGGATGACCTAGTTTGTGTGATAGAGAATGTCTCCTTGAAATACATCATATGTTTATGGGGTTTGAGAATGTGGAAAACCTTGGTGTTCCTATCGAAAGCCCTAAGTTAGTGGCGTCCTATTTGGTCGTTATATGTTACCACATCTTGAATCCTACTTTTTTGGTAATTAATATCCGTCGTTTGTGAAAATGAGAATGTGCTCTTGTAGAACTACAACCTTCACCGCAGTTTGTAGTAGAGTTGACTTGGAAATCTTACGCCCGGAAGCACATACAAAGTCAATGTCCTATTGGTGGATTTGGTGCATAGTGTGATAGTGTTTGTAGTACATATGAAGCCTGTGTTCTCTCGTGTGGATTAGGTGTATAGTATGATAACATATGTATTATGATCAATGAATGTTAAATGCTTACTAACCGAGGTAAAGCTGCACCCGCTTTGTGACATAACGATGACTTGAGCAATGTGAACAAGACCAACCAATCCCGCACCATGCAGTTCGACATATGGTATGATCCTCATGAATGCTGATGGACCATGGCATACGTTGTGTCAGGAGTGAATGACCGGACAAGGAAATGCTCAAATGTTAATTGGGATTGTATATCCTCGAGCAGTGTTAGTGCTCATTGTAGAGTACTCCTAATATGTTCCATGAGTGCATGAACTCACGTGGCCGTAAGTACTTGCGAATGTTGAATTGTTGAATGATGGCTTGTTAGCTTCATGATATGTTGCTTAGGTGATTGCGAGGAAACCGTCGAGTGAACCCAACCATCATTACTTGAATACCTAGGTCCACCATTTTATATGCTCAACCTAGAAGATTTATTGTTCTTGAAACTTCACCCTGTGTAACTTAGCCACACTTTCTTTATTTTATTACATATTGCTTGTTGCGGCATACTTGCAGGTGTGCGGTGCGTTGGAACAATCCTATTACTGATTTGGGATAGGATTACTATGTGTTGACCCGCAATGTATAGTCTAAGGGTCATAGTTTTAGGCTGATAAGATAGCTAGAACTTAGGATTTCTCTAAGTTTCTGTGTTCGACGAACTCAATACTGCGTTCGACGAATTGCGCTCTGCGTTCGACGAACGGCTTACACACTGCGTTCGACGAACGGCTTGCTTCAGTCTCAGCTGTCGACGATCTTCAATACTCAGCGGTTCAGTGGCTCAGCGGTCGATGAATTCTTCAGTTCGACGAACTCTAACTTGAGATCGATGAACTCCAAACTGTGTTCGACGAATTAGTATCTGATGTTCAGTTCGACGAACTCATTCTTCAGATCGACGAAATTCCTATCTCAGCTCGACTAATTTTCTCTCAGTCTATTCAGATCAGTTATTCTATTTCTCTAAACTCAGTTCAACTATCAGATTCAGTTCTATTCTTCATTTGAAGTTATTCTTCCAGATAAGACAAGATTTTATCCTTCCTTTTGTTATTCCCCTTTCCATTCTTTTCCTGAGAAAATAGTCGTTGGCTTATATTAGAAAAGGATATCATTTATTAAAAAGGAAAAGGATTAAAGATTTGCTGAATCAGTTGCAGTTCTAAGGAAATAATTAATGCTGATTATTCTATTCCTTTCAGAGATTTGAATTTCAAATCTATTATCATTCTCTCTAAGGAAGCAGGATACCAAGAAGAAGAAAGAGATTAGTAAAAGAAAAAAAAAATCAGAGTATCAGTCGAGAGAGAAATATTCAGAAAGTCCAACAAAAAAGATCATCTTCCTCCAGCAGCAATCTCATTTTCTGAGAACAACAATACTAGTCTTCTCTCAGATTTTTGCTGCAAGTTTCAAATCTTCAAAGAGCAACAAACAATCTGAGAAACTTCTGTAACTCAGATTCATAAGCTATCAAAGGAAGATCTACTTTCAAGAGAAAGCTCCATCCTCAAGCTGTCAACTATTTTAATCAGACAGGGGGAGCTTTACAACAACATTCCACTAGAGTCTTCTCTCAGAATTTTGACAAAGAAGAACATCTTACCCTTCTTATCTCATCTTGTACAGGGTTCTAACTCCGTCAAAAGTTAACTCCTTGGTGGCAGGGCACCTGGACAAAAATCTGTGGTTTGGTTAGAGCACCTGATCAAAAGCTCCTTGGTGTTTTGGGGACCTGATCAAAACCCCATTGGTGATAGGGCACCTGATAAAAAACCTAGTGGATCCTACCAAGTGTGGTAGAAGAGTAGACGTACCCAGGTTTATTGGGGAACTACTATAAAATTCTTGTGTCCTCTGTGTTGTTATTTTCTTTGTGCTGTGCTGTGTGCTGTTATTTCTTTTTATCTGTTTTATAACTCACTATGCAATACACATATAAGTAACACTATTTTAATTCTGCTATAAAGTAAGTGAAAAACTTTTTAATACTCTATTCACCCCCCTCTAGAGTAACTTTAAGATCTAACCTCACTTTCAATTGGTATCAGAGATTGGCTGACTCTTTACAGGCTAACACCTGAATCAAAAAGATCAATTAGATCTTTAATTTATTTTAGAGTTTTCTTTTTCTTAAAAACTCATGGCACAGAACAAAGAATATTCTAGCACAAGACCTCCTATATGCAATCTAAGTAAGTTTGCACTATGGAAGGCAAGGATTAGATTATACATGAATTCTATTGACGAAGATATCTTTAATGTTATTTTGACAGGACCTCCAACACCTACAACAGCAACAAGTGCTGAAACCACAACTAACAACAATGCTGTTCCACCTCCTAAGTGGACAGAAGCACAGAAGAAGAAGAGAAGTGCAGATGCCAAGGCAATGAACATTTTGGCACAAACAATGTCTGATGACATTTTCTAAAGAGTTTTGGAATGCACTTCAGCAAGAGAAATCTGGATCTCACTCAACAACATGGTTGAAGGATCAGCAGATGAATGAAAGGATAGAAGATCCCACCTTATTTCTCAATATGAGAATTTCAAAATGGGAGAATCTGAGACAGTGGCTGATATATACAACAGGCTCAGCCTCATAATCAATGCGCTAAAGACCTGGGACAAAGTGATCTCCATCACTGAGATCAATGATAAGATCCTTATGTGCTTCCCCAGCACATGGGACTCTAGGATCTGGCCAATCAAGGAAGATAGAAGTCTTAATGAGATCTCCACTAAGATCTTGTTAGGCAAACTCAAATCCTATGAGCCACTTATCAAGTCCAGAGAAGCTGAGCAATCTACTTCATCTCCAGCATCCAAGAAGGAGAAAAGTATAGCTTTCTAAGCTTCTGAAGAAGAAGAAAAAGCTCCAGGAGAAGTGGAGTTCATGAGCCTTCTAGCCAAAAGGTTCTACAAGATGGCTAGAAAGGATTTCAGAAAGAAGGAATCCAGAACAAGAGAAAAGCCAAGGTATGACAAGTCAAATTCTAAGGAAATTATTTGTTTTGGCTGCAGGAAACCTGGACACGTACATTCTTCTAGAGTGTCCAGAGAATCAGAAGAAGGAAAAGAGAAAGGACAAAGAAGACAAGAGGCACTCCAGCAAGTCTTCCTCCCACAAACACAAACACAAGGGAAGAGGATTTGTAGCTGAAACTTGGAGTGAAACAGATTCAGAGTCTTCATCCAGTTCTTCTGAAGATGAAGAAGAATCAAAGGAAAAAGACCAATGCTTGATGGCTGTCTATGACTCAAGCAGTGAGTCAGAACTTGCATCTTCATCCAGCTCTTCTGATGATGAAGATAATGAAGAAGAAAGAATCTTCTGTATGATGTATATCAATGCCTCAGCAAACAACTCAGATGAAGAAGAATCAGAGTCTGATAATGACACTGATCAGGTACAAGCTATCCAAGCAAAAATGAACAATGGTATTTGGATAATGGATTTTCAAAGCATATGACAGGAAACAAGGCCAACCTGAGCAACTACAAGTCAAAGCTTGGATCCAAGGTGATATTTGGAGACTCCAACTGAGGACAAACCAAAGGATATGGGAAGATCAAAGTTGGAGCAGTTACCTTCAAGGAGGTAGCTTATATCAAGGGTCTGAAGCACAACCTCATCAGCATAAGCCAGTTATGTGATGAAGGTTATAAGGTAACTTTCAATCATTCCTTATGTCTTATTACCAATAATAAAAACATTAATGTGTTATCTGGTATTAAACATGGAAATATTTATTTAGTCAATTTTGACTCTGCCAATTCTGATATTTGCTTATTCAATTCTATAAGTAAAAGAAATGAATTATGGAATAAAAGGCTTGGACATATTAACCTTAGAACTATATCTAAGCTTTCTAAGGACAATCTTGTAATAGGACTGCTTTCTGGTTCATACAAGAAGGAAGGACTCTGCAGGCCTTGTCAATTAGGTAAGCAAACTATAACTAGTTTTAAATCTTTATCCAAGAGTGATTCACCTAGGATTTTGTATTTACTGCATTTGGACCTTTTTGGACCTACCGCAATACAAAGTCTAGGAGGGAAGCATTGCTCTCTAGTTATTATAGATGACTTCTCAAGATTCACTTGGGTGTTCTTTCTTAGGAACAAGTCTGACACCTTCAGTGTTCTGACAGACTTTCTCAGGTCCATCAAGATTGAGTACTATACTCTAGTTGCATTGATCAGAAGTGATCATGACACTGACTTTGAATCTCTTCTGATGAGAGAATTCTGTGGAAAAGAAGGGATCATGCAATGTTTCTCTGCTCCTAGAACTCCTCAACAAAATGGGGTAGCTGAAAGGAAAAATAGAACCCTAATTGAATCAGCAACTACATTGCTTGTTGATGCAAACATGCCACTCTCCTTTTGGGCAGAGGCAGTGAACACAACAAATTATGCGTTGAATAGAAGCCTGATACATAAACTTAAGGGCAAAACTCCCTATGAATTACTTAAGAATAAAAAGCCTAAGGTTAACTGTTTTAAGATATTTGGCTATAAATGCTATGTGCATAACAATGACAATAAGTATCTAAGGAAGTTTGAAGCAAAAGTTGCTGAAGGCATATTCCTTGGATATTCACTTTCTAGTAAAGCATATAAAGTTTACAACAAATCTACTCTTAAGATAGAAGAGTCCATGCATGTATCTTTTGATGAGATTGACATGTTAATTGAGGAGAGGAACACCACCTCTACCAAAGATACTTTGCAGGTACCAACTCTATGTGAAGAGCTAAATGGATTAGATCTACAGAAAGAAGATTCTACACTTCCATCAACACTAAATATTGAAGACAGTGAAGAAGAAGATCATCCAGATCTTGCTGACAGCTCAAATCAAGTGACAGCTGAACAAATTCCCCAAGTGGATATCATTGCTGAACCAAATCTAACTATTGATCACATCACAGTTAGAGATCATCCAATATCTCAAGTCATTGGTTATATTTCAGCAGGTTTTCAAACAAGGCATCAACTACACCAAAATCAGATGCACACTTGTTTCCTATCCCAGATTGAACCTCAATCCATAGAAGATGCAGAACAAGATCCAAATTGGATTCTTGCAATGCAAGAGGAGCTCAATCAATTTAAAAGGAACAAGGTATGGGATTTGGTTCCAAGACCAAAAGGCTATCCAGTTAATGGCACCAAGTGGGTCTTCATGAATAAGCTAGATGATTAAGTAACATAGTCAGAAACAAAGCAAGATTGGTAGCCCAAGGATATTCACAGGAAGAAAAAATTGACTATGATCAGACCTTTGCTCTTGTTGCAAGACTTGAAGCTATCAGGATTTTTCTGGCCTTTGTTGCATTCAAGAAATTCAAGGTATATCAGATGGACGTGAAGAGTGCATTTTTAAATGGAGACATCAAAGAAGAAGTCAATGTGGAACAAACACCAGGTTTCATCTCTCCAACTCACTCTTCTTATGTATTTAAGCTTAATAAAGCTTTATATGGTCTCAAACAAGCTCCCAGAGCATGGTATGAGACCTTAGCTAATTTTCTTTTGGAAAACAAGTTCTGTAGAGGCATAGTTGATAAACCCTATTTTTCAGGATACATAAAAATCAAACTTTACTAGTTCAAATAAATGTAGATGATATTAGTTTTGGCTCTACTGATTCAAATTTATGCAAAAGGTTTTCTAACCTGATGCAATCTAAATTTGAAATGAGTAGTATGGGTGAATGATCATACTTCCTTGGTCTTCAAGTGAAGCAAACTCCAAATGGAATATTCATATCACAATCCAAGTATGCTAAGGAATTAGTGAAAAGGTTTGGTATGTCTGATGCTTCCACCATGAAAACACCCATGCCCTCAAATGTTGTTGTTGATAATGATGAATCAGGGAAAATTATTGATCAGAAAGTATATAGAGCAATTGTTGGCTCATTACTTTATTTAATAGCAAGTAGGCCTGATATAATGTTTGCTACCTGTATTTGTGCTAGGTTTCAAGTTAACCCCAAAGAATCTCACCTAATTTTACTAAAAAGAATTTTGAGATATATAAAGGGTTGTCCTAATCTAGGACTATGGTATCCAACAACATCAGAATTTGAATTAACTGGATTCTCAGATTCTGATTATGCTGGATGCAGAGTAGACAGTAAAAGCACATCAGGAACTTGCCAGTTTCTTGGTGATAGGCTTGTGTCTTGGTTTTGTTAGAAACAAACATCTGTGTCTACATCAATAGCTGAAGCTGAATACATAGCTGCAGGCAGTTGCTGCTCACAGATATTGTGGATACAAAATCAGCTCCTAGACTATGGTATCAATCTAAATAATTCAATTATATTTTGTGACAATACTAGTGCAATATCTATAGCAAAAAATCCAGTTCTCCGTAGTAGGACTAAACACATAGAAATTAGGCACCACTTTATCAGAGATAATGTGGATAAAAATAAAATTTGCCTACAATTCATTTCTACTGATTTGCAAAGAGCTGATATTTTCACTAAGCCATTGGATTAAAAGAAACATATTTTCTTTATAAATCAGCTAGGAATGAAAGATGGAGATTCAATCTGATAAAAATTAAATTTTCTATTTAGCCCCTCATTTCGTCAAACGGAGAATGACGAAATGCTATCGTTCGTCAAACGGAGATCGATGATACTTAATAGTTCAGGATCGACAAAGATAAGCGCGATCGTCGAACGGAGATCGACGAAAATTAATTTTTCGTCGAACGCAGTTAGACGAAGCTCTAAGTCTTTTCGACTTCTGATTCTATTAGGTTTAGCCGAACCCTGTTCTACGAAAGTGTGCGTCCTTCTCCGATCTCTATATATAATCAAATCTTTCATCTTATTTCATTCTTGCGCCTACAGAACTCGCTTTTCCCTCTAGTTCCCCTTTGCACTTGATCGTATTCTTTTTTTGTAGGAACTATGGTGATTTCTCCAGCGATCTTGTCCTCAATGAAATTCGATGCTGGTTTTGATATCGATATGGAATCATTTGCACAATCAGATCAAGTTTTCCAGGACATCCTCAGCTTATTTGAAGAACAGTAGTTAAGGAAGATGATGACAATAAGAATCAAGTTACCAGTGTCTGAAATCAAAGAATGGGCTTATACAGTCAAGTCAGAGAATGACTTTTTATCTGGAAGCATTTCAGGACACCAGGTTCTTCTAGCTCCTGAAATTTTATCAGATGTTTTTGGTTTTGTGAATGGAAATGAAGATGTGGATACATCTTCTGTTGATTTTGATGAGGCTTTGACTAAAATGAGTCACTCCAATGGAAACCCTAACCATTTGTTAAAGAAAAATTTGTCTATTCAATATAAGTTCTTAGCTGATGTAGTGGGCAAGGTGTTGCTTGGGAAAACCTCAGCCCATGACTACATTACAAGGCACCAATTTCTGGTGATGGTGGCCTTGGTTGAGAAGAAGAAGATTAACTAGGGAATGATTATCTTTGAATCATTAAGGAAGAAAATCAGCAAGGTAAGTGTTGGTCATGGAAGAATATTGGGAATATTTCTTCAAGAGAAGCATCCAGACCTTCTGGTCTCTCCTAAGGTCTTTATCAATGCCAGTAAGAGGCTAACATCAGCCTTGTTTGGAAAATGGGAAAGATTAATTCCTAAGTAGGATCCAAGGGTTGATGCCCCCAGGCCAGCTTCAGAAGGCACAAGGACTGTGCAAGTCACTCCCTCAACCCTTCCAGAAGTTCCTCCTGTTGTTTCTTCTCCTCCTCTCCCATCTCCACCCCTTGTCTCCTCTAAGGTCATCCCTCCTCCAAATTCTCCAATAAACCTTTCTCCCTCATTACCATCTTCTACTATTGCTCAGACCCATCAATCTGCAGAGTCCCCAGCATCTATCCAAGAAGATCTCAACCCATCTTGATGACATTCCATCATTCAACCCTCCACCCCAACAATTCTCCTCCCCCTTCTCCTACTCCAACTGATACTCAGTCCCCCATCCACATTGACCCTCAGTCATCCTCCTTACCTCAGTCCTCTATTCCTCCTCAATCACCTATTCATCCACACTCACCTATCCACACTTATTGTCCTATTCATCCACCCATAGCACATGCTACTAACACCACTCTTCCATTCTCCATCCCATCAACTTCTCAACATAACCAAGATTTTGTATATGTTGATTTTTCATCTACTGCTGATCAAATCTGTGATCACATTGCTCCTAAGCTAGAAGCTCTTCTGGATGCAAAACTTGCTCCAGTTCCTCAAGCCCTAGCTGACCTATCTGCTAAAATAGCTTCCTTCCCTTCATCCTCTTATTCTGTCCCTTCTTCAAGGGGCCTAGCTTCAGGAATTCCTGAAACTAGGCAGGGGGAGATGCTTAATGAAGAAGCTCCAGTTCCTGTAGTTCTCAGTGTAGATGCAATTGTGATTGAAGAAATTGCAGTTCAAGCAGATTCAGAGATGACAGATCCAACAACAGTTGCAGTTATTCCTATTATAGAAGAAATAAATAATTTTTCTATTCATTCATCTATAGATATTATTTATTTGCTTTCTAAATTCAATACAGTTTTAAGCAATTTGCCAAAGTATCAAGTTTGCTCAAAAGCAATTATTCCTTATACTGCTATAAATAAAGCTGTTCTGAAAGAAATTCTCAAAAGTTTTGAAGTATCAGTTCCAGCTCCAGTTATTGAAGAAGTTCCAACCCCAGTTCAAGATCAGAATGTTAATGTTGAAAATGTTAATATTGAGAAAGATATTTTTGAAGCCCTGAAACTTATTGATGATTTATATGACAATCCTCAAATTTCTGATTCTGATGATGATGATAGTGATGATGATGATTCTGATGATAAGTCATCAAAGAAAAGAAAGGCTATGTCTAAGTCTAATGCTGCTCCTAAGCCGCCAAACCCTAAGAATGATATCCCCTACTACATTCTGCATAACATTACACTCACCAGGGATTCTCCTGCCTGGATGAGAATTTCATGGAATGAAGCAAATAGAAGGAAGAAAATGAAGAAGACAGGATTCTACTCAGATAAGCCAGTTAAGTTCAATCCTCTTCCTCCTCCTCCTTCAGTAGCAGGTGCAGCTGGATCAGCAAGTGTTTCTTCCTCCTCTCAAAGATCCTATTCTCATCATTCCAAGAAACCATTCAGTTCCAGTGGATCTCAAATCTCTAGGTCTTCCAGACCTCCTTCGGGTTCTTCCAGATCCAGTTCTTCAGGATATAAGTATCAAGTATCTGATGGATCATTGCATAAGAAAAGAAATCTTCTTGCTCAGCCATCCTATGAGGCCACTGAAATTGATGATATGCCTACTTCTCCCAATCCAGAAGTGGAGAGGATATCTCAAATGGCAAGATTCAGAGAATCTATTACAGTAGCTCAGATTAATAAAGCAAAAGCTGAAGGCAGAGATTTCTCCCAATACTCCACCATGTCAGAATTCAGAAGAAATGAATTTGAAAAATACAAATCCAAGAATGTGTTCAATGCTGAAGAGTATTTAGAGAAGCACCCAGAAGCAGTAGTTCCTCAAGTGAAATCTCAAACTATTCTGGGAGCTCAGGATCTTTACATGAGCAAGAAAGAATCAGAAAATCCCAACAGACAAATAATATTCAAGCCTCCTTCTAAGTAAAAGGTTTAGATCTATTTGTTTTTGTTATATTTCTGTTTCATTGTAATATTGTTAAACTCAGAGCACTATACTTATTTTATCTGCTGAAATGGTTTTACATTCTGTCAGATATATATATGCTCTGTTGTTTTTCTGTTGTTTATTACTTGAAATCTGTCAAATAATATCCTAACCCAAATAGGGGGAGATTGTTGGAACAACCCTATTACTGATTTGGGCTAGGATTACTATGTGTTGACTAGGATTAAGTTGACCCCCTATGTATAGTCTAAGGGTCATAGTTTTAGGCTAATAAGATAGCTAGAACTTAGGATTTCTCTAAGTTTCTGCGTTCGACGAACTCAATACTGCGTTCGACGAATTGCTCTCTGTGTTCGATGAACGGCTTACACTCTGCATTCGACGAATGGCTTGCTTCAGTCTCAGCGGTCGATGATCTTCAATACTCAGCGGCTCAGTGGCTCAGCGGTCGACGAATTCTTCAGTTCGACGAACTCTAACATGAGATCGACGAACTCAAAACTTTGTTTGACGAATCAGTATCAGATGTTCAGTTCGACGAACTCATTCTTCAGATTGACAAAATTCCTATCTCGGCTCGTCTAATTTTCTCTGAGTCTATTCAGATCAGTTATTCTATTTCTCTGAACTCAGTTCAACTATCAGATTCAGTTCTATTCTTCATTTGGAGTTATTCTTCCAGATAAGACAAGATTTTATCCTTCCTTTGGTTATTCACCTTTCCATTCTCTTCCCGAGAAAATAGCCGTTGGCTTATATTGGAAAAGGATATCATTTATTAAAAAGGAAAAGGATTAAAGATTTGCTGAATCAGTTGCAGTTCCAAGGAAATAATTAATGCTGATTATTCTATTCCTTTCAGAGATTTGAATTTCAAATCTATTATCATTCTCTCTAAGGAAGCAGGATACCAAGAAGAAGAAAGAGATTAGTAACAGAAAAAATATCAGAGTATCAGTCGAGAGAGAAATATTCAGAAAGTAAAAAAAAAGATCATCTTCCTCCAGCAGCAATCTCATTTTCTGAGAACAATAATACTAGTCTTCTCTCAGATTTCTGCTGCAAGTTTCAAATCTTCAAAGAGCAACAAACAATCTGAGAAACTTCTGTCACTCAGATTCATAAGCTATCAAAGGAAGATCTACTTTCAAGAGAAAGCTCCATCCTCAAGCTGTCAACTATTTCAATCAGATAGGGGGAGCTTTATAATAACATTCCACTAGAGTCTTCTCTCAGAATATTGATGGAGAAGAACATCTAACCCTTCTTATCTCATCTTGTACAAGGTTCTAACTCCCTTCAAAAGTTAACTCCTTGGTGGCAGGGCACCTGAACAAAAACCTGTGGTTTGGTTAGAGCACCTGATCAAAAGTTCCTTGGTGTTTTGGGCACCTGATCAAAACCCCATTGGTGATAGGGCACCTGATCAAAAACCTAGTGGATCCTACCAAGTGTGGTAGAAGAGTAGACGTACCCAGGTTTATTGGGGAACTACTTTAAAATCCTTGTGTCCTCTGTGTTGTGATTTTCTGTGTGCTGTGCTGTGTGCTATTATTTCTTTTTATCTGTTTTATAACTCACCGTGCAATACACATATAAGTAACACTATTTTAATTCCGCTATAAAGTAAGTGAAAAACTTTTTAATACTCTATTCACCCCTCTAGAGTAACTTTAAGATCTAACCTCACTTTCACGGCTTCCCTCCCTTAAGTCCCGCACAGGAGTCCTCTAGGATGGCCATTGGGGAGGTCATTACAAAGTTTATGGCCAGCTCATAGCAGACCCTCATTTACCTCTTATTTATGGTTGGTGCAGGTGCCATAGAGCATATCAAGAAACAACATATGATTATAGGTGACTAGGAGTGGATCGAGGGGTTCTCAACCCCATAACGCTGATGAGAGCAATGCATTTATTGATGCACCTACGTCCCTTCCTTCTACTGAAATGATTAGGCTGGTCGCAGAAGCGGTGTTTGCATGCTTAATGCACAACCAGAGAGGCTTGGACAACCTTCTACTCCTGATGTTTCCCTAATGCTGGTTGTTGCAGTTGAGTCGTTAGTGGAACCACGAGCATATTGCCAATAGCCGAAGCACTTTCTGAACTTCAATCATCCATCTTTCTCGTGGACTAAATCCCCAACAAAAATAGAGATTTTGGTTTTAAATAATCAAGATAGTGAAGAAGTTATGAAGGTCGCCTTAATGACATTCCTACTTATCAGGGAGGCAATGCTTTAGTGGGACGAAGAAGCGATACACAAACTTGGTGAGCGAGAACTTATTCAAATCTCACTGGAAAACATCTCGGAGTCATTCCTACGAAGATACATACCCTTCATCCAGTGCATTGTACTGCAGAACCAATTCATGCGTCTGACTCAGGGAGATCACACGGTAAATGAATATCTGCACAAATTCACCCGACCAGGCCGCTATGTAGGCACTATGTTGGAAGATAAGGAAACAAAGACAACAAGTTTTAAAAAGGTGTGCGAAACTACTTAAGGTAGCTACTTGCGGTCCGATGACATTTGGATTCAACATTCTAGTAGAAACTGCTAGATCTCTAAAAATGGACATGCAGAGGGTCCAACGCAAGGTCCAGTGCAAGAAAGGCTTAAATGCCAAGAAGTCAGAGTTCAAGGTGCCGATATCTCAGGCAAGGTTTGAGTATAAGAGGAATAAGAGGAAACCAAAGTTTGCGGAGATGGATGCCTCTGCTGTTTCGGGGGCTTCAACTGGCCAAGGTTCGATAACCTGCTACACTTGTGGGAAAGTGGGGCATATGGCTCGAGTGTGTCAAAGTGGTCCTCCGAGGACTGAGATTTGAGTGTTGGAGAACACTCGAGTGGCGGGTCCAAGCTATGCGGAGAAAGGGAAGGCAGTAGAGTCTTTCACTTCCCATTATCCTCAATCCAGACAAGAGTTTACTTCCTTGGCCAGCATGAGGCCATTCTACAAAGCGACATCATGACATGTATGAATTATTAATTAGCTTGCATAACTTTATTTGATATATACCTCTTGTGCGTTTGCATGCCTCACATGTTTAAAATTATGGTTTGTCCTAATATTTACCTATCCAGCAAGAGCTCTCTTCGATATCAGAGCATCACACTCCTTTCTGTCTAAGAACATTGTAGTGCGTATTGGAGTGTCATTTGTGTTGGCAGAGAATAGATTAGAGGTAGTGTTGCCGAATGGAAACATAATGAGAATGGATATAAGAAGTTGCATGAATGTTTGGATAGGAGTCTAAGAATTTGACATAAAAGCGTCCTTACTACTATTATCTGAATTTGAAGTGATCTTTGGCATGGATTGGCTCTCGAATAAGCATGCATGCATAGATTTCAACTTACAAGAGATCACACTAGGAAAGAACACTGAAGGAGAGATCACGTTCTTTGGTTTATAAGGAGCGAGCAAGATGCTGATGTCTTCCCTTCAAGTGGTACAGATAGTTCAGAATGGCGCGGAGTTGTTCTTCACTTTGTTGGAGGCTTCATAGTGCAAGCCCAGTTTAGGTGACGTTCTAGTAGTATCAGAGTTCATATGCATATTTCCTAATGAGTTCTTTGGGGATATGCCTTAGCGTTATATTGATTTTGTATTGAACTAATCTCGAGTGCCAAGCTCGTGTCATGCTCACTATATTGGATAGCGCCGAAGGAAATGGCAGAACTGAAAATTCAGCTACAAGAGTTGCTAGAGCAAGACTACGTGTGTCTGAGTTCTTCGCCTTGGGCCGCAACAGTCCTTATTTTTTGAAAAAAGAAGGATAAAAGCTTGTGTATATGCATAGATTACCATTAAATGATTAAGCTGATGGATAAGAATAAGTATTCGATCCCACACATCATGACTTATTCTATCAGCTAGTAGGTTTAACTGTGTATTAAAACTAGTCTTTAAGTCCAGTTTTATCAGTTGAAGATTCGGGAAACTGACATTCCGAAGATAACTTTTAGTATCCGCTACAAGCATTATGAGTTTACCATGATGTCGTTTGGCCCCTCAAATACGCCATCGGTATTCATGAACTTGATGAATAAAATATTCAGGGAGTATTTGGACTGATTTATCATCATCTTCAGCGACGACATTTTGGTTTACTCCCAGGCTGAGGAAGAGCATGTAGATCACCTACACGCAATGTTGAGCATCCCGAGGAGGCATTGACTAAACTCAAAGTTCTCCAAATGCGAGTTTTGGGTATCGTTTATGGAGTTTCTGGGTCATGTGGTTAGCAGAGATGGTATTGTTGTAGATCCGCTGAAGATAGGGGCTATCATAGAGTGGCCTGCGCTGAAAAATGTGCCGAAAGTTTGAATCTTATTGGAACTTATCGACTACTATAGGCGCTTCGTGGAGAACTTCTCGAGGATCACACTTTTTCTCATCACATTGACCAAGAAGTAGAATATGTTTGTTTGGACGTCCGAGTTCGCATGAGCGTTTGAGGAGCTAAAGAGTTGATTAACCTCGACATCAATTTTGTGTTCACCGTGTAGGGATAGAAGGCTATCAAGTTTATAGTGACGCCTCAGGGAGTGGCTTGGGCTTTGTTTTGTGTCAGTTTGTAAAGGTGTTTGCTTATGGTTTGCGCTAGCCTAAGGTGCACGAGAGTAACTACCCGATCCATGACCTAAAGTTGGTAGTCAAGGTGTTCTCTATGAAATTGTGGCGACATTACTTGTGTGGTGTGAGGATCGACATCTTCATGTACCACAAGAGTTTTAAGTATCTGTTAAATCAGAGAGAGATGAATATGCGACAAAGGAGGTGGATGGAGTTACTTGGGGACTACACTTTTGAAATTCATTTCATTCCAAGTAAGGGAAACATTGTTGCGGATGTGTTGAGTCGGAGGGCTCCAGCGCAAGCGAGTTGGATTTTAGCGCACGATGAGCGTCTAATTTGGGATTTAAAGGAGCTTGAGAACACATGTATTGATAGAAGTACGACGGCAAGAGAATTCTTGAACTGGACGAAGGTCCAATACGACATTGCAGACTGAGTCTGACAGACTTTTGAGCTTGATGAGAGCATGAAGTGTTATGTGGCAGAGACCATAGAAGGGTCAAACGCCGAGTTCTCCTTTCAAGATGGGTTTCTTTGGAAGGATAGCAGATTATGCGTCCCTATTTTTGAAAAACTTCAGGATGAATTGATGTTTGAAGCTCACTTCACAAATTACTCGATTCAACCGGGGAGCACAAAGATGTACATGGGCTTAAGAAAATTGTTTTGGTGGTCGGGCATGAAGGACAGCCATATCCATGGCAAGGTGTGACACTTGCGCACTTGTGAAGGCTAAATGCCAATGAACTGGTGATTTTTTTAAAGTCTTTGGCAATTTCGTATTAGAATTTTGATGGACTTCGTACACGGATTGCGGAGGTCGCAGCAGGGAAATGATGCCATCTGGGTGATTGTTGATCGTTTGATAAAGGTGCCACACTTCATTATGAACTAGAAAGATGATTCTATGGAGAAATTTGCGATTACAATGTATGTTGACAATATAGTGGGGTTTAATGGTGTTCCATGACACATTGTTACTAACCAAGATGCGTATTTCACATCGAATGATTGAAGGCTTATTCATCACCTATTGGGATCCAAGGTGAAGTTTCTCACCATCTTTGATCCGCAAATGGATGGGCATACCAAAAGGACCAACACGACTATGGAGAATATGCTTCAGATGAGAACTTTGGATTTTTGAAAGTGATGAGAAGACCACCTCAGTATGATCAAGTTTGCTTACAACAACATCTACCAAGCTAGCATTCAAATGGTGCCCTTCGAGGCCTTATATGGTAGAAACTGTCGTACTCCCTTAGCTTGGGTGGAAGATGGCGACATGAAGTTGTTAAAGAAGAAAGATGTCGAAGAGGCGAATACGACGATTCAGGCGATACACGAGAGACTGCAAAATTTCCATGATAGGCATGCAAAGTACTATAATGCCTGTTAAAATTTTTGATTTGAATTGTTTAGGAGTAAGCAGGAGTTGCATCAACTGAGTTATAGCCAAACAACCACAATGCCACACAGCAACACAAGAACCTTTATTGAATCACAAACTTCATTTACAGTGCGAGGTATACATGGCGAGACATGATTCATAAGAATCACGGAGAAGAGAAGAACAAAACACACCAAAACAAATCTGGCGATCTTGACAAGCAGAGACCGCACAGACCGCTCGACTCCAGAGACCGCCCGGCTTGACCTGAGACCGCACGAACAGAAAATAGCACAGATGACTTCAGACAGCCACCTCAGACCGCACTGCAAGATGCCACCTCAGAATGCATGAACTGGAGCTTATTGAACAAAGAACTAAAGTTGTCGCCAGACCGCAACTCTGACTGCCTGACCGCTGAAGGTCTCCTGATCGCTGAGCTCGCTGCGAACAGCACAAGAACAAACATAAACCAGTTCGTAGACAAGCCGCTGCTGAACTGTTTATTCAAGCCACTGGGAAAGCACCAAGGAAGGAGACCGCAACCTACTGACCGCAAACCTGCGAACACAACAAACAGTCAACTCGCTTCCGAGACCACCCGACCTCAAAGTTGAGACCGCACGAATTGACCCATGCTCTAGTTCTTACAGTTCTCATTATGAATGACGGGCCCTGCACCCCTATTTATAGGCGACAAGATGGATGTCGTCACCGCCACAAAAGGGATACAATCACCACCCGCCAGATCGCCAGCGGTCTCACAAGGCAGACCGTGCGATCACACTACTTGGACAACCATCCGACCAAGACCGCAGATCAGCAGGCAGATCACGCACAAGTCGCGCGAACACAAGACCGCGCACAAGCCACCCGGACACAAGTGTACTCCTTCCTTAGACTACCAGGAGCAAACCAAGAACCATCTGGCCGAATTCAGACAAGTCGCCAGATCGCCAGCACAAGCTGCCCGGTCAAGAGGTTATACCAGAACAGACCGCCCGGTCTTCCAACAAAGAAGACAGGTCAACCAAGCAGAACAACCCGGGAACAAACCGGCCAACCAGTAGACCGCCAGAACAGACCGACAGAGCCAAACCGGCAGATCACTAACACAGACCGCGCGGTCTCGCGGTCACCCAAAAACAGACCGCCCGGTCACCTCCACTTCACTTCAATAATTTCAACACTCCCCCTTGAAGTGGGAAGTGGAGACAAGCCCGAGTAAACTCCGCTACCGAGTAAATGGTCCCTTCGCCAGCGGCTTTGTGAAGATGTCTGCGACATTGTCCGCACTCCGAACATGCTCGACCATAAAAGATCCTCCCAACACCTTTTCACGAATGAAATGGTGTTCAATCTCAATATGCTTGGTCCTCGCGTGACAGACTGGATTATTAACCAGCTTGAGAGCACTCTCATTGTCCCCGCGTAGCATTGTGGGACCTCGAAACTCCTCTTGAACGTCCTCCAGCAACCTCCTGAGCCAAACGGCTTCCTGAGCTGCCAAGGCCGAAGCCTTGTATTCGGCTTCTGTAGTAGATACGGACTCCGAGTCCTGCGTTTTGCTGCCCCAAGAGATAGCTGTGGGGCCTGTCATAAAGAAAAAACCAGACGTTGATCTCCGATCATCCACGTCTCCCCTGTAATCAGCATCCATATATCCAAGCAACTCCAAGCTTGACCCTATCCTATATAGGAGACCCAAATCAGAGGTCGACTTCACATACTTCAAAATTCCTTTCGCCGCTAGAAGATGAGGCTTCCGTGGTTCCGCCATGTGCCGACACACTTTGCCAACTGCATAAGCAATATCAGGCCTCGTGATGGTCAAATAGATCAAGCTCCCAACCAGAGCTCGGAACACCAACGGATCAGATAAAACTCTCCCCTCATCCTTCCGAAGTTTATGATTCTATTCCAGAGGTATAGAGTTGCTCTTCCCTTCCTCCATGCCGAATCGTTGAACGATCTGCTCCGCATATCCAGTCTGAGAAGCAAGCACTCCGCTCTCCCTCCTTTGAACCTCGAGACCAAGGAAATGGTGAAACTCACCCAGATCCTTCATCTCAAACCTGATAGCAAGCTCGGCCCTCAGCCTCGCTACTGCCTCCTTTGAGTTCCCGGTAACAATCATGTCATCCACATACAACAAAACAATAACTCGAAGTGCCCCCTCCTTCTTGACGAACAAGCTAGAATCAGAGTCTGAAGCAAAGAACCCGCAAAATAGAAGATACTCCGCGATCTTTCCATACCACGCCCGAGGCGCTTGCTTCAACCTGTACAGGGCCTTCTTCAGTTTGCAGACATAGTCCGGACAATCCTCTGAGATGAAGCCCGATGACTGGATCATGAAGATATCCTTGTCAATCTCTCCGTATAAGAAAGCATTCTTCACATCGAGCTGCCAAATCTCCCATCCACTAGATGCCGCTAAAGTAATAACAAATCAAACCGAGGTCATCTTTGCCACTGGACTGAACGTCTCATTATAATCTTCACCATACTGCTGTGAGAACCCGCAATCAACAAGGCAAGCCTTGTTTCGCTCGATTGTGCCGTCAGCTTTCTTCTTGAGTTTATAAACCCATTTGCATGTTACAGGGGTAATGCCCTTGGGCCTGGGCACTAGAGACCAAGTCTCATTCTTCTTGAGAGCATCCATATCCTCTTACATAGCAATATCCCAATGCTTCATGCCTTTGGCTTTCTCAAAGCTCGACGGATCCCTCTCATCCAAGGGACCAGCGAAGAAACATGAGACGAAGCTCACCATGTTTCCTCCTGTATATCGATCTGGTGGCTTGATAGTCCACTTCGACCTCCTAAGAGGTTGCTCCTGACTAACCACATCCTCAGCTACTTCTTCTGTGCAAGCTCCTCTTCCAGACGAACATGGAGCATCGCTCCCCCTGCTTCCAGAACCTGAAGCCTCCATCTCAGAGCTTGACACAGCTGGAGCTCCTGGTGAAACAGGCAACTCCACTTGAAGATTTCTTGCAGCCTTCCCTGCTTCATCGATCCTGCTCTCTGGTAGTTCAACTCCTGAAATCCCCTTGTAGGAAGTCACTTCATCGAACACCACATCCTGAGATACCACTGATCTCCGTGTTTCAGGATCCATGCATCTCCATCCCTTCTTCCGCTCATCATACCCAACAAAGACTAGCTTCCTTGCTTTCGCATCTAGCTTTGTCCGAAGAGCATCAGGAATATGCACATAACAGGTTGACCCGAACACCCGAAGGTGTGCAACACTCGGCTTCTCCTTGAACATCAGTTCGTGAGGAGTCTTCATGTTGATAGGACTTAGAGGCATCCTGTTGACGATGTATGTTGCGCAAGACTTTCCCTCCGCCCAAAAGGACTTTGGGATACTCTTGGCATGAAGCCAACACTTGCAGGTTTCCGTCAGATGATGGATCTTCCTTTTTGCAACGCCATTTTGCTGTGGAGTATGGGCACAAGTGAGCTCTCTCCGAACGCCGTGTTTCCTGCAAAAACTTGAGAACTCACCAGAGGTGAACTCCCCACCATTGTCAGTTCTCAATTTTTTCACCCGCAGGCCTAGTCGACCTTCCACCAGCTCCTTGAACTCCATGAACTTTGCAAAGGCTTCCGACTTCTCTTTCAGAAAATACACCCAGACATATCTGGTGTAATCGTCAATCAACACCAACATATATCTGTTGCCTCCAAGGCTTGGGGTGGTAGTCGGTCCCATCAAATCACCGTGAATACACTCCAACGGCGCTTTGCATCTTGTTTGTGATTTATCAAATGAAAGTCGATGAGACTTACCAAACTGACATCCCGCACAAACATGACCATCTCCATAGGAGGACAAGCTAGGCAATCCCTTGACAAGGCCCCTTACCGCCATAGCCTTCAATTTGTCCATGCCAACATGCCCCAACCTTTCATGCCAGATAGCCGTGCTATCATTGGTCTTCATCTTATCAACATAGGTACTTGTTGAGTCCGAAATCGCACCTCAGAGGCTGCGGGCTGCCGGTTACTTTTTAGGTGGAGAAAACGAGACTGCTAGCAGCGGTCAAGGCCAGACTTCGCCCGTTATGGCGAATGCCACTCCTGTGACGGGCTTTCCTTTGATTCAAATGAAGCGGTTATAGCGGGTTACAAGTGCAGGAAAGCAGAAGCCGGCCGGTCAGACAGTTCGCAAGACGGGAAACTCGAGACCGCAGCTCAAACAAGCGAGCTCCTGGGTTCGAGTGTGCGTGCCATGGGAACAGTGCCACCCCCTATTTATAGGCTCGGGGGCCTGCCCGGACGGGCAGGGATAAAATAACCGCCTGCCCGGGTACAGGAGAAACGGGCAGGCGGTGACGGGATACACAAAGAAGAAAAGAAAGAAGCCGCGCGGCTTGGCGGCTTGCCCTTACGACCTGTCTGACCAGGGGTTGAAGACAACGCGATCAAGGTGACGATGTAATCCAAGCGGTCTCCGTCTTGAGACCGCGGGTTGTTCTATGGATTTGAACCTTGGCTTGTCTTTATGGCACAACCCGGGCGGTCTCCGACTTGAGACCGCGGCTTGCCTTTTCGGACTTGGGCCTGGATAATCTTCAGTACTTGGAGGCGATCTGAATCTTGCCAGGCCATTCGGCCTGTGTTAGTTGGGGTTGATGGACCTTGTAAAACCTGAACCGGGCGACTTATAACTACAAATCGCCCGGTCTGCGAGTAATTCTATTGGAAGCGGTCTTCTGGGTAAACATAATCCCCGCATATTTTTAAATTTCCAAGGAGATTTCGAAAATATCAGTTCTAGCCGAAGACCGCGCCGATCTTATCCTGTGGGTTATAAATGCTCTAGGAGCTTCTATTCTGGCATAACTTCATTGCTATCACGAGTCACTACTCGCCTCTTGCGGTTAGAACCTTCAGACTGAACAGCCCAAAAAAGATGGTGGATTTAATGGCCCAGCTCGAAGTTCTTGAAAACCCCGGTAAAAACCGCGAGGGAGACCGTTCGAAGGATAAGAAGAAGAGGAAGAAGACGCGGCTTGATAACACAGTAACGATTGCTTCTATGAGTAAACCAACTGACCTGCTTCCCGAGCAGACAGTCGACTTGTCGACTAAAAATGAGGCGAGTTGTCTGAACCTACTCCCAGCTGATCCTCCAGCCCTCTCTGACAAAGAAAACAACCCGCCCCCTCCGCCGGATAAGACAGACTCGGGGACCGTCATCCCGAAGGGCGATGGAGATGATTCCTTTAAAGTGGAGGTCACTCCTTTTGGTGTATTCCACCTGAAGATAAGAGACGAAGGAGGAGAAGCAGTTGACTCCCCTAAGCCGAGCGACCAGCCAGGCCAGATAGTGAATATTGAAGACAGCCCGGTTTCCCCAAAACAGGCCGGTCTGAAGCCGACGAAGAAGAGGAAAAAAGATGAGTCCACGGCGGACAGGATCCTGAAAAAGGTGAAGAGCCTAAAAGCAAAAAATAAGGCGGCTTCCAGGAGACCGGGAGCGGGTAGTCTTCAAAATAAGCCGCACGAGAAAGAAGATTCGGAGGGCATAATTACTCCTTCCCCCCAGCCGAACGAACAGATCCAAGCTGATGCGCACATCATTTCTGTAAGTGACATCATCAGAGACATGGATTCCCTCCAGAAACAAGACGACTTATTGAGAAACTCTTCCGAACTGCAGGCCGCCAATCTGCCTGGAGAGAAAGAGGCCGCCCTGAGTGAGGATGCAACCAGCATTAAGGAGGGCGTCCTGCCTGAGGTTGTGACCAGAACCGAGACAACCATACCGGCCGCTGAAGATTCTGTGATGGCCGGGCTTCGGCTTATGCAGGTGAAGGCAGAGAGAGTAAGGGACCAGCTTTCCACACCGCCACCGCCGCCACCCAATCTTCTATTGCAAGGTAAAAGGGTCGCGGATTACCGCCCTGTTCGGTTTTTCAAGACGAGGTCTCGAAACAAGTCGTGCGACTTGTTGAACCCGTCCCCCAGCTTCTTTCCCTCTGCCGCTCAATTTTCCGCTGCCAAGCGGAAGCAAACCGAGAGATCGTGGAGAGAACAACGTAAAAAGATCGATGCCGAGCAAGCAAAGCGATCTATCTGTTCAAATTTTACTCGAACTGCAGCGGCTTGTAAGCGAGGAGATTTTGGAAAGAGCGGTCTCTTTTTGATGATTCTTCTATTTATATGAGGTTGTATTCGACCGACCTTCTTGACTATCTTTCTTATTTGCAGATGATCGCGACTCCATTCCGAAACCGGGCGAGCTGGTGACTTATCTTCCCCCACTTATTCCGCTTTTGCCGAGATCCTCGGTTATATTGGACACCCGGATGGAGGATGAGATGACTAGTCTTCAAAGGAACCTTGAAGCCCTTTCAAAGCAGCTGAAGGCCCTTGAGGAGTGGGAGAAGACTGCTCAGGAGGAAAAGATCGCACTGCGGGATGAATTGGAAGTTGAGAGGAAGGAAAGCCAAGCTGTGCTGGAGGTCGAACGGAGAGAGCGCCGCGAGCAGGAAAAAGTGTATCAAGACCAGGTGGCTGCCCTGTCCGACCGACTTGACCGAGGAAAGAGAGAGATCCATAAGCTTGAAGGGGATTGCGCTTACTTCAGGGAGAAGTACCTTCGTCTGACAAGGGAGACCGGCGGAAGACGTCGTCCTGTTAATGTTGCTGAGGAAGGTCGACGTGGATCACACCGCCCGGCTGCCGGAACGAGCTCGACTCTTCCAGTAGTTGGGATGATCCATCCTGTTGCTGGTGCAAATGAGGCCGCGGAGACCTTACCTAATCGCGTGATTCCTGCAGCGCGAGTAGAAAAGGACGCCGCCCGACTTCATAGCATGATCAACCACCTCAATCACAGCATGAATCAGATGCAAGGAACTATCCTTCAAATTGGCGATCATGTCGCGCGACTTCACAGGGAGGACGTACCGAGTGATACTCGCCAGTGATGAGCGGTTTGAAGATAACTATTTTGTAATATTTTATTCGGTTCTTTGGACAACTGTTTGAACTTAATTTTATAATATTCGGTCTGTCTTCAGACCGCGCGGTCTGAGTATTTGAATTTATTTTGCATTCTTTTCGTATGTTGTTTGATGCCTGCGGATTACTTTATAAGCCGATCGGCTTGTTTCTGTGCTCCTTTAATTCGCCTGCTTGAATTATACTTATGTCTTTGTGATTGTCTTTCGTGGTGATGCACCCGCGCGGGTTGAATGGACTAGCCGTGATTTGACCGTTACTAAATGCAGATCAGCCGTTCTTATAAGTAGCGCCCTCCCGAAAGTCTTCTTACCAAAATTTCAAGATGGGAGCAAAGCGCCAGCCGAAGCGACCTGCGAAAACCTCTGCTACCCGCTCCGAAGCCGCTGTAGCATTTCACTCGGCAGACCTCGAGGAGTGCCATTTGACAAAGGCCGAATTGGATGAATTCTTTGAGAAGCATATGTCTGACAGTCCACTGCTCGCGCGGCTTCCGCTCCGTGATGAGCGGATGAATTCTTCTAGCCCAAACCAAATCGCGATCCCAATCGACCATTTCGATTGTGGCTTCAAGTTCCCCATTTCAATTGATCTCGCCATGGTCTTTGACCATTATGGAGTTGTACCCGGCCAAATCTCCCCTAACTCTATGGCCGGGATTTGCAGCTTCATCTCCTACCTGCGGTCTCAGAGAGTCCGCTTCTCCATGGACCTTTTCAGGAAGATATTCTCATTGCGGGCTATCCCGGACTCTGAGTCGAATGTCTTCAAAGGCCACCTCTACTTCGGCTTCCGCGGGTTGAAGATGGTCAACCTTGTGAACAAGGTCACAGCCTGGTCGGAGAGGTACTTGATTTTCGAAGGCCGACTTGGCCTACTGAACCCGAACCCGCAAGTGCGGCCGGAGGAGGCCTTTCAATAGGTCGCTATCAGCGAAGTCGAGAAGAAAACCTGCAAGCTTCTCGAGGATGAGCGGCTTAACGTAAGCTATTACATCCCGCTACTTGCCGAATTAGAGAATGTTCGGCCTGAAGATAGTAAGCTTTCCTTCAATCCGCTTCCGACTTTAATGTTGACCGCTCGATCTTTTGTGCTGACTCTTCTCTTTTCGCAGCCGAGGCCATCGTACCTGCTAACAAGCCGGTCAGCCCGACCGGTTTGGTTTTAACTCAGACGGAGAAGAGAAAGAGACAAGTCAGGAACAAGCTGCTACCATCTGATGGGGAGGATTCGGCCTCCTCGGGCGACTTATCCGCACTCCGTTCCTTCAGCAAGGTGAAGGATTTAAAAGGCCGCACGGTCTTGACCTGGCATCCGGACGGCGATGGTGTCCAGGTCTCTACTGCGCTCCCCCACTGGGCGAATGAGAAGTCGAGCCGGCATGCTGAGGCCGCCAGTATTGCCATGTTCGGCCGACGGAACTTTAGGCGTTTGAGGAAGATTCCTGAAGAAGAGCTCGCCTGGGAGGCCGCGCGGGTTGGTGCTGAGAGCCTCATCACCAATGTCTTCATGGGAATGACCTTCAAAAGGTTGATCAAAGCGAATGATCACTTAGAGAAGGAAATTGCCGAGTTGAAGAAGGAAAATGCGTGGCTAAAGGAAGCCGAGTCGGTAAGTTATCACCTGGCCAACCATTCTTCTGAATTTTCCAGACCGCACGGTCTCTTACCTTACTCTTTTTTGCAGGCAAAGTATGACGAGACCAATCTGGTCTATCGAGAGGAGCTTTTTCCTCATGTCGCCGAGGGAATCGACAATGCTTTTAACCGCCTGCGGGAGCTCAAAGGGTTCGCGCCTGGTTTCGAACATTTCACCTTCTCAGACGCCTACCCAATCTTGCAAAGGAAGTTAGA
This sequence comes from Dactylorhiza incarnata, assembly GCA_033032865.1. Lineage (NCBI taxonomy): Eukaryota > Viridiplantae > Streptophyta > Magnoliopsida > Asparagales > Orchidaceae > Dactylorhiza > Dactylorhiza incarnata. The sequence continues at coordinate 6,303,414 of JAWHQI010000144.1, read as the reverse complement.
GAAGATCAGGCAGAAAGCCAAAGAAAAGAATAAAGCCGACGGATCCAGCTCGGAGGAGAGTGATGACGAGGATGATGAATCCGAGAAGTCCGCTGTGGCAAAAGAGGAAGAGAGCGGCTCGGACTCCGAGTCCACTGACTCTGACGAAGGGAGCGGGCGCAAGTCGGGCGAACTAAGCAGCTCATCTTCGACGAGTAGCGAGGGTTATTCCCCTGATGTTTCAATTGGTGGCAGCGAACACTCGAGTGCTCCTGCATCGAAGAAACTCAAGCAGAATAATCAGTAGTTGTATTTTGCTTTTTTGAATAGTCGACGGCTTGATTTTGTTAGCCGGTCGGTTTAAAGCATGATGTAAGAATATTTTGACAATGGAATGGAAAGCTTTTACCTGTCTAGTTGTCTACTTTCTGCAACTTACCTGTGATTGTTGTCGATCTCTTTCTGCTTTAGATAATTGACCTTTCTAACCAAGTCGTGCGACTTAATATTAACTCAACCAGTTAGGATCCGGTTAAATAATTATCAGTAAAAGAAACCTATTCGCATAGCTTGTTTCTTCAATTCGGTTCGAGTTGATTTGATTCATCCCGAGAAAGTGTCAACCATAATGTTACGTCATGTAGTCGATGCGGGTTGGATATTTGATCGAGCGGATAGGAATCCAAGTTCTGCCTTACCTTATTATGAATGCCTTGTTATACCCAGGGAGTCGAACATAACGAAGCCGCGCGATTATTATTTGACTTCGTATAATTTCTTCACAGGATAAAAAATGCCGAGTCGTAAGAACGATCAATAGGTCGAGCGGCCAGTATTTAAATTCGAACGGCCTACAACTCCGATTGCTGACTTTGTATAATTGCTTTAGAGAATGCCAAGTCATAAGAATAATCAACAGGTCGAGCGACCAGCATTTAAATTGGAGCGGCCTACAACTCTGATTGCTGACTTTGTATAATTGCTTTAGAGAATGCCAAGTCATAAGAATAATCAACAGGTCGAGAGGCCAGCATTTAAATTCGAGCGGCCTACAACTCCGATTGCTGCAAGCTTCATCTCTGTGAACATAATTAATAATCGAACAGGAAATTGTCATAACCAAACCGCGCGACTATGACCTGGTTTTTTGTAATTGCCTCGCAAGATAGAACATTAAGTCATAAGAAGACAATTGATAGGCCGCGTGATTAACATTTAACCTGAATGATTTATGTGACATAACATAGATTGATAAATCCGTGCGGACTATGCATTCTTTCAGCGGTTTAGTAGCTTGATACCTGCAATGAGAATCACAATTGCCTGATTGTGCAGAATCCGTTATTAGCCGAACATATTGAATTGAGAACCATAAAAATGATAGGCCCATAAACCAAATGATGAGATCGACCGATCTGGATTATGCTTGATCCCTTGATATTTGCCTTGTGATATTTTATAGTATCTTGCTTGTTTCAAGTCGTCCGGTCTGACAACCAGACCGCATGATGCATCTAGTACTTGCTTATTCCAAGTCGTTCGGTCTGACAACCAGACCGCATGATGCATCTAGTACCTGCTTATTCCAAGTCGTCCGGTCTGACAACCAGACCGCATGATGCATCTAGTACCTGCTTATTCAAACCGACCGGTTTAAACATCAAGCCGACCGGTTTGTGATGTACCAATAAAAATCCTGTTTTTCTTTCTCCCAAATGGTCTAGAGTAACCATATGAGATAATTCCCTGTAGTGTAATAAGAGATGGCTACAGACTCAGATGACCAAGTGGGCAGGTGGGCCTAGGCGGAGAACATTGCTTTCCTCAAGTGGTCATTGGAGCTGTAAAAATAAAGTAAAAAGACAGGTACAGACCCAGATGACCAAGTGGGCAGGTGGGCCTAGGCGGCGAACATTGCTTTCCTCAAGTGGTCATAAGGGCTGTAAGCGACTCAACTGCTCTCTTGCCTAGGGCTACAAGCCGAGTTAATCAATTGGGCAGGTGGGCATAGGCGGCGAACATTGCTTTCCTTAGAGAGATCAACTCAGTTGTGGGTCCCGCTTCGGCATCGCTTGAGAGTACCTAGGAGTATTCGATGGTCACAGACTAAGATGATCAGTTGGGCAGGTGTGGTTATGCCGCGGGGGCAATACCGACATTGCTTTCCTCAGAAAGATCATCAAAGCTGTAACTATATCCCTCTCGGGGCATGATAGAGCCAACATTCACCTAGACCTCCCTTGATGCAGGGGTGTGCCAGATATCAGCCGGGATCCAAGGTTCCGAAGACCACCGCACGGGAATTGGAAAGCTACCACTACACGTGTGCGAAAACTCCCCGCTACACATGATCTTCGTGGTTTTACGCTAATGACTACAATCCGAGGGAGTTCGAGCAGAGCTTGGCGATGTCTCCGCGGTTCAGTGAGGTTGATATATAAGAAAGTGCAAAAAAGAAAACATCAGACATGGAGAAGTGTCAGTATGGGACTTCTCATTAAAGTATCCAAAAAATGCAAGAAAAGTAGAGAAGACATTTTAGGGATAAAACCGTTTGAGATCGTCACCGCTCCAGGTGCGTGAGATGTTTTCTCCTTCACTCGTCTGGAGGCGGTAAGCCCCACTTTTTAGTAATTCCTTGATGATGAAAGGTCCGGCCCAATTAGGATTCAACTTCCCAACATTGTCTGTTCTGGCTGTTGCATCAACTTTCTTTAGCACAACGTCTCCGACTGCAAAATGTTTTACCCTAACATTCTTGTCAAAGTACTTTGCCATTCTCCTTTTAACTTCTTTTTGTCTGATGGTTGCCTCGTCCTGAAGCTCTTCGATCAGATCCAGACTATACTTGACAGCCTCATCATTTTCATCTATCCATGCTTCTCCTCCCTCCTTTGCATATACAACTCTTGGAGTGACCACCTCAAATTCTACAGGAACAACAGCTTCCGAGCCATGAGATAATCTAAATGGTGTCTCCCCTGTAGATGAAGACGGGGTAGTACAAAGATTCCAAAGGATGGAAGGAAGTTGATCTGCCCAATTTCCCCTTTGATTCAAAACTCTTTTCATCAGGAGCTGCTGGATTTGCCTGTTTGCTGCTTATACTTGACCATTTGTTCTTGGATGATGTACCGAGGCAAATCGAAGATCAATTCCCACCTGATCACAAAAGTTTATCATCTCTGGATTATTGACCTGTGGACCATTATCAGTGATAATTGCTAGCGGAATTCCATGCTGGCAGACTATTTCTCCCCAGATGAAGTTTCTGATAATTTGGGTTGTAATTTTTGCTAATGCCTTCGCCTCAATCCATTTGCTGAAGTAATCAATCATTCGATAATAAAACGACGCTGGCCGCTGGCTATTGGGAAGGGTCCGATTAGATCCATTCCCCATACTGCAAAGGGCCATGGTGCAGTTATTGATCTGAGAGACTGAGCAGGCAAATGCTGAAGAGGAGCAAACTTTTCACACTGAACACATCGCTTGGCAAATGCTTCAGCATCCTTTCTCATGGTTGGCCAGACATATCCCTGCCTTAAGATTCTCTTCTCCAGAGTCTTTGCTCCTGAATGGCTACCACACTCCCCGGAATGAACTTCCTGAAGTATGGTTGGGATTTCATCCTCTGAAACACATCGTGCTGAGGGAGAGATCACATTCTTTCTGTATAGAACTCCCGCTATCAAATAATAGTATGTCGCCTTCCTTCTGAACTTTCTCCTATCTTTGATGGAATGATGGAACTCTCCTTTTGATAAAAACAGCTCGTAAGGATCCTTCCATGAAGGGTTCTGATCAATTTGCATAAGTTCCGCCTCATCTGTTGCCGGGTGGAAAAGTTCAAAGTTCACTCCCCCGGATGGAAGACCGAACTTTGACAACTCATCTGCTTCCCCATTTTGCATTCTTGGGATGTGCTCGATAATAAATGTCTTGAATCTTCCAATTTCCTTTTTGGCTAGCAACATATATTTCTTCAGAATCGGCTCCCTTGTCTCATAATTCCCCAAGACCTGAGAGGCCATTACCAGTGAATCGGTTCTAACATGTACATATTTTATGCCAAGTTCTCTCGCAAGCCTCAGCCCAGCCAAAAGTGCTTCATATTCTGCCTGATTATTTGTAACTGGAAAGAAGAACTTGATAGCTTGCTCCAGCCTGATGCCATTCGGACTGATCAAAACTACCCCGGCTCCCACGGAGTTTCTGCCAGAAGCCCCATCCACATAAATGACCCAAGCCAAAGGAGATTGCACCATCTGTTCAGGACTAGGTTCTGCCGTATCTACCAAGAAATCTGCCAAGATTTGTGCTTTGATCGCTGTTCGGGGGATGTATGATATCTCAAATTCGCTTAGTTCAATATCCCATTTAGCTAACCTCCCTGAATGGTCTGGCTTTTCAAGAACATTTTTTAAAGGATGATCTGTAATAAATTGGACAGAATGAGCCTGAAAATAAGTAAGAAGCCTTCGCGCAGACATAACCAAGGCCAAGGCCAGTTTCTCCAAAATCGAATATCTGGTTTCTGCATCTTTAAGAATACGGCTGACGTAGAATATTGGGAACTACCTCTTCTTTTCCTCCCGAACGAGGACATAACTCACCGCATCCGGGCCGACTCCCAGATATAAGAATAACATTTCTCCCTCACGGGGACTTTGGAGTAGTGGAGTCGAAGTTAACTGTACTTTTGGCTGCTCAAAAGCCTTGTTACACTCCTCGCTCCATTCAAACTTTGATCCCCCTTGCAGTGTTTTAAAGAATGGGGCACTTTTATCTCCGGACATGGAGATAAACCTGCTCAATCCTGCCAATCTCTCCCCAAGTTGTTGAACTTCTTTGGTATTTCGAGGAGGGGTCATATCAAAGATGGCCTTCACTTTATCTGGATTTTGTGCAAGGCCGTTTGGAGTTAAGAGATGCCCAAGAAACTTTCCTTTGTTTGCCCCAAACACACATTTCAATGGGTTTAATTTTAACTTGAACCTCCGTAGAGTAGCGAACGTCTCTACGAGGTCTTTCAAGTGCAATGAGAATGTTTTACTTTTTAGAAGAAGATCATCGACGTAAACTTCGAGATTCCTGCCTTTTTGATGCTTAAAGACGGTATCCATCATTCTTTGGTACGCTGCGCCCGCATTTTTAAGACCAAAGGGCATTACGAGATAGCAGTAACACCCATCGTATGTGATAAATGAAGTATGCGGGATGTCAGGTTTGTGCATTTTAATTTAATGATACCCAGAGAAGGCATCGAGGAAACTCATAAAACCATACCCAACCGCGGAATCAACCAAGACATCTATCCGAGGCAGAGGGTAGCAATCTTTAGGGCACGCTTTATTAAGTTTGGTGAAGTCCACGCACATGCGCCACTTCCCACCAGATTTCTTCACCATTATAACATTCGACATCCACGTGGGATATTGAATTTCAGAAATAAAACCCGCTTTCAGGAGTTTGGAAACCTCCTCTCCGATGGGCAACGCCAGCTTGGTCACCACTTCTCTCTTCTTTTGCTGGACAGGCTTGAACTCAGGAGATACGCTTAGATGATGACAAGCCACGTCTGGATCCACTCCTGGCATATCCTCCGCTGACCAAGCGAAGATATCCAAATTCTCCAACAGGCAGGAGATTAGCTCCACTTTTTCCTCCTCCAGCAACTCAACATTGATAACCAGCTTCTTTTCTTCCCCTTCAGCAATAGGAAACTCTTGGGTTGCCTGGGCAGGTTCCAGGTGAACCCCTTCGCGATCTTTTTCTTCCACAGCAGCCCTTGAGGATTCAGCAATTTCCAGAACTTCAGCCATGGCCTCGGGAAGTAAAACGTCGGTGATCATGTTGACAGTTCAGACATAACACTCCCGAGCCACCTTTGGGTTGCTTCTAACCCGATTATGCTTTCCTTCGGCAGCGAACTTGAGAGCAAGGTGAAAGGTAGACATTACTGCCCTGTATGCATTAAGAATCGGCCTCCCGAAGATGGCATAGTAATTTCTCGGGGCACCACCACGAAATTGATTAGCTTTATTACTCCTCCAAGAGAGACCAGGAGCTTTACTGAACCCTCTACTTCTTTCTTCTCCCCAGAAAAACCGTAAAGGGGCCCGTCGGTGGAAAGCAAAGGCTTTCCGGTCTTCAGGGCTTCGAAAGTTGGGCGGAAAAGTAGATTGACGGAGCTGCCTGTATCAATCAAGATCTTGTGAACTGTATAATTCTCGATGACAGCTTTGATGACTACAGCATCATCGAAGGGATTGGCATTTGGGGGAAGGTCGTCCTGACCAAAAGTGACAATGGTGCCTTCAGGGGGAGAACTTGTAGTGACTGTCACTTCCTGCTTCAGAATTCTTGCAATGCTGGACTTGCGAGATGACTCCACTCCAGCTCCTCCATGGATACAATAGATGTCCCCCAAGGAGCCCATATCATTGACTTCGATGCATTCAGTGGAAGGGTGGATGTTGCCATAGCAGCCGGCATCTTCGACGTCGGCGCATTCCCAGGTTACTTCCACTATTTCTTTCTCTTTTTTCTTCTCGGCAGTTGGTTCAGCAATTGCATCTTTCCGAACTAGACCCCGGAGCTTTCCTTCTCCCAGGAGTCTCTCTATCAGCAAACGAAGGGCCCGACAGTCTTCAGTCAGATGTCCCCCTTCTTTGTGATATTCGCAATAAAGGTTCGGATTTCGACAGCGGATATCCCACTTCAGAGGAGCTGGCCTTTTGAAATCTGGCCACTTTTGTAGAATCTGGACCACTTCATCCATGGTGACGTTTAAGGGAGTGAATGACTCTTGCGAGTCATCATATTGAGTGGATGGAATGACTGGAGGTGGCTGCGCGGTATACTTTGCTAAGTATACCGGCATGATTTGCGGAAGAGGAGCGGATGGAGCGGGAGCGATGGCCAACGGTGGTTTCTGATCTTGAAACCGCTGATGGCCCATGAATGGTTGCTTATTTTTGTAGTTCCTCCCCCTTTGGGAACAGGGTTCAAAGCGAGACTGATTTGATGGTGGATTATGAAAGGACAGATTTAACTGTTCCTTTTCGCTCACTAGCTTTGCGACATAGCCCAGATTGCTCTTCTCTCCTCTGATAAACATGTTTGCTAAACTTATCATTTCCTGATAAGTTCGAGGCTCCCTTATATTTGCTTCAAATTTTAGGGGGCCCTCTCTCAAACCATGAATGAGGGCAACCCTATACAACTCTGGATCCACATTCTGTGTTGGAACATGGTCTTCCGCATCTCCTAGGTTTGAGAATAACAAATCCTATGTGTATTTGATCTTGTGTGTTCAAGTGTGCAGGTTTACATAGTCCATATGACTCAAGGAGCACTCATGATGACTGCCCCCAAAATTGAGGCCAAAATTTGAACGAGCTCACTATCGCCGGCGGTAGCGATAACGCCCGGCGATAGCGTTGATTAGCGCATTTCTGGCATCATTTTTAGAAGGAGCTAGCGCCAGGCGGTAGCAGATAGCGCTGGCGGTAGCATGGCGCATATGAGGCATAGAGCAAAATGTTGCCTCGGATTGAAGATCCTCCCGCGTAAATTGTTTCTTAATCCGGGCTAGCGCCGGCGGTAGCGCTAGCGCCGGCGGTAGTGCTACGGCTATAAATTGGATGCTTTGGCTTCTAATTCTTCATCCTCCTCCAATCCCAAACTCCAGAGCTTCGTGCCACAGTAGAGAGAGGAATATTCAGAGCGATACTCCCACAATTCTATAAAGCCTTAAGGAGATCCGTGGAGAAGATTTCAACACGCTTCATCATCGTGACGAAAGACCGCATCGACTACGATCATACTCTGCGTCTTCGTCTACTTCTCCAAGAGATCCAAATTGAGGGAGTTTTATATTATTGTTTTTTCATTTCATATCTTTTCTGTAAACGGTAGTGAAATCGCCTCGTGTTGGCGACTAGGTCTGGGGTAGGATTTAGGGCTGAAATTCGCCTCGTGTTGGCGACTAGATCTAGGCTAGGTCTAGGGGGTGCTCGAGGCCTTTCTGGGGATAGATTGGCTAGAGCGGCTTGAGGCCGTATCTTGGGAGAGATCGGCTAAAGCCAACCGGTTCGTGGGGATACGAGTCGGTATAGAAAACAAAAAGGATTTTTATTAGTCGCCTCCGATTTCTAGCGTCACAGGAATCAAGTTTTGTAAAACATTATTTGATATTAATAAAGCATGTCTATTCATTATTGTTTTACTTGATTTCTCATTGTATTAATCTTGCAATATTTCAAAGTTATTAAATATAATCTTAAGTTTTTGAAAACCCTTATTCACCCCCCCTCTAAGGGCGCCGACCGATCCAACAAGTGATATCAGAGCGGTTTTATTCCAATCGGCTTAACAACCGGGAATAATGGCGTCTCATGATCTCGCTTCTACTAGTTGGGGAGATTTTTGTGAAGAGGAAAAATCACTTGCACCACCTTTATTTGAAGGAACAAATTATAAAGGATGGAAAATTTTAATGGAAAAATTTATTAAAACTTTAGATATCGAAGTATGGAACTTAGCAATTATAAGACGTGTGGATGAATCAAATAAAAAGGAACTTCATTTAAATGCAAAAGCTAAACATTATCTATTTTGTGGTCTCTCAAATGAAGTTTTCAAATTTGTGTATTGCTTTTCTAGTGCTTATAAAGTATGGAAATTTCTTGAAGAAATGTATGATCTTCCTCTCGCAGGTATGGAACAAACACAGGAGGAAAAGAACGTACAAGCATCCATTATCATTCAAGAAGATCTCTCTCGGAGCGAAGCCATGGAGAATATTGAAATAGAAAAGGAGAACAATACACCAAGAGAAAAAGGAGAAGAAATCTTACTTTTGGAAGAGGAGTGCCAAGAAGAAGACAAAGGAACAATATGTTCAAATCCTCCCTCATCCAAAAGCAATGTAAGGAAATCAAATTCTATCTTTTGTACTTCTATCTCTTCATTACAATTGTTACAAAATACTAAGCGCAAAATTAAGAAATTAAAGAATGCTAATAAACTATTGCGCTTAGAAAATAAAAATTTAAAAGCAAAAGTTAAAGTAGTATCAAAATCCGATTTATCTAGCTTTACTCATGTCACTTCAATTGAAAATACAAAACCTTGTCTTGATTGTAATGATATTAAAGAAAAATTTAAGGAACTTGAAAAAGAAATTATTTTTATAAGAGAACAAAATGAAAAATTATGTTTAGAAAATTCATCTTTAAAAATTAATTGTGCTAAGTGTAAGGACTATGAAATTGAAATAAAAGAGATGGATGAAACATTTGATGAGTATAGGGATAAATATGAAAAACATATTGACTCAATTGTTACCACTCTTAAAAATAGCACAATCAATTATAATAAAGCTAGACATAGTTTAAAGATCAAGAATGATGAATTAAAATCAAAAATCAACTTGCTTATGAAAATTATAAATACAAATTCACAATATCAAACTATATCTAAAGACAAGTTGAATGAGAATATGAATATCATAACTAAACCTAATAATGGGAATAAGAAACAAAATGTTTTTGCATATCAAAAACCAAGTCGTCATTATTTACAAAATCATGTTTCTCCCAACTTAAAATTGAAATTACACAAATTTCCTATAAATGATAATTTCAATTATAATCTTCAAAGGAAAGAAAATCATCATGGAAATTGGATAAATAAGAATAATATTAAATCAATGTTTGAATGGCGGCCAAAAGTTAAAGATGAAACACAAACTCAAATCAAAAGGTCCCATTCAATCATATCTCCCCAAAAGAAAACACGATGTATTTGGGTACCCAAAGGAACCGTCACTCCCGGTCCTCTTTGGATACCTAAATCTCTTATTCATTAGTCTCCCATCATTTGCATGAAGTAGAAATCAATTAAAATGAAATACATAAATTTCTACTTCATGATGTGCTTTAATGTCTTTTCTATTTTTTTCTTTTTGTTTTTCTTTTGAACTATCATGTCATGGTCATCCTATACAATTTTTGAAAATATGATCTTTTCTCTTAAAAGCTCAATAATGTTTATAAAATCAAATTGATCAAAATTCCAAATCATATTTTATTTTGATGACCTATCTTTTATTATTATATTCAATACTTCTAAATATCTTATATTATCCATATGAATCAAACTATAAATTTGCTATAAGATACTTCAAATTAAATCAGGTTATTTGGCTATTAAGATTCTTAGCCTTCACCAACAAGTGGTTTAGTGAAATAACTTGATCTAAAAGAAAATTCAAGATTTAAATAAAAGCTAAACTTTCAATATGGGTGTCATTGTTCACAACAAAAATTATATTGTGTTCTCTCCTTGATATCAAACATGATCTAAATCATCACTATTGTTCACCTATCAAAAATCACATATAAATATTCAAAATTCTTAATTAAAGGAAAATCACTAAAATGTATTGAAAGAAGTTATCTTCATAATGAATATTGAATTCACAAACACCACCATGATCTAGTGATATCCTTTGCTAAACATCTCTAAAATTATAATTCATATCAAGAATCATCTATAAACAACTATCACAAATTATATGATAACAATTGACATTATAATGGTTGGTGTTATGGTGTATTATGTGTGTATTGTAATATATATTTCTAGTTTAGACCTTTGAATCATTTTGATATCAAATCAAATAGAATTATCACTCCATTCTATGTCTCTAAGTTGAAACACAATCAAACTTTGGCATAACATTATTCTCAAATTTATCATTTTAACCTAAAGAATATTTATATCTATGTTAGGGCATATCCATGTTACTATTTGCGTGAACATTACTCCTTGTTCACCGAAACCATGCATATTTGATTTTCTCAAACATGATATCTTGGGTTTTCATTTCCTATAAGCACAAGTCTTTAGAAAAGTCAAAATGAAAACATAACTAAATATATCTCGTGCAATGATTATTTTGTCAAGTCATATAAGAAAACGCTATCATTTCATGCAATTTGGACCATCCAAAACATCTCCTAAAAATCTGCAACTTCAGCATGGAACTACTAATGGGACACCTAATCCAGTTCAAGCATCAAAATTATCAAAACCCTAAAAAATCACTTACTGTTTCCCGCGCTAGCACTAGCGCCGGCGCTAGCGTCGAGGTTCATTTTTCTGTATTTTTTAAATTTCTAAAAATCCCTTAAAATATATAAATCTATATTTTCTACTTAGTTTTGCACTTCTGTGTTTCTTTATTTTTTGAAAAATCAAATACAAAACTACAAAAACCAAATTACAAAAAATATGTTTTGTTTTTTGCTTGTGTTGTTTCCTTTATTTAAAGTTCATCTTTATGCAAAAATCAAATATAAAAATTACAAAAGCAAAAATTACAAAAATATGCTTTTATTTGTAAAAATCAACTACAAAAATATAAAACAAAACAAAAACAAGTATCAAAATTATTCTTCTGAACTTAACTTTTCTATGTATCTTGCGAAAGGGTGATTTGGGCTATCATCCCATCATATCACCTAGTACCGGGCGAACCTCTCACAAGGTAGCCCTCGGGAAGTCCAAGATCAATTTTATAAGTTCAAACTTTAAATAAAAATTATTTTTCAAAAATATTTGTATGGACTTTATTGTAAAAATCAAGCATGATTTAATCTATTATTTAGAACTTCTATAATGTTGCAATTTATCTTTTCAAACTACTTTGAACATTGCCTTCATCATGCTTTGATACATCTATTAATATGTGCATAATTTATATTGAAAAAGTTGTGTAAAACTATGCGTAGCATGCCTCTAAGTATGAGTAATGTTTTATGTTTGATAATGATCGCAATTCACTCACTTATTTTGGCATTGTCTACTTATGTGTTTAATCTAAGAATGTTTGTGTATGTTTTGTAATAGTACAATGAATTAAAATTGCACAAGTATCTTACCTACACAAACTTTATTTGCACTTTTAAAAGTTAAGAAAAGTGGTTATCTTATTCATAAATTATATTGGTTTGCAAAACAAGTGTATTCGGAGAACTTTGTACAAAACAAAATCATAAAATAAAGTGACAAAGATAACTCCACCAAGCACTACTTGAACCTCCTGATAAGTCTTAATAAGCGTTGTGAGGTTGAGCACCTTGGAAAGAATAATAAAGTATCTTGTGCAAACCATAACTTTCTTTCAAAATAAAAACCACTTATTCTTAAGTACACCGGATCACAATAAAAATCAATCTTGAAGAATAAAACTATGTGATCCCCCAAGCGCTACTTTGCACCCTGATAAGTCTTGATGAGCATTGTGTGTGCAGAGCACCTTGGTAGTTGTACATTTTTCTTTGTGCATTGAAGTGAGTGGAAGTAAAATTATTTGTGTTTTATTGTGCTCTTTACTTTACATATTACTTGTATTTTTGATTAAAACATTTGTTTACTCTATTCAAAATACACTTTTATGCACATCATTATCTTCCATAACACTTCTTCTCTTGAGTATTGGATCCTAATGCTAATTCTATACTACTCTTTGTTTATGAAATGCACTAGATAACCTAGCATGCTTTCTACAATGTTTGGTATGTTTTGAAATTGTGAATTAAAGTAACATTGTAGTAATCTCTTTTTGATAAGATTATTTCATGCTTGGTTACTGTATTGTCAAAACAAAAATTTTAAATGCAAAATAATTTACATAAACATCTTCTTTTTGAAATTAAACTTATATATATTTTTTGATGATCCTTGATTACGATAAGATGTTTTTTGTATTTCTATAACACTTCCGCGTCATAACCATATAATTGTTTTACCTTGCACTTTAATACTTATTCAAAATCTTTCATCTTGTGTGCATCATCACTTGAATCTTCAAATTCCTTTCTTGCAACAAGTGGTAGACTTGCTTAGTAAACTTTATATTGGTTGAATATGTTTGCCTATAACTCTGATCTATTTCTATTCTAAACACTCCTCCAACAAGTGAAATATTGCTTATAAAACATCTCGTTTTAACTTATACTCTTATTTAGTATTATGATGTTTCTTTTTAGAAATCTTCCGCAATACTCAAACTCTGATTCATTCATGAATTTCAATATAGCTATGTGGGTTTTTATTTTAAAAATTCAAATAAAAATATAAACCCATATGCTATGATATTTCCCATTAGATTTAAATGCTTAATGTTTCCAATAATTGTTATCCATGACTTCATTTCTCACCATAGCGGGGGCGTAGGGTTGTAGACATTAGATAACCTTATCTCTAGTCATGTCTTGTCCTTAACCAGGGAGGGTTCCAGTGGGGCCTTGCGAGGCACTGGGGGGAAAGAGTGCTAGGTTAAGTTTTTTGTCTAGTGTTTGCATATGGGATTAAGACCCCAACCTACGGCATGTTTGCAGCTCCTCATGCCCATCCGTCACTTTGTACGGGGCTAGGGTGTTGACATATTGTCTGGGTAGATCGGTTACTTGGACATCATGATTTTTTTTTTGGCTTAAAACTCTTATTTAAAGGAGAAATCATTATTTTTTGCTAAACTCTGATTTATAAAAGGGGGAGAACTACAAACAAAAGGGATAAAATAAGTTATAACTCTGATCATTTTCAATGAAAGACAAGTCTAAAACTCCTATGTTGGGAAAATGATTTCTCTTAACCCCTAGAAATGAGTTAAAGAAAGAGTTTTATGAATGAATAACAAAAGACCAAGTAAATATGCGTCGAATGGTATTCGACGCTACGTCGAAATATAGTCGACGTTTTCTTCAGGATATGTCGAAGTAACTCTAGGAAGATTTCGACGTATATCTTATCGACGCTACTCTGATTTCTAGTCGACGCATACAGAGAAGTCGACGCACCTTTGTCGACGCACATTCCTCATATCTCTCTCGACGTCGGGCTAAGATGAATTCGACGCTTACGTCGAATAGTAATCGACGCACGTCGATCTTTATGACAGATTTATTATTGCGCCAGATCTCTTTCCTTCTTTTCTGAAGATCTGATTTATATAGAATGATGTTAATATTTTATAGCCGTTCTGAATCATTCTTTCCTTCTATTTGATTCTTGGCTAAATCTGATTAACTCTATTTTGGATATTATTTGAAATCTGAATTAACATTTTCCATTTATGCTATAACTGCTATGGAAATATTCCTCTCTTCCTAAATCTCTGGCTGCTAATTGATTCCTCTCCTATAGTGCTATCTTATTACACAGAGCTATAAAATAAAGAGGAAGTCGGCAGGAAATGGAAAAGGGGTGATCTACCACACATATATGATACAGAGGAAGAAGCTCCCAAAATAAAAGAGAGATATTGAGAAAAAGCTCTGCAGCAACATCCATCCATTTCTACTTCTGCTCACTGCTCACTGCTGCAAAATCTGATTGCTCTCACTAAAAGAGAGAAAGGCTACAAATCTTCTTCTCTCTATAGAAGAAAGATTTAATTCATAACTTGTGCTTCAAATCTTCTTGCTAGGAAGAAGATTCATTATTGTCTTTATTTCTTTCTCCTTCTGTATTCTTATTCACTATTGTAAAAGAGTTTTTAGAATCTCTCTTTAAAAAAAAATTCAGTGTGCTGGTTCTAAGAGTCTCCTTTTCAAAAGACTCAGTTGGTTCTAAGAGTATCCTTATCAAAAGACTCAGGGTGGTTCTAAGAGTCTCCTTATCAAAAGACTCAGTGCAAGTTAGTGAATTCCTACCAAGGGGGTAGAAGAGTGGACTACCCAAAGTTTGGGGAACCACTATATTTTCTTGTGTTGTGCTGTGAAATTTCTTTCTTGCATTTACTTAATTGCTTGTCTAATTCTTGTTGGTGTGTGTGGGAAGCTCTAATCTGTGATCATACACATATATATATATTAACTTTGCACAAAATACTTTAATTCTCTATTCACCCCCCCTCTAGAGAATTGTAGTGAGGTTAACTGTGCACTTTCATCCTAATCATTTACTTAAAAAGCTCGATCATGCCTTCTCTTTTATTTACACACCTTCTTTAGTGCTTTGTTTCCGTACCCACTTTTGCTAATAACAAAGGGGGAGAACTAACATGACAAAATGCAAAAGGGGGAGAACTAACATGATAAATGTAACCCGCTATCATACACCACATGACTAATTCAGATGATAGCTTACATATTAAGGCAGCACTCACTTAGGGGGAGCATGTATTTATGGGGAGCAATTCTAAATGCTAAAATCAATAATTATCCTAAAGTCATCACTCTCTCACACACACACAAGTATAGTCTCATCATGCTTATTTATTAATGCTTTGTTTTATCATTAATGGATTTGTTATTATCAAAAGGGGGAGTTTGTTGGAACATGGTCTTCCGCATCTCCTAGGTTTGAGAATAACAAATCCTATGTGTATTTGATCTTGTGTGTTAAAGTGTGCAGGTTTACATAGTCCATATGACTCAAGGAGCACTCATGATGACTGCCCCCAAAATTGAGGCCAAAATTCGAACGAGCTCACTATCGCCGGCGGTAGCGATAACGCCCGACGATAGCGTTGATTAGCGCATTTCCGGCATCATTTTTAGAAGGAGCTAGCGCCAGGCGGTAGCAGATAGCGCTGGCGGTAGCATGGCGCATATGAGGCATAGAGCAAAATGTTGCCTCGGATTGAAGATCCTCCCGCGTAAATTGTTTCTTAATCCGGGCTAGCGCTGGCGGTAGCGCTAGCGCCGGCGGTAGCGCTAAGGCTATAAATTGGATGCTTTGGCTCCGAATTCTTCATCCTCCTCCAATCCCAAACTTCAGAGCTTCGTGCCACAGCAGAGAGAGGAAGATTCAGAGCGATACTCCCACAATTCCATAAAGCCTTAAGGACATCCGTGGAGAAGATTTCAACACGCTTCATCATCGTGACGAAAGACCGCATCGACTACGATCATACTCTGCGTCTTCGTCTACTTCTCCAAGAGATCCAAATTGAGGGAGTTTTTATATTATTGTCTTTTCATTTCATATCTTTTCTGTAAACGGTAGTGAAATCGCCTCGTGTTGGCGACTAGGTCTGGGGTAGGACTTAGGGCTGAAATTCGCCTCGTGTTGGCGTCTAGATCTAGGCTAGGTCTAGGGGGTGCTCGAGGCCTTTCTGGGGATAGATTGGCTAGAGCGGCTTGAGGCCGTATCTGGGGAGAGATCGGCTAAATCCAACCGGTTCGTGGGGATACGAGTCGGTATAGAAAACAAAAAGGATTTTTATTAGTCGCCTCCGATTTCTAGCATCACAGGAATCAAGTTTTGTAAAACATTATTTGATATTAATAAAGCATGTCTATTCATTATTGTTTTACTTGATTTCTCATTGTATTAATCTTGCAATATTTCAAAGTTATTAAATATAATCTTAAGTTTTTGAAAACCCTTATTCACCCCCGCTCTAAGGGCGCCGACCGATCCAACATTCTGGACTTCCATGATCTCCTTCTGGAAGCGGTCCACGAAACGGCCCACGTTTCGTCCTCCCGCTGTTTATATCGAAAAGGGCCGCCGGGCCACTTTTCCTCTTCCATGAGGTGGAGAACCTCAGCAAAAACTCCCTTCGCAGCTCAGCAAAACAACTGATCGATCTGGGATGTAGGCCATAAAACCACTCCCTTGCTTGTCCTTCAAAGGAGGTCACAAGGAGCTTGCACTTAGTCGCATCAGTTAAGGTTCTAAGAGCGATGGCTGACTCGAAGGCTTGTAAATGAACAGTGGGATCAGTCTCTCCATTGAAAGCTGGCAGGCGAGGCTCTCTGAAGTTATTAGGGGCAGGTTCCCCTCGGACTTCGTCCACAAAGGGAGAAGTTTCTTCCATATCTTCATATAGAGGAGCAGGATAATAAGTCGCCGGAGCTGCGGCTACTCGCAGACAAGCCGCCTGGTAAGAGGACCGAGCAGCAGCTTCTGGCGGGTAGGAGTGATGAATAGGAACTTCAGGCGGGTAGGAGAGACGGGTTGCGCCCTCCTGCGGGTAAGAAAGGCGGGCAGTATGAGAAGCCTCCCCCTGGAAATCAAGGGCCCGAGCCGGCATGCTGTGCGCGGCTTCCTGATAGAAGTTTTACCTAGCCGCAAAACCTTCTTGCTGAGATTGGAGGTTGGCGGCTTGTGGTAGCGGGTAAGGTGGAGGCGGAGGAGGAACTGGAGCCACCACCTGATTAACCGCGGTTTGCTGTGGAACTAACCGCTCGGTTAATAGGGCCAAAGTCTGACTGATTGCGTCCAACAGCTGATCAGTCGCCCTCTGAGCCCGCTCGACTTCTCTTCTGGATTGCTCCAAGGCTTCCCACAAAGAGTCCTCACTATGATCGGAGCGGTCTCCAAGGGGGAACTGGCGGTCTGACATTATGGCAAAGAGGATTTCACCGACAATCCGCGATCTGAAGGTCGCGTGTTTCTGTTGAGTCCGAAATCGCACCTCCGAAGGAAATCGGAGGCTGCGGGCTGCCGTTACTTTTTAGGTGGAGAAAACGAGACCGCTAGCAGCTGTCAAGGCCAGATTTTGCCCGTCACGGAGAATGCCACTCCTGTGACGGGATTTCCTTTGATTCAAAAGAAGCGGTTACAGCGGGTTACAAGTGCAGGAAAGCAGAAGTCGGCCGGTCAGACAGTTCGCAAGACGGGAAACTCGAGGCCGCAGCTCAAACAAGCGAGCTCCTGGATTCGAGTGTGTGTGCCTTGGGAACAGTGCCACCCCCTATTTATAGGCTCGGGGGCCTGCCCGGACGGGTAAGGATAAAATAACCGCCTGCCCGGGTACAGGAGAAACGGGCAGGCGATGACGGGATACAAAAAGAAGAAAAGAAAGAAGTCGCGCGGCTTGGCGGCTTGCCCTTCCGACCTGTCTGACCAGGGGTTGAAGACAACGCGATCAAGGTGACGATGTAATCCGAGCGGTCTCTGTCTTGAGACCGTGGGTTATTCTTTGGATTTGAACCTTGGCTTGTCTTTATGGCACAACCCGGGCGGTCTCCGACTTGAGACCGCGGCTTGCCTTTTTGGACTTGGGCCTGGATAATCTTCAGTACTTGGAGGCAATCTGAATCTTGCCAGGCCGTTCGTCCCGTGTTAGTTGGTGTTGATGGACCTTGTAAAACCTGAACAGGGCGACTTATAACTACAAATCGCCCGGTGTTCGAGTAATTCTATTGGAAGCGGTCTTCTGGGTAAACAGTACTTGTCGATAAAACGAACAAGTCCTTCACCCGTTTTCCAACATGGATAACATCTCCCTTTATCTCCGGTTGAATTTTAAGAAACTTCACTTCTGTTGGGCCAAACAGAACGTGATAACCGACATCGACCACATTGGTCACAGAGAAGAGATTCTTCTTCATACCAGGCACGTGATAAACACTCCTTAATGTGAGTGGACCCTTATCACTGCTCAGAGAGACTACACCTTCTTGTTTTACTAAATGAACAGAATTATCAGCCGTAATGATAGCATCGTTACCTGAGTAAGGTGCCAAAGAAGAGAACTTTGATTCATCTCCGGTGAGGTGATGCCCACACCCTTAATCCACGATCCAATCCTCTTCGAAGTTGATGGCATCTAAGGCCTTAACGGGCATCGCCATCATATTAGCCGCAAAGGCTCCTCCCCATCCAACTTCATCAGACTTTGGCTTCTCCTTCTCCGCTATATTTCCCGACTGAAGATTAACCCGACAATATTTCTTGAAGTGCCCGGTCTTATTGCACCTGAAGCACCTAGGTCCCTCTCCCTTCTTCTTTCCATCAGACTTAGAAGTATAACCTCTATCCTGCTGACTTGAAGTAGAGGGTCCATCATAACCTAGCTTCTTCTTCTCCCATTTCTTCTTCTTCTTCCCAGAGAACAACACATCACTATCTCCCCCAGAGATAGAAATCCCCGCCATCTGTCTTGCCAAACTTTCTTGCGAAGCAAGTAAGTTCTGCAGCTCCAACAGAGATGGTTGATTTGCCCAACCCTGAACTGAAGTTACAAAGGCAAGATACTCTTTCCGCAACCCGCGGATGATATGCCTCTTGAGTTTTGCCTCCGAGATGGGCTCATCAGGGTCCAATGAAGAAATCTCTGCTGTGAGGTTCTTCATCTTGAGAAAGAAGGTAGAAATAGAAAGATCACCTTGAGAGGCTTTCGCCAACTCATTTTTAAGAAACTGTAGCCGAGCTACATTTTTCTTATTGAACAGCCCGTCCAAAGACGTCCAAATCTCAGCAGCAGATTTACATCCAATGATGTGATCAAATAGCTCTGGTGAGATAGCCCTCTTGAGTGTGAACTCTGCCTTAGCATTAGTCCTCCTCCAAAGTCTCACCTCTGCCATATTATCTCATGCTGGAAACACCTCTTGTGTGTCTTCTCCTCCAATTATCTCCCATAGATCCTTGCCAAGTAAGTAACTCTCCATACACGACCTCCACTTCTTATAGTTAGTCGATGTAAGGAGTTCAATACCAAGCCCTCTTGCGTATCCCGCTTCCATGGCAACCTATGTGGTCTCTTCTTCACAAAGACGGTGGCAACTAACGTTGATCACTGCTTATCCACTCCAAGAACCTCCCTTTGATACGATGTTAAAATTTTTGATTTGAATCGTTTAGGAGTAAGCAGGAGTTGAATCAACTGAGTTATAGCCAAACAACCACAATGCCACACAGCAACACAAGAACCTTTATTGAATCAAAACTTCATTTACAGTGCGAGGTATACATGGCGAGACATGATTCATAAGAATCACAGAGAAGAGAAGAACAAAACACACCAAAACAAATCTGGCGATCTTGACAAGCAGAGACCGCACAGACCGCTCGACTCCAGAGACCGCCCAACTTGACCTGAGACCGCACGAACAGAAAACAGCCCAGATGACTTCAGACCGCCACCTCAGACCGCACTGCAAGATGCCACCTCAGACCGCACGAACTGGAGCTTATTGAACAAAGAACTGAAGCTATCGCCAGACCGCAACTCTGATCGCCTGACCGCTGAAGGTCGCCTGATCGCAGAGCTCGCTGCGAACAGCACAAGAACAAACATAAACCAGTTCGCAGACAAGCCGCTGGCGAACTGTTAATTCAAGCCACTGGGAAATCACCAAGGAAGGAGACCGCAACCTACTGACCGCAAACCTGCAAACACAACAAACAGTCAACTCGCTTCCGAGACCGCCCGACCTCAAAGTTGAGACCGGACGAATTAACCCAGGCTCTAGTTCTTACAGTTCTCATTATGAATGACGGGCCCTGCACCCCTATTTATATGCGACAAGACGGAATTCGTCACCGCAACAAAAGGGATACAATCACCACCCGCCAGATCGCCAGCAGTCTCACAAGGCAGACCGCGCGATCACACTACTTGGACAACCATCTGACCAAGACCGTAGATCAGCGGGCAGATCGCGCACAAGTCGCGCGAACACGAGACCGCGCACAAGCCGCGCGGACACAAGTGTACTCCTTCCTTAGACCACCAGGAGCAAACCAAGAACCATCTGGCCGACTTCAGACAAGTCGCCAGATCTCCAGCACAAGCCGCCCGGTCAAGCGGTTATACCAGAACAGACCGCCCGGTCTTCCAACAAAGAAGACAGGTCAACCAAGCAGAATTACCCGGGAACAAACCGGCCAACTAGCCGACCCCCAGAACAGACTGGCAGAGCCAGACCGGCAGATCACTAACACAGACCGCGCGGTCTCGCGGTCACCCAAAAACAGATCGCCCGGTCACCTCCACTTCACTTCAATAATTTCAACAATGCCAAGCACCAGAACATTTATTTCGCCGTTGGCGAATGGGTTTATCTAAAGATCAAATAGTTCAAGGAGTATCGAGGATCTGCCGTTTGGGATTACAAAGTGCATCAGTGATGCTTTTTATCGGCTTGCTCTATCAACAGAGCTAAGCGGTCTACATGACGTATTCCATATATCGGTATTAAGGAAGGTGGTGCAAGAGCCTACTTAGATTATTGTGGACAAGAAAGTGTCGGTTGATGTTAGGCTATCAACTAAAGTTAAGCCCATTCACATCAATGACACGAAAGTCTAGTAGTTGCGCAACAAAGTGATAAAGATGGTCAAAGTTTGTTGGGATAATTGCAGTTGTGAGGATATTTCTTGGGAGTGAGAGCAAACCATGCTTGAGGAATGCCCTGCGTTGTTCCCTTAAGTATGAATTGTTTTAGTGCATGTTCTGTCCTTATAATTTTGTGTTGAAATTTATTTAAGGGAGGGAGAGTGGAAACACCTCCAAATTCCATTATTTTTGAGGTTATTAGGGTCCAATGGATCCTAAGGACGTCCAATTCATTTTTGGGGACTGTTCAGCGGGCTTTCTAAGGCAAATTGGTTTCAGTCGTGCATTTTGGCCATGCATATTTGTACGTGGGCAAACCACACGATCAATAACAAAGAACTTGTTTGGGTCGATTTACAACGTGCACGGTCGTGCATATCTTAAACCATATTTCCTATAAATGACCACTTGTGTGTCTTATGGAATGCATTGTTATGCGATCCAATAACACACAACTAAAACCTGAAAGTTTTTTTGGCAGGTTTACACATGCATGATCAGGCAACTGAAATGCCCGGTGATGCGATTAGGACCGCGAACTCATTTTCATCATGAAATTGAGTTGTCTGATGGGCTATTTTGAGATCTAACATTGAGGTTGATTCCCTAGTCCTATTAGGTTGGGAATATGAGGATTTCAAGCTCATTTCTACCATTTCATTCTATCTACAAGGGTTAAAAAAGAGGAGTGAAAGGAGGATGAAGGAGAAGGAAGATCCCACCATTGGAGGAGCTCTGAAGCTCCAAACGTCGAGACGAGTCTGGATCTACTGAGGAGTCCATTGCGGTCAATTTTATCCATCCCAATCTTCATTCCATGTCACCAAAGCGAGATCCAAGAGTACGATTGTTTGCCCGGAAGTTCGCGACCTCAGTTCTCGGTCAAGATTACTGGTCTCAGTGGTCACAGCTTTTGGAGACCGCCCATACCGCTTGTTTCCCCTTCCGATAGATATTCCAAGGCACATGCGATCTATCTCCAGAGAGAACGCATTACTGCGCGAACTAGGGTTTTTCCTCTTTTTTGGTATTTGCACCCCATGTATCCTCTTTGCCCTGCCCGGTTATACTGTACCCTGGACAACCCATTATTTTTAGACTTGCCCATTTGGGCAGCCCCCCATCTATAAATAGAGGGGAGGGGTACCCACAAAGGGCTTTTTTTGAGTCTCCAAGCTTATCACCTATATAAGCGGTACCAAATTCTGTCCCTTTTTGGTCTCATCGACTGACCTATTTTAGACTTCTTTGTTACCCTCTTTTCATCAATCAAATCACCCGTGACAAGAGTTCCCGTTGCAGGCAATCTGGTCTCGTTGCTTAGAAACCCCCTTTTTAGCTTTCTCTAACCTAAGTAACTGACACTCCATAGTCTCCACCGTCTCTTTGTAGTGTTAGTTTTGGAGGTACAATATTTGTGCCAACAGAACGAACATGTGACCTTTAGATCGGAGTGTTATGCGAATTCAACGACCAAGATAATGTCAGACCATGAAATCCAGCAGTGTTTGCTCGCAAGTGGTCATCCCAATGTGAGCAGCACGACCTCTTTGGAAGATCTCGAGCTTCATTTCGAGCTGCATCTTAAACATGCTCATCGAGAGGCCACCTAGGCGTAGAAAGAGACCACTTGGCAGCTGGAAGAAGTAAACTAGGCGCTGGTAGCGATCTCTTGGCGGTTAGCTCCTCAAATCACTCCGACCGCTACCCCAACCAGTCCTCCCGCCGGCGGTCACATGCCTGACCGCGTGGTCCCTGAGGCCGTAGTTCCACTGCGGCCTCAGGGTGAAGAATTCACCACTCATCGTGTTTTCTTCAAAACAGCATCTCAGGGAAATCCATCCCGAGTGCTGAATTTTTAGAAATATTTTGTTTACCCTCCATTCTCTGCTGCTATTGCTTGTCCCTCTGCATGTCCTGTTGTTGTTGAAGCGGAGGAGGCCTCTCCCTTCATAGATAGAGTTGGTTGGGAACCCATTCCCAATGGCTTTAGGGAGCCTCGTCTGCCTGTGTATATTGGGGAAAGTGATCCAATTTCTCATCTCCAGGTTTTCGAGTCAGCTGTCACTTTGAGATCTCTCTCATATGCGACGAGGTGTAAGCTTCTTATCACCTCTTTTGATGGGTAGGCATGGGAGTGGTTTTACAAACTATCTCCCCAGTGCATCACCTGCTTTGCCGCGCTGTGGAAAGGGCTTCTCTTAAGGTTTACAACCTACAGAAAGACGAAGAGTAGTCCTGCAGCCCTCTTCCAGATCAAGGAATGTGAAAATAAAACATTAGCTCGCTTCGTAGACAGTTTTCAGAAAGAGATCCTCAAGATCAGGGATGTAGATCTTTCACTCTACATGGTTGCCCTAGTAAATGGACATCATGAGGGTCCTCTCAAGTTTGAAGTTAGCACCCGAGAGCCTAGCTCCTATAAGGAGCTAATTTGCATTGCCAATTGTTTCATAGAAGGGGAGATCAGCAACCCCACCTATGTCTCCAATCTGACATCAAGAGCCAGTCATAAAGGTTATACCCGTTTCTTCACTACTCCTCACCAGCTGGTGAGGACTCCTCGCTAAGAGTTCAAACCTCCTGATAAGAGCGGAAGGAACTATTGTCATCATCGACCATATCAAGGCCATCAACAGTTTCAACAGAAGGGACCTATGTTGACCACCCCAATCGTTCCAGCTCCCCAACCAGTTCCAATCAATCAAATTCAGTTCTGTCCACCACCTCCTCCAACTCAGTCACGACACTCAAATAATTACTCACAAGAGTCCTTCACCTAGCTCAACTTTCCAATGAGCGAGGTAATTCAGATCCTTCAGAAGAAGCCTTTTACAAAAGGCCGGCCCCTATGCAATCTGATCCCAAGTCCAAAAACCTCTCCCTCTACTGCGAGCATCATTAGGAGAGGTGGCATCTGAAAAATTGTTGGGCTCTCCGCATGCTTGTGGAGAAGCTTATGAAGGAAGGGAAGTTGCGGGACTTAGTACTGAAGAACGATTCCTCAAAAGTCCACCTCAAAGAGCAAGGAAGTGGAGGAAGTTCATTGGTAATGCGAGAAAGTGAATGATGTTTGCGTCTTTGGCAACGTCGGCTATCAAAGTGAATTCATAGAGGATAACGACGAAGGTTCCTTAGGCCACCTCTTCTGTATTCATGGAGGGGGCAGGGCTTGAATCATCTCAAAATGCTAGCCTCTCTAGAGTTTTCTGATCAGAGGTTATTGTGACCGCCTCTTCTGCTCCTGTTAGGGGAATCATCGCCTTTAGGCAAGATGACTATCTCTGACCGCCAATCCATTCAATGATGTTGTAGTCATCAAGGCGGTGATTGAAAACTGCACGGTGGAGAGAATTTTGATCGAAACCGGTTGTTCCTAATATCTCCACTTCAAACCTACTTATGAGGCCCTAATGATTGGGAAGACTCTCCTATCCAACGAAGGGCCACTCTATGGATTTTCTGGAGAGAAGAAGGAAGTGTCACACTCTCTGTGACACTTGGTGGGATCACCAAGCTTGTTCAGTTTATAGTAGTTGATGCTTCAAGTAGCTACAATGTTATTTTTGGAAGGCTCATACTCAATGAATATCAAGTGGTGGTCTACACTTCTCATCTTGCTGTCAAGTTTGCCCTCAATGGAAACCTGTATCGGATCAGGAGTGATCCCAAGTTAGCTCGAGAATGTTATGTGAAGACGGTCAATATGACTGAATCTCCCCCCTCCCCACCCCGAGGGTGGATGAGAATTTTCTAGTTCACCGAGATGCTAACCAACCTGAAGTTGTGGAAGAATAACCAGAAAAAGATGTTAGAGAAGGAGCTCGCCTGGAACCTGCCTAGGTAACTCAAGATGTTCCTATTGATAAGAAGGATGGAAGCAAGAGGCTCTCTGATGAGTACTTTTTGTACTCATCTTTTAATATAAGCTTAATATATTTTTAAATATGAAATTATATAGTTTTTATGCTTTTCTTATTAAAATTATTATCTTTTCAATTTTATAAACTAACTTAAGCTTTTTCTGTATATTTCAGGTTTTTTGGACGCATTGGACAAAAAACTTCAAGTACACGCCCAAGGTCACGGGCGTGACCATGGGCGTGTAACCTGCGCGGTGTTCCAGACCTGTTTCCGCCACCACGGGTGCGTTCCGTGAAGATTTCGCCAAGTACACGCCCCAGGTCACGGGCGTGACCAAGGGCGTGACCCAATGTCACGGCCGCGACTCGCCGCAAGCATCCAGAATCAGCCTGCCACGTCAATTAAATTTACACGCCCCAGGTCACGGGCGTGACCAGGGGCGTGACGCAATGTCACGGGCGTGACTCATTCCGCGCCACTCCCCGCTTCTTCCCGCCGAAGATTCCCGCCAGCAGCACGTTTTGAAGGTTACACGCCCTAGGTCACGGGCGTGACCTAGGGCGTGAAACGCAAAGATCGCCAGCATTAGCCAGATTGCGCCCTTTCCGCTCCGAGATGATCGCGCGCCTCACACGCCCTTGGTCACGGGCGTGACCGAGGGCGTGTACCCAGAATTTTTCAGCTATAAAAAGCCAGCTCCAGCAGATGTTCAAGGAGGAAGTTTTGGAGACGAATTCTTAGGTTTAGAACTTTCATTTCTTGTATTATTTTTATGTTTTAAGTTGTTCTTGCAATCATCTTTCTTTATGCAATTCGCATTTTCAATTAAATAGTTTGTAGCTTCCCTTTTCATAGTTTGTAATTTCTCCTATCAATAAAATAGTTTTTTTTCTTACTCAC
The DNA here is from genome assembly GCA_033032865.1 of Dactylorhiza incarnata. Classification (NCBI taxonomy): domain Eukaryota; kingdom Viridiplantae; phylum Streptophyta; class Magnoliopsida; order Asparagales; family Orchidaceae; genus Dactylorhiza; species Dactylorhiza incarnata. The sequence goes on along the minus strand of JAWHQI010000144.1, from coordinate 6,277,574 downwards.
TTATTTCTCATTCTTCTCTTTCTTCATTGTTTTATTTTCTTTTTGCAACCCAACTCTAAGTTTTAATTGATAAGATAATAGAGATTTTCTTGAAGTAAGAGTACTCAACCGCCCCGAGTCTAATACGACCTTGGTTTTTATAACCTATACTACATTCGATATGGTACACTTGCCGTTATCGTTTGCAAGCATAGTTTTGCGTATCAAGTTTTTGGCGCCGTTGCCGGGGAACACAGTTGATATTTCGAAAAAAGAAATATTTATTAATTTTATCGTTCTCTTTCTTCTCCCCCTTCTCTTTAAATTTTAAAAAAATCTTAAAAAGCGTAATCTAAATTCTCGGAAAGGACGCTTTGGGCTTGAATTCCCATCATAGCCTCTAGTACCTTGCGAGCCCTTCACCGGGTTGACCTTGGGAAGTCCGGGACTAATTTAACCCGCTTTTTGAAAAAAATTATATAATAACAATATTTTTAAAATTCCATTCATTTAAGTAAAGGTTGTTTCCTTTTTATTTTTATTATGCAATCACTTGAATTGGCAGTAAAAGTTGCCGAGCTTCAAAGCCAAGTATATCTTTTGGAAGCGGCACAAAAACGCCAAAATTGTTGTTCTTATTGTAATGCGCCTCATCAAAGTGAGGAATGTTATTTACATTCATATGCTCAAAATAATTATTATGAAAATAATTTTTCTCAATATTATGCAAATAATTTTGACAATAATTATGATCATAATTTTTCCTCTTTTAATGAAAGTAATTTTTCAAACTTTGACGAAAATATTTTTTCTAATTTTAATGAGAATAATTTTTCAAATTCTAGTAATTTTTCTTCTAGCTCCGAAGTAGATTCTTCTTGGTGGCAAGGTCACCCGGATAATTTTCGGGGCGATGAAGATAAATCTTCAGATCCGAATTTTTGTTCTTCTTCTTTTGTGCCACAATTTGCTTTCTCTAATTTTGGGGAAATTCCGCAGATCCAAATAGATACTTCCCCCCAAAATTTAGAGGAAAATTATTTTTCGTCTAGTGTTTTCTCTAATTTTCACGAGAATAATTTTTCATCTTCTAATGATTTTTCTTCTACCCCCGAAGTAGATTATTCTTGGTGGCAAGGTCACCCGGATAGTTTTCGGGGCGATGAAGATAAATCTTTAGATCCGAATTCTTGTTCTTCTTCTTTTGCGCCGCAATTTTCGTACTCTAATTTTGGGGAATGTCCACTTTTTCAATTTGATGCTCCGCCCCAGAATTTAGATGAGAATTGTCTTCCTTCTAGTGCTTTTTCCTTGTCTTTGGAAAATTTAGTTATGGAGGACCATGTGCTTTCATGTAATCCCATAACTTCTTTTACCAAAGATGAAGAAAAAATCTCTTACCAAGAAATTCTTAATGTTTTGGGCACCCCGGATGAACTAGAAGAAAAACAAGTTTCTTCCCCTACTTCACCCAGATCTTCTTTTCTTTTTCATGAATTTTCGCAAATGTCTTCTATTTTAATTCAACCAGAAATTCATGAAACTTTAGTGTCCGAAAATCTTATTCCGCTTGGTAATGCACTAGATTATTCGAATGGAAATCTTATTTTAGAAAAGGAACAACCAAAGCTTAATTTTATAATTTCGCAAGCGCCTCCTCCTTGCGATAATTTTTCTGAATCGTTTATTTGTGATTCTTTAGATGCCAGTAATTTTCAGGTAGAAGATGAGCCGTTGCTACCCCAAATAATTGATGATCCATATGTCGCTCATCTTTATAAATCCAAATCACCTCAGGTATGTATAGGTGATTTGGATTTGCATTTTCAAGATCAAAGACAAACGAAGAATCACATGTTTAGCGGAGGAGTAGCCGGGCGACTGACGCCGGCACATTCACCTACGCGTAAATTAAGGGAGTTACCTGTCCACTTCTCTTTTAGGTTTCCGTTTTCCTAACACTAACCGTCTAGCTTAAAGACGGGAAAAAGAAAGCGCTCTTGGGAGGCACCCCTTGCTTATCTTTAATTTAATGTATTTTTTTTTAATGTATCTTCATACTTCGTTTTAAACATTGGGGACAATGTTTAATTTTAAGTATGGGGGTGTAGCTTTGCTTTCTTTATATTTCTACTTTATAGTTGAAAAAATATATATATATAAATATTTTTAATCTAATAAAAAAAAAGTTAAAAAATTTTTTTGCTGAATTTTTATACTTACTCATTTGCAAAATCCTTAGTGTATTTGCTTTTGTTTAGTGTAGTAGGGAATTTTTTTTATACTTCATTAGATTTTGAATTTTGGAATAAAATTGTTGACTCATGCAGTGTTCCTAGTTAAACGCACGCGTTTGTAGAATTCTGTGTCAAATTAACTATTCAGCATAAAATTAGATTTATGTTTTTCTAACTGCGAAAAAAATAATTCTTGTTTAACTTTTACCTTGAATCCGGTAGAATTTGAGAATAATTCAAGTGAGTATGTAGAAGCTTACTAGAGAAATATTACACATTTTGAACGGAAGGGTGTCCTTTCTCGATGTCTAGAACTTGCCTCTAGCGATTCTCGAAGCATTTACATAGTTTTGTCATAGTTTTTAGAAGTGATTTAGGCCACCTTTTGATCGTTTGTGCCTGTTTGCCTACCTTTTTAATTTTTTCAATGCTTAAACACTTTGGGCCTTACCTTATTTCCTTTGCTACCTCCACCTTTCATTTTCACCAAAGCCAAAACATCCAGCCCATGATCACACTAAATAATTGAGATTTATTAAAATTCTGCAATGGGTTCAATTGTGAAAATAAGGAAATTACAACTTCTTATTCGGAGCTATTATGAAAAAAAAAGGGGATATAAAAAATATATATGAAAAATTATTGGCCAACTGTGAAAAAAATATATATATATATATAAAAAAGTATTCATGGCCTCATTTTTGAAAAAAATGAGAGTTTTGCTTCATAACAACTTTTATGCGAGGTTTAAATTTTGGATAATTTTGGGTAACTCTCACCTTGGTTTAGTGTGATTCTTAGCCGTCATATTCTATCTTTTTGATTTCCAAATCCAAATCATATACCTAAGCCAAGTTTCACTCCTAATGAAAGCCCTTTTGATCTTTAAGCTATAACATTATACTTGTGTAGTGGAGAGAGTGCGACCGGGCAAGCCTATGGCCATCGTCATTGATGTATTTCTTTGGAGGCTATCCCGAAACTCAATTTTGGGTAATATTGATCTTAGAAAACACGCTACCCTCTCTCTGAATAACATTCTAGAATTTGCGGAACTTTCAATTTAAAAGTAAAAGCAATTTGTTAATTCGCATTATTGAAAATTATAAGCTAATCATTATGCTGAATAGATCTTTCAACTAGGATCTCTACACGTAGGCGTAAGACTTCCCGTTTTTATTCCTTGAGTTCAAAATTCTTTTCTAGTATTTAAATTTTTCTACTCCTATGAAAAGTTGTTTGCTCGGGACTAGCAAACGAGTAAGTATGGGGGTGTTTGATGAGTACTTTTTGTACTCATCTTTTAATATAAGCTTAATATATTTTTAAATATGAAATTATATAGTTTCTATGCTTTTCTTATTAAAATTATTATCTTTTCAATTTTATAAACTAACTTAAGCTTTTTCTGTATATTTCAGGTTTTTTGGACGCATTGGACAAAAAACTTCAAGTACACGCCCAAGGTCACGGGCGTGACCATGAGCGTGTAACCTGCGCGGTGTTCCAGACCTGTTTCCGCCACCACGGGTGCGTTCCGTGAAGATTTCGCCAAGTACACGCCCCAGGTCACGGGCGTGACCAAGGGCGTGACCCAATGTCACGGCCGCGACTCGCCGCAAGCATCCAGAATCAGCCTGCCACGTCAATTAAATTTACACGCCCCAGGTCACGGGCGTGACCAGGGGCGTGACGCAATGTCACGGGCGTGACTCATTCCGCGCCACTCCCCGCTTCTTCCCGCCGAAGATTCCCGCCAGCAGCACGTTTTGAAGGTTACACGCCCTAGGTCACGGGCGTGACCTAGGGCGTGACACGCAAAGATCGCCAGCATTAGCCAGATTGCGCCCTTTCCACTCCGAGATGATCGCACGCCTTACACGCCCTTGGTCACGGGCGTGACCGAGGGCGTGTACCCAGAATTTTTCAGCTATAAAAAGCCAGCTCCAGCAGATGTTCAAGGAGGAAGTTTTGGAGACGAATTCTTAGGTTTAGAACTTTCATTTCTTGTATTATTTTTATCTTTTAAGTTGTTCTTGCAATCATCTTTCTTTATGCAATTCGCATTTTCAATTAAATAGTTTGTAGCTTCCCTTTTCATAGTTTGTAATTTCTCCTATCAATAAAATAGTTTTTTTCTTACTCACTTATTTCTCATTCTTCTCTTTCTTCATTGTTTTATTTTCTTTTTGCAACCCAACTCTAAGTTTTAATTGATAAGATAATAGAGATTTTCTTGAAGTAAGAGTACTCAACCGCCCCGAGTCTAATACGACCTTGGTTTTTATAACCTATACTACATTCGATACGGTACACTTGCCGTTATCGTTTGCAAGCATAGTTTTGCGTATCACTCTCCATCAATGCAGTACTGTCCGAAGAAGAGAAGAGCTAACTCATCTCTTGTCTTATGAAGAATCTAGATATCTTTGCCTAGTCAGCAGATGACATGCCAGGATTTGATCCTTATCTCACTTGGCACCATCTCAACATTAACCCAAGTTTCACTCCAGTCAAGCAGAAGAAGAGGGCGGTGGTGGTAACTCTTGCCCAACTCATAAGGGAGGAGGTAGATAAGCTCCTTAAGGCAAAATTCATTCAAGAAATTCAATACCCTGTTTGGGTTTTGAACGTTGTAATGGTAAAAAAGGTAGGAGGAAAATGGAGGATGTGTGTAGAATTTATAAATTGTAATACATCTTGCCCAAAAGATTGCTATCCCTTGCCTCGAATAGATTCTTAATTTGATTCTGTGGTAGGGTACTCGTGTATGAGCTTTTTAGATGCAATCTCTGGTTATCATCAAGTTAGAATGAATAAGCCCGACATTCCTTATAACTCTTTAGTCGCGAGCGATGGGGGCTTCTGTTATTGTGTGATGCCTTACAGACTAAAATATGCTGGTGACGAATCAAAGGATGATGGATACTATGTTCAAAAATAAATAGGAATAAAATTGGAAGTTTTTGTTGACGACCGCGTAATAAAATGCAAAGCCTTTTCAACTCATCTTAACGATCTCGATGAGACAGTTGCTACTCTACGAGCCTTTAACATGAGACTAAATCCCCTTAAGTGCATTTTCGAAGCAAGCAATGGAAAGTTCCTTGGTCACCTCCTCACCACAGAAGGGTTGGAGCAAAATCCTGACAAGGAAAAAGTGATCTTGGATATGATGCCTCCAAAATCACCTAAAGAAGTTCAGCAACTGGGTGTAAGGATGGCAGATTTGATTCAATTCATATCTCATTCAAGAGATAAGAGTGTTCCATTATTCAAAACTCTACGTGGGGAGCAAAATTTGAATGGGCCAAGGTGTGTGATGACACATTTGATCAATTGAAGAAGCAATTAAAATCAACTATGTTGCTTCAGAGCCCTCGAGAAGGCGAGGATCTTTTTCTTTACCTTGGAGTTGATTTTGATGTAATAAGCTCAGTTTTGGTCAGAGAAGAGAATAAAAGACAATTTCTTGTTTATTATATTAGTAGAATACTTACAGATGTAGAAGCTCAATACCCAATTCTTGAGAAATTAACATTGATGCTTGTCACCTCAGCTCACATGCTTCAACCATACTTTGAAGCTCATTCTATTCAGGTGGTTACAGATCTTCCTCTGAAAAATGTGCTAGAAAAACCAGAACATTCAGGCAGGTTGGCTAAATGGGCAATAGAGCTTAGTGAATTCGACATATCGTACGTGCCTTGGATGGAATTCAAAGCTAAAGTATTGGAAGATTTTAAGGTCGATATAGCAGAAAGTAGTTCAGAAAGAGGTTAGAGAACCTCTAGTTTGGACATTTTTTGTTGATGGGGCATCAGTTAGAAACTCCTCCCCAATAGAGTTAGATTGGATCAAGCATTGAAATTGTACTTCCCCACTATAAATAATCAACCAAAATATAAAGCACTGCTTGCAGGTCTCCGATTCACAAGAGAGTTGGGTATCGAGGATGTAATAATGAAAATTGATTCACTAGTGAAGGCTTCCCAAGCAAATGGAACTTATGAAACTATAAGTTCGAATCTAAAGCAATACCAGATGCTGGTAAAAACTGAGATCGGTAAATTCAAAAGTTTCACTATCCAGTACATCCCTCATTCAGAGAACGCAGAGGCAGATGATCTAGCAAAGTTTGGTCTTCTTTCAGGAGGAACCACTTCAAAATTATTTCATCCAGCTATTTTAAAGGGTGATGTTATGTAAATAGATCATCATCCATCATCCTCTATCTCTCAATCGGGGAATTTCATCCATCTATAAAAGATAACAAGAGGTTTAAGTTAAAGGCAACTCATTACTACCTCGTCACAGGAGTCTTATATAGAAAAAAAATTTTCTCACCACTAGCAAGGTGTGTTTTCGAGGAATAGATTCCAGTTGTACTCCAGGAAGTTCATTAAGGAGAACATGGCAGTCATATAGGTGCTAGAACCCCAGAGAAAAAAATTTACAGCAAGAATATTTTTGACCTCAAATGAGGAAACACGCTGGAAAGTTCACAAAGAGATGTGTGCAATGTCATAAATTTGCTCCTTTACGACATCAACCGGCTCAGTAGCTCAGGTCGATAGCAACTCCATGGACATTTGCAGTTTGGGGGATGGATCTTATCAGACCTTTTCCTATGGCTAGTGGGCAATGCCATTTTATTCTTGTAACAATTGACTATTTCAGCAAAGGCATTGAAGCAAAGGCATTGACTAAAACTACCACATAGATCGTGAAAAACTTCATATGGGGTGAAATTGTGTGCAGACACAGAGTTCCAATGGCAATAATCACGGATAATGGTCCTCAATTTAATAATTCCGACCTGATAAATTTTTTTGGTCAAATAGGAACTGAGCCATGATTTTCTTCAGAACACCACCCTAGAAGTAATGGGCAAGTAGAAACAACAAACAAGCTGGTCTTAAATCTCCTAAATAAGAAAGTGGAAAATTTCCGTGGTAACTGGGAAGAACAACTTTCCTCAGTGCTACTTGTGAAACTCCAACATCAGCTACTTGTGAAACTCCCTTTAAATTTTCTCATGGTTTAGAAGCTCTCATTCAAGTTGAATTTGAGGTAATGAGTCAAAATGTGATATTATCAATGTACAACCCTGTATTCGCCGAGTGGGCCCCCGAGGCCCAAGATATTTTTAGGCCCAATATTTTCAAATGACGCGACCCCGGAAGGGCCGGGAGGCCTCCGGCTCGCCCACACCCTTGTGGGGGCGAGCTGGGAGGGCCAGGAGGCCTCCTGCTCGCCCACACCCTTGTGGGGGCGAGCCGGGAGGGCCGGGAGGCCTCCGGCTCGCCCACACCCTTGTGGGGGCGAGCCGGGAGGGCCGGGAGGCCTCCGGCTCGCCCACACCCTTGTGGGGGCGAGCTGGGAGGGTCGGGGGGCCTCCGGCTCGCCCACACCCTTGTGGGGGCTAGCCGGGAGGGCCGGGAGACCTCCGGCTCGCCCACACCCTTGTGGGGGCGAGCCGGGAGGGCTGGGAGGCCTCCGGCTCGCCCACACCCTTGTGGGGGTGAGCTGGGAGGGCCGGGAGGCCTCCGGCTTGCCCACACCCTTGTGAGGGCGAGCCGGGAGGGCCGGGAGGCCTCCGGCTCGCCCACACCCTTGTGGGGGCGAGCCGGGAGGGCCGGGAGGCCTCCGGCTCGCCCACACCATTGTGGGGGCGAGCTGGGAGGGCCGGGGGGCCTCCGGCTCGCCCACACCCTTGTGGGGGCGAGCTGGGAGGGCCGGGAGGCCTCCGGCTCGCCCACACCCTTGTGGGGGCGAGCCGGGAGGGCCGGGAGGCCTCCGGCTCGCCCACACCCTTGTGGGGGCGAGCCGGGAGGGCCTGGAGGCCTCCGGCTCGCCCACACCCTTGTGGGGGCGAGCCGGGAGGGCCTGGAGGCCTCCGGCTCGCCCATACCCTTGTGGGGGCGAGCCGGGAGGGCTGGGGGGCCTTCGGCTCGCCCACACCCTTGTGGGGGCGAGCTGGGAGGGTCGGGAGGCCTCCGGCTCGCCCACACGCTTGTGGGGGCGAGCCGGGAGGGCCTGGAGGCCTCCGGCTCGCCCACACCCTTGTGGGGGCGAGCTGGGAGGGCCGGGAGGCCTCCGGCTCGCCCAGACCCTTGTGGGGGCGAACCGGGAGGGCCGGGAGGCCTCCGGCTCGCCCACACCCTTGTGGGGGCGAATCGGGAGGGCCGGGAGGCCTCCGGCTCGCCCACACCCTTGTGGGGGCGAACTGGGAGGGCCAGGGGGCCTCCGCCTCGCCCACACCCTTGTGGGGGCGAGCCGGGAGGGCCGGGAGGCCTCCGGCTCGCCCAGAACCTTGCCGGGTAGGCAGTCTGCATTTAGCGTCCAAGAGTAGCGGGATTTGGCTATTCGCAGTCCAAGAGCATCGGGATTTGGCTATCTGCAGCCCAGTTCAAGGGTATTTTGGTAATCTGGCAGACCAGTTTTCGGCTATTTGCAGCCCAACTTCAGAAATCCTATAAATAGGACCAAGGGGGCACCATTTGAGAGGATCTCATTCTAGGCTAGCTCTCTCCCTCTCTCTCCCTCCCCAAGTCTCTCTAGGGGGGTGAGGAGAGCCTCTAGTGGTGCCCAAGCTTATTAGTGGCTTGGGAGGGGAAGTCCCTGAGGGGCTTCCGGGTATGTGGCGGGATCTCCCCACTAAGCCCTTGGTCCAGTCCCTAGTCCAACACCTTCAACCTAGAGCTCTCCCTTGGGAGGAGTAAGGATTGGTCGCCCCTCGGCTAGCTGAGGGCCCCGAACTCCACAGAGACTAAGTCTTGTTCGCAAGTATCGGTTTCAACACATGGTGCGGTGAGCGTGGAGTGTGACCGATTCACGAAACTCTCGAGATGAGCTCCATGGACGGAGGTGGAGGAAGTTCCGACCCAGATCATTCGCAGCCCCCGGTGGCTGGAGTGACGTTGGAGATGTTTGAAAGCTTCAAGCGAGAGGTCATGCAGACCTTGCAGATCGCCTTCGCCACGACGGCCGTAGGCAGAAGAGGAGATGGTTCGGAGGTCCCGCCCCAGCAGGTGGAGGAGGGAACTCTCGGCCAGCAGTTCAGAAAGGAGATACCGGTGAGGGGGGAGTGGGGAGGTGCCATACCCCCACTCGCCCACCCTCAAGGGGGCGAGCTCAGGAGGGGGGCGCCCTCCCAGCTCGCCCCAGCCCCTCAAGGGGGCGAGCTCAGGAGGGGGGCGCCCTCCCAGCTCGCCCCAACCCCTCAAGGGGGCGAGTTCAGGAGGAAGGCACCGTCCCAGCTCGCCCCGTCTCTTCCAGCCCAGTCCCAAAAGGGGGCGAGCGGGGAGGCATCCGACCCCCACTCGCTCAACCCCAAAAGAAACCAAGTGAATGTTGATGGTCGAGACCACCTCGGGTGGAGGCTATCCAATAGCCCGGCGAGCGCAGAGGTCAACAATTCGACTCCGCGAGAGCAAGGAAGTAAGGACTTCAAAAGAAAAAGATCCAACCGCCCGAGGTGGAGGCCAGGACCAAACACACCCCCTCCACCACCTCAGCAAACCATGGAGATTGGTGGGGGTAGATGGAGGAGAATCAGAAAAGCAGGAAGAAGAAGGAAAGGAAGGGGTAGGGTGGAGTCACCCTACTGCGACTTCCACCAGGAGGAGGGTCACGCGACGTTCACTTACCCTGAGTTCTCAGAGATGAAGGATGCGAGGGGTCCAGGGCAACACCAACAACTACTGGAAGAAGTCGAGGAAGACCAAGACTGGGAGTGGGAGGCTCAGTTCGGCTTCCATACTTAAGTTTCATTTTCTAGCCTTAAGTTCGTGTAATGCTATGTTCTGTTTCCATGTCTAGTTTTTCCAACATGTACTAGGATGGTTTAATATAATGAAAGTTTTTCAAAAATACTTAGCCCCGATGCTGGCCCGCTGACCAGGCTCCCACCTAGCTGGCAGGGTCGGGAACCGCTCGAGGGCGGGGAAGAGAATGCTTAGCCTCGATGCTGGCCCGCTGACCAGGCTCCCACCTAGCTGGCAGGGCCGGGAATCGCTCGGGGACAAGGAAGTCACAAGTATTTAGTCCTGATGCTGGCCCGCGGACCAGGCTCCCACCTAGCTGGTAGGGCCGGGAACCGCTCTGGACAGGGAGGAAAAGGTCCACCACTAGTAGAGCTCGCTCCTATAAGTGTGTCGACCCTATGTCCACCACTAGTAGAGCTCGCTCCTAGAAGTGTGTCGACCCTATGTCCACCACTAGTAGAGCTCGCTCCTAGAAGTGTGTCGACCCTATGTCCACCACTAGTAGAGCTCGCTCCTAGAAGTGTGTCGACCCTATGTCCACCACTAGTAGAGCTCGCTCCTAGAAGTGTGTCGACCCTATGTCCACCACTAGTAGAGCTCGCTCCTAGAAGTGTGTCGACCCTATTACCACCACTAGTAGAGCTCGCTCCTAGAAGTATGTCGACCCTATGTCCACCACTAGTAGAGCTCGCTCCTAGAAGTGTGTCGACCCTATGTCCACCACTAGTAGAGCTCGCTCCTAGAAGTGTGTCGACCCTATGTCCACCACTAGTAGAGCTCGCTCCTAGAAGTGTGTCGACCCTATGTCCACCACTAGTAGAGCTCGCTCCTAGAAGTGTGTCGACCCTATGTCCACCACTAGTAGAGCTCGTGTAACACCCCAGGGCAGGCCACAACCTCTTCCTGTGTGTTAGGGCTGCAGCCCGAGTGACACCCCAACCAACTCTGCGCGCCTGTTTCTCAGCAGCGCCAGGTTGTTGAGGCCAGGTCTCGAACCCGCAACCTCCTGGATAAGAACTCCTTCAACCGAGTCTCATCACCAACTGAGCTGCAGCTCAGTTGGTGATGAGACTCGGTTGAAGGAGTTCTTATCCAGGAGGTTGCGGGTTCGAGACCTGGCCTCAACAACCTGGCGCTGCTGAGAAACAGGCGCGCAGAGTTGGTTGGGGTGTCACTCGGGCTGCAGCCCTAACACACAGGAAGAGGTTGTGGCCTGCCCTGGGGTGTTACAAAAAAGTGCACTTTTTTTTGTAACGTCCCAAGGCCCTGGACTTACAATCGGGATAATGTCCACCGACTGCCTCGCCCGACGACCGTTACCGGGCTGCAGCCCAAGCACCCCAACCCCTCTCCAGCCCACAGGCGGGTTGTTGGTGGCCACAACCTCCCTTTGGTGAGAAGTGATCCAGTTAAGTGCCTCTACGGGGCCTTCCCAGGAGGTCACCCATCCCAGTACTACTCCAGCCCGAGCACGCTTAACTATGGAGTTCTTTCACTTCTCATCACCAATTGAGCTGCACTTTTTTGTAACACCCCAGGGCAGGCCACAACCTCTTCCTGTGTGTTAGGGCTGCAGCCCGAGTGACACCCCAACCAACTCTGCGCGCCTGTTTCTCAGCAGCGCCAGGTTGTTGAGGCCAGGTCTCGAACCCGCAACCTCCTGGATAAGAACTCCTTCAACCGAGTCTCATCACCAACTGAGCTGCAGCTCAGTTGGTGATGAGACTCGGTTGAAGGAGTTCTTATCCAGGAGGTTGCGGGTTCGAGACCTGGCCTCAACAACCTGGCGCTGCTGAGAAACAGGCGCGCAGAGTTGGTTGGGGTGTCACTCGGGCTGCAGCCCTAACACACAGGAAGAGGTTGTGGCCTGCCCTGGGGTCTTACAAAAAAGTGCACTTTTTATGTAACGACCCTGGCCCGACCTGACCGAAGTCCTAGGCTTTAACAGGACCCCACAGGCATCGCTACCGGGCTGCAGCCCAAGCACCCCAACCCTTCTCCGCCCACTGGCGGGTTGTTGGTGGCCACAGCCTCCCTTTTGATGAGCTAAACTCGATAGTCAAGCATGCACTACGGGGACTTCCCAGGAGGTCACCCATCCCAGTACTACTCCAACCCGAGCACGCTTAACTATGGAGTTCTTTCACTTCTCATCACCAATTGACCTGCAGCTCAATTGGTGATGAGAAGTGAAAGAACTCCATAGTTAAGCGTGCTCGGGTTGGAGTAGTACTGGGATGGGTGACCTCCTGGGAAGTCCCCGTAGTGCATGCTTGACTATCGAGTTTAGCTCATCAAAAGGGAGGCTGTGGCCACCAACAACCCGCCAGTGGGCGGAGAAGGGTTGGGGTGCTTGGGCTGCAGCCCGGTAGCGATGCCTGTGGGGTCCTGTTAAAGCCTAGGACTTCGGTCAGGTCGGGCCAGGGTCGTTACATAAAAAGTGCACTTTTTTGTAACACCCCAGGGCAGGCCACAACCTCTTCCTGTGTGTTAGGGCTGCAGCCCGAGTGACACTCCAACCAACTCTGCGCGCCTGTTTCTCAGCAGCGCCAGGTTGTTGAGGCCAGGTCTCGAACCCGCAACCTCCTGGATAAGAACTCCTTCAACCGAGTCTCATCACCAACTGAGCTGCAGCTCAGTTGGTGATGAGACTCGGTTGAAGGAGTTCTTATCCAGGAGGTTGCGGGTTCGAGACCTGGCCTCAACAACCTGGCGCTGCTGAGAAACAGGGGCGCAGAGTTGGTTGGGGTGTCACTCGGGCTGCAGCCCTAACACACAGGAAGAGGTTGTGGCCTGCCCTGGGGTGTTACAGCTCGCTCCTAGAAGTGTGTCGACCCTATGTCCACCACTAGTAGAGCTCGCTCCTAGAAGTGTGTCGACCCTATGTCCACCACTAGTAGAGCTCGCTCCTAGAAGTGTGTCGACCCTATGTACACCACTAGTAGAGCTCGCTCCTAGAAGTGTGTGGACCCTATGTCCACCACTAGTAGAGCTCGCTCCTAGAAGTGTGTCGACCCTATGTCCACCACTAGTAGAGCTCGCTCCTAGAAGTGTGTCGACCCTATGTCCACCACTAGTAGAGCTCACTCCTAGAAGTGTGTCGACCCTATGTCCACCACTAGTAGAGCTCGCTCCTAGAAGTGTGTCGACCCTATGTCCACCACTAGTAGAGCTCGCTCCTAGAAGTGTATCGACCCTATGTCCACCGCTAGTAGAGCTCGCTCTTAGAAGTGTGTCGACCCTATGTCCACCGCTAGTAGAGCTCGCTCCTAGAAGTGTGTCGACCCTATGTCCACCGCTAGTAGAGCTCGCTCCTAGAAGTGTGTCGACCCTATGTCCACCACTAGTAGAGCTCGCTCCTAGAAGTGTGTCGACCCTATGTCCACCACTAGTAGAGCTCGCTCCTAGAAGTGTGTCGACCCTATGTCCACCACTAGTAGAGCTCGCTCCTAGAAGTGTGTCGACCCTATGTCCACCACTAGTAGAGCTCGCTCCTAGAAGTGTGTCGACCCTATGTCCACCACTAGTAGAGCTCGCTCCTAGAAGTGTGTCGACCCTATGTCCACCACTAGTAGAGCTCGCTCCTAGAAGTGTGTCGACCCTATGTCCACCACTAGTAGAGCTCGCTCCTAGAAGTGTGTCGACCCTATGTCCACCACTAGTAGTGCTCGCTCCTAGAAGTGTGTCGACCCTATGTCCACCACTAGTAGAGATCGCTCCTAGAAGTGTGTCGACCCTATGTCCACCACTAGTAGAGCTCGCTCCTAGAAGTGTGTCGACCCTATGTCCACCACTAGTAGAGCTCGCTCCTAGAAGTGTGTCGACCCTATGTCCACCACTAGTAGAGCTCGCTCCTAGAAGTGTGTCGACCCTATGTCCACCGCTAGTAGAGCTCGCTCCTAGAGGTATTTAGTCCCGATGCTGGTCCACTGACCAGGCTCCCATCTAGATGGCAGGGCCGGGAACCGCTCGGGGGCAAGAAGGAAAGTACTTAGCATCTATGTTGGCCCGCTGACCAGGCTCTCACCTAGCTGGCAGGGTCAGGAACCGCTCAGTGGCCGAAAATTCTCTTAAGTATTTCCAGCGAGGTGGCTCAGCTAGCCGGGCTCTCGCTAGCCGGCAAGGTTGGGGAACCTCTCGGGGAGGCGCTGTAGCTTTTCCAAGATATCACCAATAACCGGATTCCCAGCGACACTCATCGAATATGCAGGGTTGGACATTTCTTTCCGAGCGTGAGCCACACTCGAAAAGAGCGGGGATTGTGTACAACCCTGTATTCGCCGAGTGGGCCCCCGAGGCCCAAGATATTTTTAGGCCCAATATTTTCAAATGACGCGACCCCGGGAGGGCCGGAAGGCCTCCGGCTCGCCCACACCCTTGTGGGGGCGAGCTGGGAGGGCCAGGAGGCCTCCGGCTCGCCCACACCCTTGTGGGGGCGAGCCGGGAGGGCCGGGAGGCCTCCGGCTCGCCCACACCCTTGTGGGGGCGATCCGGGAGGGCCGGGAGGCCTCCGGCTCGCCCACACCCTTGTGGGGGCGAGCTGGGAGGGCCGGGGGGCCTCCGGCTTGCCCACACCCTTGTGGGGGCGAGCCGGGAGGGCCGGGAGACCTCCGGCTCGCCCACACCCTTGTGGGTGCGAGCCGGGAGGGCCGGGAGGCCTCCAGCTCGCCCACACCCTTGTGGGGGCTAGCCGGGAGGGCCGGGAGGCATCCGGCTCGCCCACACCCTTGTGGGGGCGAGCTGGGAGGGCCGGGGGGCCTCCGGCTCGCCCACACCCTTGTGGGGGCGAGCTGGGAGGGCCGGGAGGCCTCCGGCTCGCCCACACCCTTGTGAGGGCGAGCCGGGAGGGCCGGGAGGCCTCCGGCTCGCCCACACCCTTGTGGGGGCGAGCCGGGAGGGCCGGGAGGCCTCCGGCTCGCCCACACCCTTGTGGGGGCGAGTCGGGAGGGCCTGGAGGCCTCCGACTCGACCACACCCTTGTGGGGGCGAGCCGGGAGGGCCTGGAGGCCTCCGGCTCGCCCACACCCTTGTGGGGGCGAGCCGGGAGGGCCGGGGGGCCTTCGGCTCGCCCACACCCTTGTGGGGGCGAGCTGGGAGGGCCGGGAGACCTCCGGCTTGCCCAGACCCTTGTGGGGGCGAGCTGGGAGGGCCGGGAGGCCTCCGGCTCGCCCACACCCTTGTGGGGGCGAGCCGGGAGGGCCGGGAGGCCTCCGGCTCGCCCAGACCCTTGTGGGGGCGAACCGGGAGGGTCGGGAGGCCTCCGGCTCGCCCACACCCTTGTGGGGGCGAACGGGGAGGGCCGGGGGGCCTCCGGCTCGCCCACACCCTTGTGGGGGCGAGCCGGGAGGGCCGGGAGGCCTCCGGCTCGCCCAGAACCTTGCCGGGTAGGCGGTCTGCGTTTGGCGCCCAAGAGTAGCGGGATTTGGCTATTCGCAGTCCAGTTTTGGTTATTCGCAGTCCAAGAGCAGCGGGATTTGGCTATCTGCAGCCCAGTTCAAGGGTATTTTGGTAATCTGGCAGACCAGTTTTCGGCTATTTGCAGCCCAACTTCAGAAATCCTATAAATAGGACCAAGGGGGCACCATTTGAGAGGATCTCATTCTAGGCTAGCTCTCTCCCTCTCTCTCCCTCCCCAAGTCTCTCTAGGGGGGTGAGGAGAGCCTCCAGTGGTGCCCAAGCTTAGTAGTGGCTTGGGATGGGAAGTTCCTGAGGGGCTTCCGGGTATGTGGCGGGATCTCCCCACTAAGCCCTTGGTCCAGTCCCTAGTTCCAACACCTTCAACCTAGAGCTCTCCCTTAGGAGGAGTAAGGATTGGTCGCCCCTCGGCTAGCTGAGGGCCCCGAACTCCACAGAGACTAAGTCTTGTTCGCAAGTCTCGGTTTCAACAATCAAAGCAAAACATAGATGGTTGGATGGAAGCAAACGGTGAAGAGCTAAAATGCAGTCTCGATGTAATTGAAGAACTAAGAGATACATCAACTATCAGGCAAGAAGAATTGAAGCGAAGAATGACAAAAGATTTTAACAAAAATGTCAGGATAAAGGAGTTCGCCATTGGTGACTTAGTTCTAAAGAAAGTAGAAGCAACAACAAGGTCTGGTTCAGTTAGAAAGCTGAATCCTAATTGGGTAGGACCATTCATCATTAAAGAAGTACTCAAAACGGTGCTTATCGTATTCAAACCTATGAAGGGGATGAAATATCTCACACTTGGAGTGGAGATGGTCTAAAACGTTATTTTTCTTGATAGTTCTTTCATTACATCTTTTTTGTAAACATTCTATCAATGCAGTTACTGACACTTTTCTCTGTGTTTTGTGAGGGAAGTATTGAGATAGATTTTTTGCGAAGCCAACTAATGAGCTGTAAAATATACTTATTTTTAGTATAGTTCTTAGTATAGTTTTAATTAAAATTGTAAATTTTATATGTAAATTAAATTTTTTTTTTATTATTTCCTTACTAACTTAGTTTTTTTTCTATTTTGCAGTATTTTGTCATTTTTTGTTAGGTCACGCCCTCGGTCACGCCCGTGACCGAGGGCTTGTAAACTTAAAATACCAATTTCCAGCTCTCGACCAATTTCAGAACAAATCTCTACGAATTGATCAAGTCACACCCTCGGTCACGCCTGTGACCGAGGTCGTGTAACGGGTTACGCCCGTGTACTCCTAGTTAAGACGACATGCTGTGCCTTCAAGCCGATTGACTTGATATCTCGATGAATCACAAAGTCATGCCCATGCCAAATTTGGTCACGCCTGTGTTCTTCCAATCTTCCACCAGGACACGCCTCCATCACGCCCTGAATGCTGTTGATGTCTGCCGCCCAAGTTTACGCCCGTGATATGTTGCTCACTGCCAGGTGCAGCCATATCTCCCATCAATCAAGTCTTCCATAAGGCCAGCTGTCCTGATTTCTCCAACACGCCCGAGGTCATGCCCGAGGTCATGCCCGAGGTCATGCCCGTGACATATCGGTCACGCCAGTGTGCAACCATTTTTCCCGTCAACCCTTCCAGATCCATCCAGAAGACCAACTGTCCCGATCCATCCAACAACTGCAGGTCATGCCCTAGGTCACCGCCGTGACCGAGGGCGTGTAATTATATAATTTTCCCTATAAATAGATAAGATCGGCCGAAGCTTAGGATATAGTTCTTGTGAGTAGTTTTGAGTGTTTGTGAGTTATTTTGTGCATTTTCCATTTTCTTATGTTTGTATGTTTTTTTGTAAATTTCCTTCTCCTAGTCTAGTTGTTATTTTTATTTTGGAAATGAAATAGTTTATTTTCTCATTTTGTTCTTCTTTTCCCTTATTAGAGAGAGAGTGCGTGTGTGTATGAGTTTAATTTTTCTTTTCATTTCGTTTAATTTAGTTCTCTTAATGTTGGTGTGTGTGTGTACGAGTTTTGTTTTAATTTTCTTTTAACTTAGTTTCTCTTTATGTTAGTGTGTGTGAGTGTACGAGTGTTATATTTATTTGATTTAAAATTTAGTTTTAATTCAAAGTAGAGTGCATGTGTGTATGAGATAATATATCCCTTTTTTGTAACTTAGCTTTTAATTCAAGGTTGAATGCGTGTGTGAATCAGATAACATTTTCCTTTTTTGCAACTTAGCTTTTAATTCAAAGTAGAGTGCGTGTGTGCATGAGATAGTATTTTCCTTTTTTGTAACTTAGCTTTTAATTCAAAGTAGAGTGCGTGTGTGTATGAGATAGTTTTTACACTTTTTTGAAACTTAGTTTTCCTTAAAGTAGAGTGTGTGAGTTTTCAATTTAGTGTGTAGAGTGTGTGAATTTGCCATTTAGTGTGTAGAGTGTGTGAGTTTTCAGTTTAGTGTGTTTTAATTGTGTTTTTTAATTTTTGCTAAACGCACTCGTATCCGCTTAAAATATTATCATGGACTTTTTAATCACTAAAGCCGTCCCCATTCCGATGAGTGGTTAATCTCTTTAAGCGCATGGTGTCGAAGAGCATTGGGATAAATAAATGAATTTCTAAAACTAAAAAATCTATTTTTTCTAAATCAATTAACGAGCTTAAGGTTTTCCCGAGAAAAACGTTGAATGGAACCATATAATCGATGTGTTGTTTTCATTTCTATTTCCATACACTAGTTAGCCGAGAGGCTAATGCTAACGAATCGATCGCTCGAGGATAAAGAGAATTATGCCCTACCCTCGGGAGAGGATGAGGTAAGTCTCTTGAATTGGAATAAAAACCCAATAGCGGGGTTCACAACATAACGAGAGTATTAAGGAGATTCGATTAAAGAATGAGAGATCGGTCGAATATTCTTAATCTCAGGTGGGCGTACCCTCAAGAGAGGCGCGTTCATACTTATGGAACCTCCACGACGAAGTAGTTCTAATTAATTAAAAAATAAGATCTTTTACTTCTAAAAAAGCTATTTTCATCTCAAAGTAATTCGACATCGGGGTCTATCCTTATCATCGTTTTCAAAATCTTGTTATACTAAATTTCCAAAATCTTTAAAAAGCAAAATCTAACTCTTTTAAATCATCAAGTTTTTGGCGTCGTTGCCGGGGAATTATGTTGCTATTTCGAAAAAGGAATTACTATTAATTTTATCTTTTATTTCTTCCTCCCCCTTTTTCTCTCTTATATATATTTTCTAAACAAAATAAAACAAAAACACAAAGAAATAGACAAAGCCAAAAAACCAAAGTTTTTTTTTATCTTTTAATATTAGTGTATGACCCAAGGAAACTCTTCGAACGACCCAGAAACTGCTTTTGATCCCGAAATTGAGCGCACCCTTCTTGAGCGCCTTCCATCTCGTGATCAAAATCCACCTTTAAATCTTGAAGAGTCTATTAGAGACACTAATGCTGAAGCTATGGCCGAGCCCAATCCAGTTGCAGCCCCACCATGGACCATGGAATATTATGCATGACCAAAATTGGACGATACAGGATCAAGTATCACTCGCCCAACAGTGGCCAATAATGTAATACCCCATTTTTTCTCAAAAACCCGGGTCTTATGCCCAGAACTGCTGTTTTGCGGTGACACCAACACATGGGAAGGTCGCCACTACAAAGAGCCGATCCTGTCGGCCATATCGATCACAGAAGAAGAAAAGTATAAACGAACAAATAGAAGTTCAAGTCCACAAATCACATGCTATATATAATAAATGTCCACATGGTATAACTGAAATAACAAAGTTACAATAATAAAGGGCTCATGACCTGTACATCATGTCCTCACTACAAGATCACTTGCGGAAGCTAACTACTAGTCACTCACTGATCCTGAAACTTGTGCTCCTGTGCTAGACTGCCCCATCTCCATCTGCACCGGCCTCTGGTGCTGCAGCATCTCCTCGGTCCCCTAAAATGATAAGGCCCACCGACCGTTAGTCAAAAGACTAAGCCAATCCCCCACCCCTCCCCCGGTGACTCCTAGGCACCGTGCAGGAAGGATGAAGAAGAGGACATCAAGGGGTATAAACAATAGAAGGTGGCAGTGGCATAATCTACAGGGAATATTTCTACAACTACAGATATGTATATAGATAATTGTTGGGAATCTTGCCCACATGATTCCTGATTTGAAGAAGTCACCAAGTCAAGAAAACTTCACTTTGTATTTGATTACTTCTCTAGCTTATGATCTCAGGAAGTTAAAGATATGTCGTCGAGAAGAATAGGAGATATCGTCAAAAAAGCATGCTTATCATCGTAATGATGAGCAAAAGCAACCGCTGAGACTCGGCAAGATCGTCGAACTCAGAAGGAAGATCGTCGACCGCTGAGACGAGGGGTCAAATCTACTGGGACGAGCTCACTGTCTCAGCTGATCCGCTCAGACGAGAAAGGAGATACAGAGAGAAGAGATCTGGCGCGTTAGTCGAACGTAGAAGACAGTTCGTCAAACGCTGAGACGAGACAGAAGAAACAACTGAGACTTGGCAAGTTAGTCGAACGCTGAGACTCGGAAAGTTCGTCGAACGCAGAGAAGACACAGTATCATCGACATTAACAAAGTAGCTTTGTCGTCAAGAAGACTGAAGAAGGACAGTTGAAGACAAACAATTGGTGAAGTATGATCTGTCGATATAGTATCACTCTTGTCATCGAGAGAACTACATGATTACGATGACAGTCTACAAGAAGGAAGATCACGACGACACAGTCAGGGATATCATATCGTTGTAAATGCAGTTGCTACAGATTGTCTCGTATCAGCGAGATACCAGCATCAGAAGAAGAAGCTAGAAGAATTGAAAGTGTATCTAAGTTCAAAGCTTCGACAAAGTTCTGTCGTCGAGATATTGTCTATGACGTCGTAATGATGAAAATATCGTCGAGACAGATTCAAATATTGCGGACGCGCTGTCAGCATTTAATGTCGTCGCCTGATTGTCCAATCAGCACGTGCTCTTATGGAATGGGCGTCTGACATTAAAGGACATCACTTGTTACCGTTATGCAGCTCATCTATCCTATAAAAGGGAACAGTGATGCCCTAGAAAACACATCTTCGAAGAAAGAGAAAAAGAACGAGAAAGTATCACGCCGCTACACTTCAATAGAATAGTATTCTCGGCGGAGAAAAAGAAGATCAAGTAGAGAGCAAGCATCAAGTGCTCTCTGAAGAATCAGTCATCATCATCGACTGAAAAGTAGCCGATCAACACTAGGCAAAAGTAGTGAAGGCTGAAGAAGATCCAGTGCTGAATCTCCAAATCAAGAAGCATCTTCTTCAACCTAAAGAAGCCAATCTTCATCAGGCTGAAGTTCCCAATCTTCATCTGGCATAAGTAACAGTTATTTCTACTGTAATCTCTTGTAAAGGCTTGCGGGCCTATTTGTCTAGCTTGAGGGCTGGAGAGCTGTGAGGCTTGAGGGCCAGGGCAGTGGACTTGCGGGCCCGACATCGTCTAGCTTGCGGGCTAGAGAGCTGTGAGGCTTGAGGGCCAGGGCAGTGCACTTGCGGGTGCGATTTGTCGAGCTTGCGGGCTCGGGGGCAGTAGGGGCTTGCAGGCCTAGGCTGTTGGGACTTGCGGGTCCATGTTGTAGGGCTTGAGGTCCTGAGTGTCAAGCTTGCGGGCTCGGGGGAAGCAGGGGCTTGTGGGCCTAGGCTGTTGCAACTTGCGGGTCCGTGTTGTAAGGCTTGAGGGCCTGAAGATTTGGCGGAGTTTGCCGATCCCAGCACACTGCTGGGCAAGTGCAGATGGACAGAGGATTACTCAAGACACCCGGTCTTGAGGAACCTCTATAGATCGTTGTGTGTTTTATGTGTTATGCTTTATAACTTATAGATCTACTCATTAGAAAATAAGTACACTTAAAGGGGACAAAATAATTTGAAAAACCTATTAACCCCCCCCCCCCCCCCTCTAGGTGATTAAATAGACACCCAATAAACAACAAGTGGTATCAGAGGCAGGTTGTTCAAATAAATCTTAACAACTTGATCAGATCTGCCAGTGGGTGTCTAAGTACCGTAAGCTATGGAATTCAGAATAGCTACTTGTTCTATAGAAAACTATAGCATGTGGAGAATACGAGCTAGAATATTCATGGAAGCCTTAGATCCAAGGATGTTTCAAGTCGTTCAAAAAGGGTCGTATGCCCACAAGTACCTGCCTAAGAAAATGACTGAAGATGAGATCATCTTAGTCAACTTAGACAAGAAGGCCAAGAGCATCATAACAGGCGCAGTTGATAATCCCACCCTCCATCAAATTACTCACTGCACTACAACCAAGGACATGTGGGAGTCATTGGCAATCCTCATGGAAGGATCACCAGAAGTAAAAAGCACTGTCACAGAGAAGGGGAAGGTCAAGACCTTGAGTGATAGCGACTTAAGTAATACAGATACAGAGGAAGAGTCTCACTTTGGACTAACTTTCCTATCTGAATCAGAGGAAGAAGTTCAGAATGAAGTCATCTCAGAACAAGGTGGCATAAGGGCTCCCCTATCGAACACTGATTCAGATTCTGAAATAAGCCTCTCAGAGAGTTATGAAGATATTGTAGAAGATCTCAGAAGGAACAGGGAACTCTGCAAAATGCAAGCTGATGAAATCTCAGTTCTTCAAGCCAGAAACTCTGATCTCTTGGAAAAGGCAGAGAAGCTTACTCTGCATAATGCAGAGTTCTGCCAACTCAAGAAGGATTTCAATGCCAGTTCAAACCTGGACCTAATAAGCAAGTTTGGAAAAACTCCGAAGGCCTTAGAAGATAGCAGGGAGTTGTGCTACTCCCTCACCAAGGAGGTTGTTCTTCTAAAGAAGGATAGAGATTAGGCTGGTCTCCTGAAACCAAGGGTCAGGATCATGAGGGACAAATTATCTATCAAAGAAAATTCAGTAACAAGATCCTCCAAACCAAAGATCTCTCCTCCATTGGTAAATGGTTGCTACTCCATTCCAAGAGGGGAACAAAAATGCTTTAAGGAAAATGGATTAGACCCACTATGTGAGATAAAGAATAACATGAGGAAGGTTACTTCTCCCTTCAACAAGGGCATAGGAGAACCGGTCCCTGGGTATCATGTGGATGGGACTTCCACAAGGGGAAGAAAGATGACACCTACTACTTCCAAGGTACACCTTAAAAGGGGAGTCACAAAGAAACATAAGCTCAGTAGGTCCAGGAGAATGAAGGAACCCTTGCAAAGGACTATCTTCACTAAAAGAAGCATGAACGAGAAGAATCACATTTCTAACCAATACAATTCTGTCTTTTATAGATATTCCTCCAACTGTCCACAAAAAATTTATACACCTACCTACAACAAGAGGATAAGATAGAATAAATTTGATTGTTGGTGTTGCGGCAAGACGGGCCACTTTGCAATTGACTGTTGGAACAATTCAACGGCTCAAGGGTAACGTATGCTAAACCTTCAAATCGTATTGCTCATTATTACTGCGCTTATCCGAAAGTAATTAAATCAAGTATGCCTTTTAAAGATAACAATGTGCTAGGACCCAAAACTACTTGGGTTCCTAAGGGCTTGTAATCTTAATTCACAGATAATCCAAGTGCCCATAAATCTGGGCATTGGACAAGGTAGCTGTTCTAGCCCATAGGTTGGAACAGCAAAATTTGCTCACTAACCATCTTAGTGCAGGGTTGATACCAAAGGGTAACTC
The DNA here is from genome assembly GCA_033032865.1 of Dactylorhiza incarnata. Lineage (NCBI taxonomy): Eukaryota > Viridiplantae > Streptophyta > Magnoliopsida > Asparagales > Orchidaceae > Dactylorhiza > Dactylorhiza incarnata. The sequence goes on along the minus strand of JAWHQI010000144.1, from coordinate 6,254,450 downwards.
CCAAGCAGGGTGGAAGAATGCCTTATGTAGACTTGTAAGAGAAAAATTGTATCATCAGTACAACAAGATATGTCGACGACATAGTAGATATCTTGACGACAAATGGATCTGGCTGGAGGGATGCACACCCTGGACGTGCCTCAACGACAAAAGCAGTATCGGCTAAATAAAGATGAGCCTTCTAACTCAGCAGTAGGATCAGTCCATCGGAGCCGTCTGATCATTCATCAAAGGCGTCGAAGGTACGCGCCTCTTCACCAACTCCCACTATAAATAGAGTGAATATCTAGGATGGAAATTACGTTGCCCTAAGACATTCCTTCAACAAACCACCTCTTCGTCTCCAACCCTTCGTCCTCCCAGGAAAAATGTCAACAGAAAAAGGAACCGGTGAGATGCCCCCCATTGTGACGCTCACCGCCCTGTGGGAGCGAATAGAAACCCTCAAAGAAAAGGCCATAAACAAAATGAAGGATGAGCTGAAGGATGAAGTGAAGTCAATAAAGGATGACATCTCTCAACTTCAAGCTCTACATGCGCAGTGCACAACTCTCATCCTGAACAGAATCACCAACCAGGAGCAAACCCTAGACGCTCATCTCCAGGAAGTAAGAAATGTCACAAATGTCAGAGATCAGGAAATTCTAGAGCAGATATTTGAACTAAAGGAGTCAGTAAAAGAAGTAATCCAAGACGGGGAAAGGAGAATTGAAGAAGAAATCCGGGAAGAGATCAAGGGAAGCGTAGCTGCTTGCTCGCATCAAGCGAAATGGGTAAGTAATCAAGTAAAGCAAGCGATTCAAGTAACCCCCTCTGAATACATACCCACTGAACCCTCCACCAGCTCTGACTCTGAAACCGAATCAGGTGAATCCGCAACAATTAGAAAGAAAAGGAAAACCTCCTGCGAAATGTACAGGAAGAAAAGAGTAAATGAGGTCCAACAGGACCCAGAATCTAGTCGGTGGAGTCCTCGCTCGAACGAAATCATCACTGAATCTTGGATAGCATTTGGACACGGTCAGAAAGACCATGAGAGAGTGTACTCCTCTATCGAATGGAATCGTCACGTGAAAAATCTGGAAGAAAGAACAAGACATAAGATGGATTTTCCCCACGGTCCTCCTCCTCCTCCAAAGAAAATCTCGAAGCCAATGATCTTCTATAGGCGAAAGAAAAAGAAGGAAGAAAAGGAAGCCAGCTCCAGCAAGGCACAAGAAGACGTCCTGTTTAAAAACGATTGAAAGACATTTATTTCTTAAGTTCATATTACGTTAAGAACAATTGGTCCAGTTATATGACTAATCTTATATATGAACAATTCTAGTATAAGAACATTTATATATGAATGCCTATAAGGCATATGCCTGTGATGTTATTGCGGCATGGTATTCTTAAAAATGCTATTACTGCTATATCTAGTTATTGCCTGCTGATAACTGATAACGTGCCCTGCACATTGTGTGCTTAGCTAGCAAAATGCAGTACAATCATACATGGGCATATGCTAGAAATCAGATGCAGATTATGCAGGGTGCAAGGAAGACAGGAAAAGTACATCAGGGACATGTCAATTCCTTAGTGGAAGACTGATCTCTTGGAGCAGTAAGAAGCAGACAAGTGTGGCAATCTCAACAACAGAATCAGAATATATCTCGACTGGAAGCTGCTGCGCCCAACTGCTATGGATCAAACATCAACTTGAAGATTACAACCTAAAGATGACCAAAACACCCCTGTTTTGTGACTCTTCAAGTGCAATCTTAATTGCTAAGAATCCTGTCTCTCACAACAGGACTAAGCATATTGAGATCAGGTATCACTTCATCAGGGAGCATGTGGAAAATGAAGATATCACCCTTGAATATGTCCCAACAGACAAACAAGTGGCTGATATATTTACAATGCCCCTAGATGAAGCTAAGTTCAACTTCTTCAAATTCCAACTGGGAAAGTTGAACTTAGAGTAGTCCTCCACTTATTTTTCACTAATCCCTTTCTAGATGATTGGTAAGACAATCTTTCAGGATTTGGATGAACTATAATCAAGCAAGGGGGAGCCTTGGACCATGGTCTCCTAAAAGAAGAGCTCCAGCAAAGAAGTCAGAAAGGGGGAGAAAGAATGGGCATCAAATGCTCAAGATAAGGTGCTCAAAGATGACGACCTCAAAGTTAGGGGGAGCAAAGAAGTATGGGGAGCCACAAGAAGAGACATCAAATCAAGGGGGAGCTATAAGCTTGATGTACTCAGAAGAGAAGCAAAAGATAAGTCAAAATCTCTCATTTAAGATTTTAACATTTATTGCCAAGTGAAAGTTGTCTTGAGTTGAGATTCTGACTTCTTCAAATAGGGGGAGATTGTTGGGAATCTTGCCCACATGATTCCTGATTTGAAGAAGTCACCAAGTCAAGAAAACTTCACTTTGTATTTGATTACTTCTCTAGCTTATGATCTCAGGAAGTTACAGATATGTCGTCGAGAAGAATAGGAGATATCGTCGACAAAGCACGCTTATCGTCGTAATGATGAGCAAAAGCAACCGCTAAGACTCGGAAAGATCGTCGAACTTAGAAGGAAGATCGTCGACCGCTGAGACGAGGGGTCAAATCTGCTGGGACGAGCTCACTGTCTCAGCGGATCCGCTGAGACGGGAAAGGAGCTGCAGATAGAAGAGATCTGGCGCGTTAGTTGAACGCAGAAGACAATTCGTCAAACGCAAAGACGAGACAGAAGAAACAACTGATACTTGGCAAGTTAGTCGAACGCTGAGAGTCGGCAAGTTCGTCGAACGCAGAGAAGACACAGTATTGTCGACATTAACAAAGTAGCTTTGTTGTCAAGAAGACTGAAGAAGGACAGCTGAAGACAAATAATTGGTGAAGTATGATCTGTCGATATAGTATCATTCTTGTCGTCGAGAGAATAACATGATTACGCCGACAGTCTACAAGAAGGAAGATCACGACGACACAGTCAGGGATAATATATCATCGTATATGCAGTTGCTGCAGATTGTCTCGTATCGGCGAGATACCAGCATCAGAAGAAGAAGCTAGAAGAATTGAAAGTGTATCTAAGTTCAAAGCTTCGACAAAGTTCTGTCGTCGAGATATTGTCCATGACGTCGTAACGATGGAAATATCGTCGAGACAGATTCAAATATTGCGGACGCGCTGTCAGCATTTAATGCCGCCGCCTGATTGTCCAATCAGCCCGTGCTCTTATGGAATGGGCGTCAGACATTAAAGGACATCACATGTTATCGTTATGCGGCTCATCTGTCCTATAAAAGGGAACAATGATGCCTTAGAAAACACATCTTTGAAGAGAGAGAAAAAGAATGAGAAAGTATCCCGCCGCTACACTTCAATAGAACAGTATTCTCGGAGGAGAAAAAGAAGATCTAATAGAGAGCAAGCATCAAGTGCTCTCTGAAGAATGAGTCATCATCATCGACTGAAAAGTAGCCGATCAACACCAGGAAAAAGTAGTGAAGGCTGAAGAAGATCCAGTCCTGAATCTCTAAATCAAGAAGCATCTTCTTCAACCTAAAGAAGCCAATCTTCATTAGGCTGAAAATGCCAATCTTCATCCGGCATAAGTAACAGTTATTTCTACTGTAATCTCTTGTAAAGGCTTGCGGGCCAATTTGTCTAGCTTGAGGGCTGAAGAGTTGTGAGGCTTGAGGGCCAGGGCAGTGGACTTGCGGGTCCGACACCGTCTAGCTTGCGGGCTGGAGAGCTGTGAGGCTTGAGGGCCAGGGAAGTGCACTTGCGGGTGCGATTTGTCGAGCTTGCGGGATCGGGGGTAGTAGTGGCTTGCGGGCCTAGATGTTGGGACTTGCGGGTCAGTGTTGTAGGGCTTGAGGGCCTGAGTGTCGAGCTTGCGGGCTCGGGGGCAGTAGGGGCTTGCGGGCCTAGGCTGTTGGGACTTGCAGGTCCGTGTTGTAAGGCTTGAGGGCCTGAAGATTTGGCGGAGTTTGCCGAGCCCAACAAACTGCTGGCTAGGCGCAGAGGGACAGAGGACTACTCAAGATACCCGGTCTTGAGGAACCTCTATAGATCGTTGCGTATTTTTTGTGTTATGCTTTATAACTTATAGATCTACTCATCAGAAAACAAGTACACTTAAAGGGGACAAAATAATTTGAAAAACCTATTCACCCCCCCCCCCCTCTAGGTGATTAAGTAGACACCCAATAAACAACAATAATTGATGCAGTAAGTAAAACCGGGTAAAGAACAAGTAAGGTGCAGTAAGTAAAGACATGTATATAATAAAAAAGTAACCATTGATTTATAGGAATGCCCATACAAACCTATAGACCAAGGGGTCGTTTAGCAAGGCCTATCGTATAAAGAGTCCCATAACTAATTTATACGATAAGGGTAGGGGTTGAAATGCAATGTTTATGCCATGACATGCAGAGTTATGCAGTTTATGCTATGTTCATACATGTGCAACTCACACACTTCGACTCTATGCGCACAGACCTTTAGTTCCCCCTTTTTGGAGCTAGCAAGACTCCCAGGATACTCCCGTAGTGGCAAACGGAAGCAGTGGGCTGGGCCTCGCCCACCTCTAGGTTGGTATTCACACTACCTAACCTAGACCTATCGTACGCCTCAACGCAAAACCGTGGAGCATCTGCGTACTCTTATTGGCTGGACCACTAGACTTTCATGGATAAGTGCAAATTCCACACTTCCGAGTCAATGTATTGACGTCGGTGTGAACGACCGTCCAATACCGAAGACCCAACACCTTCATGCACATGCAAACATGTTCTACTATATCCCGAGCCATAAACTGCCCGGGCTAACCTGCCCGTCATCATAACCTTCCGAGCCAACGGCTCGCCGCACCAACCTGTCCGTACCTTTAAGCATTACCGAGTCACAAGCTCACCGGACTAACTAGTCTGCTGCTTCAACCACGAGCCTACTGCTCGTAAAACCAAACCAACTAACCTACCGTAACCATGGGGTGTGGGTGTGTGCATTATTAAGTTAATCTTGTATATCAACTTATCCCTACAATTTAAGGTTTATCTTGGACTTCCCAAGGATTACCCTGTAAGGGGCTCGCTACGGTACAAGGAACCACAATGGGATGAAACCCCAAAGCTCCCTTTCTCAAGACACTTAATGTTATTGGTATCTACCCATAAGAATACCCTTCTTATCATTACACTTAGATTACCCCTATGTATTTTATGACAGGCTAAGGGAAAGACGATGTTTCGTCAATCCCGAGCACAACTCTACCCTTAACTCACCATACACACCCTCAACACCTAAACTCCTTTTAGTGACCTTCAATCTTTTCAACCTGACCATGTACACCAACTACATGCCACTTCCACTTGGTAGGCCCCTAAATATCCAAATTTCACATTTTTACTATACGCAGACCAATCTAACTATATGAAGCTTATAAGTAGAGGTACTCCAAATATTCACCCACATGACACAATATTCACTCCAATATTTGCCAAGTATGAATATGAACATGAAGTGTAAGGTATTCTTATGACATGACACTCATAAAATTAGGATAAATCTATCATGCCAAAATAACAGTAAGTACAGTGTGTCACAATTTTACAGTCAAGAATTGTCCTCTAATTATAATATTGACTATATAACCAAAATTAGAAATTAAAGAAGCAACCACCAACAATATTTTTCCAAAAATTATGGGAATATTACTAGACATTTATATTGATCAAAAAAGTTCTCAGGCCAAATTTTAGAATTTATAAAGGCATATTAACCACTCAAATAAATATTCTAAAGAAAGCCTAATATGAGGATGTTGTGAAGTAGCCTACTGATAACAATCTCCAAAAATTATATAAAACTTTACAGAGCTTTCTAGTGCTCTGAAACGTCCTAACACCAGATTGCACATTTTTCCAGAGAGTTTTGGACCCTTAATTATATTTCTTAAGATTAAGGTAAAATAAGCGCCTTGTAAATGAAGTACTAGTTAAATCATCTAATAAATTTCACTAAAAATACAGAGGTCTATAATATGACTATAAAGGCACTACCAAGGTTTCGTCATCATCCAAGACCATTTGAGCATATAAATGTCTCTTATAAGAAATTTCCCTGAAGGGTTTATGACCTAATTTAGGGGAAATATGTATTCCTAAAATTCTCTCAAAATTCCCTAGAGCATACACACCCCATGAACATATCTCCTAAATTCCATGGCCATTATAGGGCTTTTGATCACATGGCCTTCACGAGGTCCTATATGCACCCCAAGAGGTAAAACTAGGGTCCTAGGGAATATCCACCTCTACACCACCCATCTTACTCATGAAGGTGTTTTAGGTGATACTAAACCAGTTGCAAAGGTTTCAACTCATGGTGATGAGTTTTGACCACCATACCCCAAGAAAAACACCATGCCCTAACTTTGACCCAATTTGACCTAACTTGGGTTGACAAATTTCCCAACCAAATCAGTCCCAATTGGGCTGAGATTTTTACCAAGGTCATACAATAACCCCAAGGAGCACCCACCAAAATTTGGAGGGCATTGGGGGTCATTTGACCCACTAATTAATTAATATTTTATTTATGAAATTATTACAAAAACCTTATAAAAAGTTTCTCCTAAAATTCCCATCTTTGGGTATGATGTGTGGGTAGGTGTAAACAGCCTAGGTTTTAAATTTCAAGACCATACCATTTACCAATTGAAAGATATTCAAGAATTTATGACTGTCCTACCCTATGGACCAGTCCTAGAAAAATGACTCCACAGGGAGCTATAGTGCCCCTATTGACCTGAAACAAATTTTCACTTAATCTAGACACCAAGGGCTACAACATTCATGTTGGGCACTTTTCAATTTGAGGGGTCCTACTATTTTTAATAATTAAAATGAAATACTGCAGGAAGTATGACAAAATGTGTTGGAACAACCCTATTATTGATTTGGTCTAGGATCACTATCTGTTGAATTAGGATTAAGTTGACCCCTCTGTATAGTCTAAGGGTCAAGGTTTAAAGTGTGTCTGAGTAGATAGGAATTAGGAAATTCCAAATCTCTGCGTTCAACGAACTTTAATCTGCGTTCGACGAAATCCGTTCTGCGTTCGACGAACGTCATGCTTCAGTTCGACGTAATTGCTTCCCAGCTTGACGAATTCAGTTCTCCAGCATGTTCAGCAAATTATCTCTTAGTTCGACGAACTCCAAATTCAGTTTGACAAACTCCAGATTTGTTCGACGAATTAATTCAGTTCGACGAATTAATTCAGTTCGACGAACTCCAGATTCAGTTCGCCGAACTCCCGATTGTGTTCGATGAATTATTTCAGTTCGACGAACTCTAGATTCAGTTCGCCGAACTCCCGATTGGGTTCGACGAATTATTTCAGTTCGACAAACTCTAGATTCAGTTCGCCGAACTCCCGATTGGGTTCGATGAATTAATTAAGTTCGACGAAATCTAGATTCAGTTCGCCGAACTCCTGATTGGGTTCGACGAATTAATTCAGTTCGATGAACTCCAGATTCTGTTTTCTTCTCCAGCTTAACAATCTCTGAAGGGCCTCACTTTAAAAACAAAATAACATTATAACATAATCATTTAAATCTACGAATAACTGATCACGGCAGATCCGACGGCTCATGGTCATCGTCCCCGATGGATGGACGACGCACGACAGCCCGTCCTGGGCTTCTTTGTGGGACGATTTTCCGACCACCTGTGCCTCTTCCCGGCCGGCCAATGCCACCACCACCTCCGTTGTGGTGGTGGCCGACGATAGGTGGTGGTTGGCCGGCCGGAGGTGGTCGGAATCGGGGTTTAGAGGAGGGGAAGAGAGCTCGAATCGAGCCCTTTTTGAAGCACGATCTGAGCCCAATTGAGCTCGGATCAAGCCCCAAATTATCATAAGATATAACACTAAGGGAGAGGAGGCGGATTGGACCTGTCTGGGGGTTTGGTGGCACGAATTATGGCGAGTCTCCATGGCCGTAGGTGGAGATTTTGACGCCATGTCGATCCTAGCTTCTGGTGCTCGATTTCTTTGGGGAAGGTGGGGAAACTCCTCCTCTTCATCCAATGAAGGTGTTATAAGGTCCAATTGGGGGAGGGGAAGAGCCAAACCATCAATCACCATTATCACCATTAATGGTGAATTTCGGCCAACTAAATTTCCTCTTGATTCAGCCCCCATGTGAGCAGGAAAACCCCCCAAACTTCTTGTAACATCCAGAGGAGATGAATCCCCATCAATTGGGCAAATTGGCCTCCCTTGGCCATGAATGTCATTAATCCTCCTTTTCTCTCTCTTCAAATTGGGGGAAACTCCCAATTTCTCTCTCCTAGTCACCCCCTCCAGAAATTGGATGGCATTCCATGTAATTTCAGCCTCATGAGACTAGAGTGTCACTTCAATTGGGCCTAGCCCAAGTGGATTGAGCTTGAGTTAGCCTTTTCCCCTCTTTTTTGGGCAAGGTTGACCAAGTGTTGACTTGAGGTGTTGACGTGGTCAACTGATGGGTTGACTGGTCCAAGTGGTGTGTCTTGAGTCCCTTGACATCACCCAAAGTTGGTCGAGTCATGGTGGTGCCCCAATTGGGCCAATTTATCCAAAAGGTGTTGGTTTGACCAAAATAGAGCTAGAGTTGACTTGGGTCAGATTGGCCAAATTGGTGGCCCCATGATGAGGCTTTTTAGTCTATTGGGTCCCTAATATCCTTATAAGGGTAGGGTAAAGGTCAATTGGGCATGGTGGAGGTCAATTTACCCTAATTAGGCTACTTTGACCAGTTTGGGGTTAGGGTTGACTTTGGTCAATTTGGCCTCTTTGGTTGACCCCAATGGGTCCTTGGTGCTCTAAGAGGACCCCTAAAGGGTTAGGTATGCTATGGTGGGGGTCAAAGGGTCAAGGTGAGGCCCTTAAGTCCAACCCTATGCTTATTAACTGGAAATTGCTATTTGCAGACCAATGTGGTTTCCTTCTTCCTGGCTAAGGCCAAGTGGTCTCTTCAAGCTTCCTAGGGTTTTGTCATGACCTAGTCATGACAAAACCACTCTAGGGTTCTAGTTGTTTGGGGGATGTTACAAATCTCAATAAACAAAAAAAATAATTTCGTCCTCGAAATTCAGGCTAGGCTCGCGGGGTTTTCACCGAGAGTGACTGAACGTAACATCCCCTAAGAATTGAAGTTATTTTTTGACTCGAAGAGCACCGACTATCTAAGCCACACCAGTTCTAGTGGCTCTCAGATGAATCAATCGATCAGAGGCTACAGGGCCATCTATAGTAGAAATTTGCTGCTCCGGCCATAGTAGAGCTCTCCTAAAAGAGGAGACATGGAAGACGTCGTGCAATCCCGCTAACTCCGGTGGCAACTCCAGTCTATAAGCCAACGGGCTGATCCACTCCATGATCCCGTAGAGACCCATCTATCTCACATTGAGCTTATTCCGCCTGCGAACCCGCAAGACTCCCTACATCGGACGTATCTTCCGGAACACCCGGTCTCCACCTGGAACTCTACTTGATGATACCACGCATCGTAATACCTGACCTGGCAGCTCTGGTCCCCAACATCCTAACTCAAATCAGTCGCACCTGGGTATCTATGTCCTCCATAAATTCCTTGCCGAGTGCCTTGGGATCCTCATCCTGGATCCAAGATAGTGGAGTCCTGCGCCTCCGTCCCTCTGAGAGTGGAAAGTTGTGTTGACGTCAACCAAGAGCCCAGATAAGCCTGGACTGATCTTCACTTTTGGATATACACTGTCCATCCTGATTCGACACGATCATCCTGGTCACACTACGATAATGGACAAACTACTCAACAAATCCCACCAAACACCAAAGGGAGCATCCTCCAGCCCGGGGTGACCCTAGCTACCTTGGTCAATTTATCATTGATGTTCCAAATAAAACTGTGTTCGGAGTGGTAACCTGTGTGTGAAATATATAGTTATGTCCCCGACCCACTCTAACACGAGTAGTGACTATAGTAGTTCCCCAAAGACTCTTGCACCTGGCCTTCATCGTGCATAACAGAAACCTACGACGTCTTTCTTTATTTCGGGAAGCTACATGTTCTGGGAAAACACCATTTCTTCGGTGACTAGAGCTCTTGTTTGTACGGGTAGACAACGCCTCAATAAAATTTTCTCTACACGTTCAGATTCTTATTCCTTCAAGTACGTCCGAGTGATCAATCATCTCCACTCCACGACTTATCCAGTTCTTACCACTGGTGGAATTGATCAGATCATCAAGCGTCCCAATCATCCTCAAATTTTTAGTGGGGGTTACTCGTGAACCTTTATGAGTATATGTTAACCAATCATCACTAGTATCAATGTTTGTAAGATGGCTCACAATCATTTTCTATATGGAGTTTGATTCATAAGGTATACGGGTAAAATCTTTTGAAACACTAAGATTTTCACAAGTCAATTTTATCAAGGAAATATCATCACGTTTATTTCACCAAATTCTTATCACTTCCACATATGCGAGTCTTGATCACTTTCGAATGGTCCAAAGTAAGATAAACTTAGATCGTTCTTATCATAGTAAACTCAAACACTATACTCTAAATCCAATAAGTCATCGTCTAAAATCTCTGGATATTCATCATCATAGCTCCCAAGGTATCAAGGATATTATTATAGTTAAAATTTTCTACCATGATAGGGCGTGATTTACAACGAATCATGAGCTGGTCACTTCTGAATGCCCCAAGTCACATGAACCTTAGATATAACTACAACTTATATGACCTAGTTTCCGTCCATTACTTCTAGAATGGGACATCAACATCCCTAAGTGATTAATCCTGGCAACTTTACATTTCCAATGATTCAACTAAGGTCAAGTTGTTGTTCGATCAATGATGTCTATCCATTGTCCTGGTAGTACTACAGATCATTATTCCGAACATACTGTTATACCATCTCATCTTTGCCCGCATACCGTTGAATAAGATTGACTTCAAAATCACCACGTTCACGATGCAACACCTTCTAAATTAGATCCACAGGAAACCCAAGTCATTAACTAATTTGCCTAATAAACAAAAGGTAAGCCCCAATAAACAAAAGATAAGCCACTATCTATTTTGGGCTAAGTATCATTGATATCTCCATGTTATATTCGTCCTAAGTAAGTGAACAATCCTCAGGGCACACAACCTTAGACTTGGGGTTCTATCTTGAGACTTGTTGGTGTACTCCATACATTAGACTCTTCAAGGTACCCTCTGCGACAACCTTATCAGAGTCAACATGTGACCCAATTCCAAACGGGTTTCTTTCGTACTTGAATTCTTATCGGACCCTCGGTGTTTGTCGTGGTGGTTGTCTCAATGTAATCCTGTCACCGATACGAGGGTTGAGTCTACGAGTCTCATACCATTCTGCTTATATGTAAATCTCTCTTTATCTAGCCTCTTTGCGGTATCCTTATACCTTCACCAAAGTTATACCTACGATCTATTTCAGACTAGGGCATGGTATAAATTATCATGGTAAGTCATGTGTCCTAGTGGGGTTGAGTATAACTCATTGACTAAGGGAATATCTAAAGAAAAATTTGAAGCCGGAGGTATTCCCTGCTGGGAGCAGGGTTTGCCGCAGGCTACAAAAGAAACTTGACACTCGTAAGGAGATTTGGCTAAAAATATTCAGTTAAAAGTGACCTTTTTTTCATGTGATTTCCCCATATGGCCACACCATTGCTTCCACTGCTTAGTTTGTCCTCAAACTAAACTCGCGCAGGGTGGCCCAGGGTTTGTGGACTTTTTTTTCTTCGGATCGAGGTTTCCTTTGATACCACTTTGTAAGACCCCTTTTTTTTCTAAAACCTGGGTCTTATGCCCAGAATCGCCGCTTTGCGGTGACACCAACACACGAGAAGGTCTACAAAGCGCCGATCCTGCCGGCCATATCGATCACAGAAGAAGAAAAGTATAAACGAACAAATAAAAGTTCAAGTCCACAAATCACATGCTATATATAATAAATGTCCACATGGTATAACAGAAATAACAATGTTATAATAATAATGGGCTCATGCCCTGTACATCATGTCCTCACTACAAGATCACTCGCGGAAGCTAACTACTAATCAAAACACATATGAAGCAGAGGACATCAAGGGGTATAAACAATAGCAGGCGATAAGGGCATATTCTACAGGGAATGTTTCTTCAACTACACATATGTATATAGATAATTGAAGTAGTAAGTAAAATAGGGTAAATAACAAGTAAGGTGCATTAAGTAAAGACATGTATATAATAGAAAAGTAACCATTGATTTATAGGAATGCCCATACAAACCTATAGACCAAGGGGTCATTTAGCAAGGCCTATCATATAAAGAGTCCCATAACCAATTTATACGATAGGGGTAGGGGGTTAAAATGCAATGTTTATGCCATGACATGCAGAGTTATGCAGCTTATGCTATGTTCATATATGTGTAACTCACACACTTCGACTCTATGCACACAGACCTTTAGTTCCCCCTTTTTGGAGCTAGCAAGACTCCCAGGATACTCCCGTAGTGGCAAACGGAAGCGGTGGGTTGGGCCTCACCCACCTCTAGGTTGGTATTCACACTTCCTAACCTAGACCTATAGTATGCCTCAACGCAAAACCGTGGAGCATCTGCGTACTCTTATTGGTTGGACCACACTTGCCGAGTCAACGTATTGACATCGGTGTGAACGACCGTCCAATACCGAAGACCCACCACCTTCATGCACATACAAACATGTTCTACTATATCCTGAGCCATAAACTCCCCGGGCTAACCTGCCCGTCATCATAACCTTCCGAGCCAACGGCTCGCCGTACCAACCTGTCCGTACCAATAAGCATTACTGAGTCACAAGCTCGCCGGACTAACTAGGTTGCTGCTTCAACCACGAGCCTACTGCTCGTAAAACCAAACCAACTAACCTACCGTAACCACAGGGTGTGAGTGTGTGTGTGTTATTAAGTTAATCTTGTATATTAACTTATCCCTACAATTTATGGTTTATCTTGGACTTCCCAAGGATTACCCTGTAAGGGGCTCACTACGGTACAAGGAACCACAAAGGGATGAAACCCCAAAGCTTCCTTTCTCAAGACACTTAATGTTATTGGTATCTACCCATAAGAATACCCTTCTTATCATTACACATGGATTACCCCTATGTATTTTATGACAGGCTAATGGAAAGACGATCTTTCGTCAATCCCGGGCACTACTCTACCCTTAACTCATTAAGCACCCCATCATCACCTAAAATCCTTCTGGTGACCTTCAATCTCTTCAACCTGACCATGTACACCAACTACATGCCACTTCCACTAGGTAGGCCCCTAAATATCCAAATTTCACATTTTTACTATACGCAGACCAAACTAACTATATGAAGCTTATAAGTATAGGTACTCCAAATATTAACCCACATGACACAAGATTTTACTGGAGGACTACCATGGTATTTTAAGACTAAATCCATAGAACCATATTTTTCCTCAACATTTTAGCATTTATTTAAATTTCTCCAATATTTGCCAAGTATGAATATGAACATGAAGTGTAAGGTATTCGTATGACATGACACTCATAAAATTAGGATAAATCTATCATGACAAAATAACAGTAAGTACAGTATGTCACAATTTTACAATCAAGAATTGTCCTTTAATTATTATATTGACTATTTAACCAAAATTAGAAATTAAAGAAGCAACCACCAACAATATTTGTCCAAAAATTATGGGAATATTACCAAACATTTATATTGATCAGAAAAGTTCTCAGGCCAAATTTTAGAATTTTTAAAAGCATATTAACCACTCAAATAAATATTCTAAAGAAGCCCTAATATGAGCAAGTTGTAAAGTAGCCTACTGATAACAATCTCCAAAAATTATATAAAAATTTACAGAGCTTTCTAGTGCTCTGAAATGTCCTAACACCAAGTTGCACATTTTTCCAGAGAGTTTTGGGCCCTAAATTATATTTCTTAAGATTAAGGTAAAATAAGTGCCTTGTAAATGAAGTACTGGTTAAAGCATCTAATAAATTTCACAAAACATACCAGAGGTCTATAATATGATTATAAAGGCACTACCAAGGTTTCATCATCATCCAAGACCATATGAGCATGTAAATGTCTCTTATAAGAAATTTCCCTAAAGGGTTTATGACCTAATTTAGGGGAAATATGTACTCCTAAAATTCTCTCAAAATTCCCTAGAGCATAATCACACCCCATGAACATATCTCCTAAATTTCATGGCCATTATAGGGCTTTTGACCACATGGCCTTCACGAGGTCCTATATGCACCCCAAGGGGTAAAACTAGGGTCCTAGGGCATATCCACCTCTACACCAACCCATATTACTCATCAAGGTGTTTTAGGTGATCCTAAACCAGTGGCCAAGGTTTCAACTCATGATGATGAGTTTTGACCACCATAACCCAAGATAAACACCATGCCCTAACTTTGACCCAATTTGACCTAACTTGGGTTGACAAATTACCCAATCAAATCAGTCCCAATTGGGCTGAGATTTTTTCCAAGGTCATACAATAACCCCAAGGAGCACCCACCAAACTTTGGAGGGCATTGGGGGGTCATTTGACCCATTAATTAATTAATATTTGATTTATGAAATTATTACAAAAACATTAGAAAAAGGTTCTCCTAAAATTCCCATCTTTGGTATGATGTGTGGGTAGGTGTAAATAGCCTAGGTTTTAAATTTCAAGGCCATACCATTTACCAATAGAAAGATATTCAAGAATTTATGACTGTCCTACCCTAGGGACCAGTCCTAGAAAAATGACTCCACAGGGAGCTATAGTGTCCCTATTGACCTGAAACAAAGTTTCACTTAATCTAGACACCAAGGGCTACAACATTCATGTTGGGCACCTTTCCATTTGAGGGGTCCTAGTATTTTTAATAATTAAAATGAAATACTACAGGAAGTATGACAAAATCTGTTGGAACAACCCTATTATTGATTTGGTCTAGGATCACTATCTGTTGATTATGATTAAGTTGACCCCATTGCATAATCTAAGGGTCAAGGTTTAAAGTGTGTTTGAGTAGATAGGACTTAGGAAATTCCAGGTCTCTGCGTTCGACGAACTTTAATCTGTGTTCGACGAAATCCATTCTGCGTTCGACGAACTTCATGCTTCAGTTTGACGAAATTGCTTCCCAGCTCGATGAATTCAGTTCTCCAACCAGTTCAGTAGATTATCTCTCAGTTCGATGAACTCCAGATTCAGTTCGACGATCTCCAGATTGTGTTCGACGAATTAATTCTGTTCGACGAATTAATTCAGTTCGACGAACTCCAGATTCAGTTCGCCGAACTCCCGATTGTGTTCGACGAATTATTTCAGTTCGACGATCTATAGATTCAGTTCGCCGAACTCCTGATTGGGTTCAAAAAATTATTTCAGTTCAACGAACTCTAGATTCAGTTTGCCGAACTCCCGATTGGGTTTGGCGAATTAATTCAGTTCGATGAACTCTAGATTCAGTTCGCCGAACTCTCGATTGGGTTCGATGAATTAATTCAGTTCGATGAACTCCAGATTCAGTTCAATGAACTCAACTTTCGGTTCGACGAACTCAGCCTTCAGCTCGACGAATTTCTTCTCCAGCTTAATAATCTCTGAAGGGCCTCACTTTCAAAATGAAATAACATTATAACATAATCATTTAAATATGCGAATAACTGATCACGGCAGATTTGATGGCTCATGGTCATCGTCCCCGATGGATGGACGGCGCGAGACAGCCCATCCTTGGATTCTTTGTGGGATGATTTCCCGGACACCTGTGGTGGCCGGCGATAGGGGGTGGTTGGCCGGCCGGAGGTGGTCGGAATTGGGGTTTAGAGGAGGGGAAAGAGAGCTCGAATCGAGCCCTTTCGGAAGCACGATCCGAGCCCAATTGAGCTCGGATCACGCCCCAAATTATCATAAGATCTAACACTAAGGGAGAGGAGGCGGATTGTGTAACGCCCTAGATTTTCCTCATAGTCTTCTAAGTAGGGTTAGGGTAATATTGATAGTTTAAATACTAAAGTTATCGTTGCGTGGTACTAATGCGGGTGGGCGTTACCGTTTCGTGTACATCGCCGTCCGATGAGTTTGATGCTAGGTTATTACGTGAGTGCGTATAGGCGATTTTGATTTTCATAAAGAAATATGGGTTTATATATATATACATATATATATATATATATATGTAAATATATACATATATATATGTAAATATATATATATATGTAAATATATATATATATATATATATATATATGCATATACACTTATATATGGATGTTAAGAATCGTGAGCTGCTCTCATTCTTCTCCCCTTCCCCTGATAACCCCCGTTTCTGCCGAGTGAGCTGGAGTGGCGAGCTAGGGTTCGTCGGGTCGCCGGGCGTCGGAGGCTTAGACCGTCGGAGGAGGTGATTTGGAGGTTGCCGGAGTTGGTCTTCTTCGTCGGAGTTAAGGAACGATGAGCCATCGTCGGGATCGACAGTGGTCTTGCGGTCTTCAGGCAAGGAAACTCTTCACCCTCATTTCCTGTTCTTCTTCTTCTTTTCTTTTGTTTGTTTTACCTGAGCTCGGCATGGGTGTGGGGGCTGTGAAGGCTTTACCCTAATTATGTGCAGGAAAGATTCCTCCCAGCCCTTGGTTAATGGAATTATGGGGTTGTGCTAGTATCCATTCCAGTTTTGTTTTAACTGATTTAGGGGGATGTTTAAGTGTTCCTCCCAGCTCTTGGTTAATCGAATTATGGGGTTATGCTAGTATTTAGTCTAGTTTCATTTTGACTGATTTAGGGGGATACTTTAGTATTCATCCCAGCTCTTTGGTTAACTGATATATGGGGTTACTCTATTATTTCTTCCAACTTTTGTTAACCGATTCGTTTGGGGTTTGTGCTAGTAGCTATCCCAGCTTTTGTTAACATATGTTTGGGAGGTGTGCTAGCTTTCTACCTAGTTCTTGTTATCGGATTAATTATTATTGTGCTGGCAGTTTTCCCTAGTCAAGTTATCAAAAGGTTCCTAAAAATCGTGCTAAACACATTCCGGGCTGTTATTAGCAAATCTCTGGATGGTTATATATATATTTTCACTTGGCTAGTTCCTGCTTATATACTTGGCTAATCTTGCATATTTTTGTAGCAGAAAATTTGGATGGATTGTAAACTTTGCGCATTTCTCTAGCTAAAGGTTTTGGTGGTTTGGCGGGCTAATCATTCTGGAAATTTATTTTGTTAACTCTAGTTGGGTTGGGAAACATTAGATCTTAAATTCGCCGGAACGTTCGTTTCCTTATTCCTGACGGGTTTGGGAATTTGGTGCTAAATTTCCTGGGAATTTCTCTTGCTAGTTCTCGGTGACCTAGCTAGACTAGCAATTGTATTACTCGAAGGTGCATAGATGAAATTCGGTTTTGCGTAGCTTCAAACTTATGGTGCCAATGTCATAGTTCATTACCCTTTATTAGATATATGACCTTCCTTGAGCGACATACCAAGCACGTTGCTGATAAGTCATGTTGGAATCAGATTTTTTCTAGACTGGTGTGTGGGTGGACGCATGGGCCCTCACCACAGTGGTTTTAGACTGGAGTGTGGGTGGACGTATGGTCCCTCACCACAGTGGTTTTGGGTGAACCGTTGAGTATTGTCCTAGTGTTTACCTTCGTCCTGTTCTGACACCAAGCCTTGCATGGTGTCGTCTTGCTAAATTCTTCGACCTTGTTGTAAGTTAAGTGCTGATCTATTGGTTAACTGCTGAATCCAGTGCTTATTGACCCTCTCTTCTAGAGTTGTGGATAAAAACCAATTGTCATCCTGTTTTCCGTGTCGGACAGTCCTCTGTTTGTTCAGTTGGATTTATGAGCTAAGTATGCTATGTTGTCCAATTATCCGGGATAGTTGTGGTGAGTGGTTCTTGATCTCTATGATCCTCGTTGCCTAATGTTTTGAGCTTTCTCTGGTGAACTACATTGTGGTTTATTTATATACTTATATACATATATAAATATACTTATATATATGTATATACTTATGTGCTATGTGTGAGTCTGTTGAGCGTGTGAGCAAAAAGTCACCGCCACAGTGCCTCTTTTGGGCTGTTGGTTTAGGTGGATTGGAGTCACCGCCGCAACACTCCTGTTTGGTTTTTGGGCTGCGGGCATTTGTGGATGATACCACCGTCGCAGTGCCTTCTTTTGGGGGACGCTCTTCCCTCGAGCTGATCAATCTCAAGTTCTTATAAACATATATGCTTATTTATGTGTATTATGATATTATATGTATAACCATCACCTCTGAGCCGCAATGGCGGACACGTAGTGGGCTTTGATTGTTTTGGCTATTACCTTCTGGTGCAGGTTTTCCTCTTATCGTGTGCACCCTTTGGGATGAGGCATTCTTTTCTTATGAATGTCTCAGGTTCAGGTCATTAGCTGCCACAGGAGTTAGAGCGGTGTCGTTCAGTTTTACTGTCGAGGCCCTTCCTCTCTTCTAGGTAAGGGACAGTTCTTTAGTTGTTGCCTTCTTTTGGATGTTTTCCTTCTTTCCTGCGGATTCGTGTCAGTATTTGGCGCCCGTTTGGGTTTTATGCTTAGTTTACTTGCTTGTAGTTTTGCTGTTACTTTCGGGTTGTTTACCTACTTGCTCTCTGGGAAGCTTTATGCTAGGATGCATTAGTTACTTTATTAGTATAAAAATGTCATTCTTGCACACCGTGATTTTAAATAATTGTCACATACTTTAAAGACCGTAGAAAATACTTTCTTACTATACTAAACATAGACATGTGCATATCATTTCTGGGATGTGGATCTTCATGCTCGTGTAGGCTAAAAACAAACCTATTTTTCCGCTGCGTATGTATAGCTTTCTACTTGTGGAGTAGTGATCCACCGGACCGAGGGACGCGATCCGAAGCTAAAAATGTAAATTCTCTTTTTATCTCAATCACATATATGTCTTTTATAAATTTATCGTAAGGAGTGTTTGCCTGAGCATCTGTAGTTGTCTCCTGCAGGACGTGGCATCACGACGCATATTTTCCCCTTGCTCTGATAATATGTATTAATTTTGTGGGAAAATGCGGGTCATGACAGTTGGTATCAGAGCTAGGTTAGCCGGGTTGTTGGGATAGTCTGGTTGGCCCGGTTAACCGCCTGGTGAGAATCGTTATTCATTGCATACACACACCAAGGGGTCATCAGTATGTCTTGGCTGAAGCATGAACACTACACTCATAACATGATAAGAAGTATACGGGGCATATTATGTAGTATGAGATGCATAATATGTGTTTGTATATGGATCCTCATAGGTGACAACATACGACTGTTATGGAGTATGGGATGCATAACGTAGGTCGCATGCGTGTCCATTAGCTCGTTTTTTTTTTTCATTACATGCGATAATATGTAGTATGTGATGCATAAGATCGAATGTGTACTCCACTCATAACATGCATTAAGGCCTTTTAAGATTGCATAGCACTGCAAATACATCCTAACATAGCATTAGCACACGTGCCAAGCTAAAGACATACATGATGACGCTCGTACACACATGATTTGAAATAAATTTTTGGCAGTCATGCATTTATATTATATGCACATAAGTTGATAGGATGATGGTATATCATCCTAAGTAAGCATAACATCATTTCATGAATTTCCAGAGCAAGGTAACAGCAAGAGCAAGTATCTACTCTTTTCTGATCTGTATCAAGTTAGTAAATTCTAGTTCCTAGCTGTTGCGTCTTAAGCTAGGTGTAGTGATGTGTTTGTTCATAATTGCAGTCGATGACTCCAGAGCGTAGTGCGTCGGATTCGACTCCCCAGTTAGAGGGCGAGTCTTCGAGTGCACGCAGTGAAGCGGTAATTGAGGAGTTGCGTCAGAGTAACAAGGCGTTGTTGAGGCAAGAGGTCGAGATGCAGGTGCAGATTCAGACTTTGATCGAAGATACTTTTGAACAGCAGCCTAGGGTGAAAAACCCTGTTGTGAGTCAGGATGTGGTGTCGAGGAAGGGAAAGAGGAAGGTTGTTGATAGTGGCAGCCCTGCCCAAAGTAAGAAGGGCAAGCAGGAGTTGGATCTTCAAGGTTCTCCGAAGAATATCTGTTATTGCACTTTTTGCAGAAAGATGGGGCACGATCTTACCGAGTGTTGGAAGAAGGATAAGTCCCGTGAGTATTGTGGGCAAAGAGGGCATGATGCGACTCAATGCTGGTTGAAGGATAGGACGTGCTATCAGTGCGGGCAGAAAGGGCATGTGAAATCCCGGTGTTCGCAGTTCCAGTTGGCCGGCGAGCAGCTTGCTCTTATGGCTCTGGCACCGCCACCGCCTCAGCAGCGGTAGTTAGATCAAGGAGAGGACGAGTTAAATGTAGTAGCAAAGGAAGGAGAGTAGTTTTCCACCTCAGTAATTCTAGGTTAGATTCTATTCTAATTATTAACTTTCAGATTTGGTTCTAGTTTGTTTTCGCTCATTTTGTTGCGTATCCAACCTTATATGAGCGTTTAAGGTAAATAACCTTTAGGCGCACGTTCCTTTCGATTCGGGTGTTACCCACTCGTGCATGGCTAAGACTTTAGTAGAGCGTCGTGGTTTGACCCTCGATCGGGTTGGTGATCCCCTTAGTGTTAAGTTTCCCCTCTGTTGTTTCTGAGGTGTCGAATCAGGGCTTTCAGAGTTGTCCTGTCTTCTTAGGTGGTTTCTTAACCTTTGCTAATCTAAGGGTGCTAGACCTGGAGGTTTTTGATGTGATGTTGGGTTTGGCCTGGTTGTCAAGGTTTGATGTTGTTATCCAACGCAAGGAAAAGCGTTTGGATTTTTAGCTGGAGATCGGTCAACCCTCGAGCGTGTTTGGTGTTTCGCGCTAGGTTTTCCCCGATTATTTCCGCGGTGTGTGCTCGGAGCCTTTAGTTTCCGGTTGTTTTGCTTACCTTGTTTCTATGTTAGAAACTGGTAGCAGTTTGCCGGGTATCAAAGATTTTTCCTGTAGTGTGAGAGTTCGCGGATGTCTTCGCCGTTAGTCTCCCTGGTTTTCTGCCTGTGTGAGTTGAGGAGTTTCTTTCTGACCTTGTTCCGGGTACCCGTCCCATTGCTAGGGCAGCGTACCCTTTGGCCCCGTGTGAGCTGGAAGAGTTGCGCACTCAGCTAGGTGAGTGGTTGCAGTGTGGCTTTATCTGGCCTAGTTCTTCGCCCTGAAGTGCTCCCGTCTTGTTCATAAAGAAGAAAGATTGTTCGGTGAGATTGTGTATCGTTTATCGAGAGCTAAACAAGGTGACCATCAAGAACCGGTATCTATTGCCTCAGATTGATGGTTTACTTGAGCAGTTGCAGGGAATTTCGAGACAATCTGGACCAGTTTGTGGTGGTTTTTATTGATGATGTGTTGGTCTATTCTTTGAGTGAAGAGGAGCATGCTCGACATTTGCGTTTGGTGATGTCTACCTTGAAGGCACACAAGCTGTATGCCAAGCTGAGCAAATGCGAGTTTTCGCTTTCGCAAGTCTCCTTCTTGGGTCACGTGGTGAGCAAGGGTGGCATCTCTGTGGACCCAACAAAGGTCGCTGCTATTTTGGACTGGAAGAGACCGGCAATGCCTAAGGAAATACGGAGTTTCTTGCGTTTGGCAAGCTATTATCGGAGGTTTGTGGAAGGATTCTCAGGTATTTCCGCGCCTCTGGCTAGGTTGACGCGTAAGGATGCAGCTTTTGATTGGAGCGATCAGTGCGAGGAGACCTTCCAGGAGTTAAAGAGAAGATTGTGTTCTGCCCCGGTTTTGGCTCTCCCTGTTGAGGGAGTGAAGTTTCAGGTTCATGTTGATGCTTCGTAGATAGGCCTTGGTTGCGTCCTCATGCAAGAAGGCAGGGTGATCGCGTATGGGTCGAGGCAGCTAAAAGTTCATGAAAGGAACTACCCTACGCATGTTTTGGAGTTCGCTTCAGTGATATATGTCCAAAGCCTATGGAGGCATCTTTTGTGCGGGGTGTCGTGAAAGATCTACTCGGATCATAAAAGTTTGATTTACGTGTTTTCTCAGAGATAATTGATTTTGCGCCAACGTCGGTGGATGGAGTAGGTGGCAGATTATAATGTGGAGATCCTGTATCACCCAGACAAGGCAAATGTAGTGGTGGATGCCCTGAGCAGGAAGTCAGCTTCTATTTTCGGACTCTCCGTGCAGTCCCTGGTTGAGGAGTTCCTTTTGATGAGCATCGCGGTGAAGCCCAGGGGTGGTCCGTCTTGTATGGAGGTTGAAGAGCCGTCCTGGATTGCTTTGACAAAGTTGCATCAGAAGAATGATACGGATTTGCATCACCTCTGAGGTAGAGCAGAGAGGGATGAGTTGGCGGATTTCTCGATCGATGTGGAGGGTACCCTGAGGTATCGTGGCAGGCTTTGCATACCCGCTGTGGAGGAGATTCGAGCAAAGATTTGTGAGGAGGCTCACGGCTCCAGCCTATCTTATCATCCTGGCTCTACGAAGATGTATCGCGATTTGAAGCAGATCGTGTGGTGGTCAGGCATGAAAGGCAATATTGCGAGGTTCGTAGCGCAGTGTTTCACTTGTCAGCGCGTCAAGGTGGATCATAGGATACCCGAGGGCAAGTTGACACTGTTGGATATTCCCTTGTGAAAGTGGGAGAGCATCTCCATGGACTTCATTACTGGTTTGCCGAGATCCCCTCGGGGTCATGATGCAGTGTGGGTCATCATGGACAGGTTGACCAAGTGTGCTCATTTTGTGCCGTACAAGACTGGTTATTCGATGGAGAAGATTGCGTCTCTGTATGTGCAGGAGGTCATTAGACTGCATGGAGTGCCCGCGAGCATAGTGTTAGACAGTGATTCCAGATACACTTCCCATTTTTGGCAGAGTCTGCAAGGGCCTTTGGGCACCGATCTCAGGTATTCTACAACCTATCACCCATAGACGAATGGGCAGACGGAGAGGGTAAATCATATCGTGGAGGATATGATCCGGTGTTATATTTTGGAGCATGGAGGAGCTTGGGATGAACGCCTTGGGCTCATGGAGTTCGCGTACAATAATAGTTATCAGGAGAGCTTGCAGATTGCTCCGTTTGAGGCTCTGTATGAGAGGCGATGTCGGACTCCCCTGTTTTGGGCTGAGGTGGGCGAGAAGCCAGTTTTGGGCCCAGAGGCTCTGGAGGAGATGAGCGTTGCTATGACGCAGATCCGTGAGAAGCTACGGGTAGCTCAGGAGCACTACGAGAAGTACGCCAATCGGCGTAGAAGCGATTTGGATTTTGCGGTGGGGGACATGGTATTCCTTAAGGTGTCCCCGATGGCAGGTGTTAAAAGGTTTGGGAAGAGCCATAAGCTGGACCCCAGGTATGTAGGCCCATTCGAGATCGTCGAGCGCATTGGGGTTTCTGCTTACAGGTTGACGTTACCTGCCTATTTTCCCGGTGTGCATGATGTTTTCCATGTGAGCCAGTTGCGGAAGTGCGTCCGCAGCGATCGCCGTGTTCTGGATTCCATGCCAGTGCTGCAGCCCAATCTGTCCTTTGTGGACCAGCCTGTTCGTATTTTGGAGAGGCAAGATCGGGTGTTGCGAAGAAAGTCCATTCCTATGGTGAAGGTCCTCTGGGATAATCAGGAAGTTCGGGGTGCGACCTGGGAGCAAGAGTAAGCAATGAAGGAGTCATATCCTCATCTTTTCGGCTAGTTTCCCGGAGAGTTTCGTCTCTTGTGCTTTTCTTTATTTGGTTTTGTTGTTGAAAAGTTTCGGGGCGAAACTTTTTGTTAGGAGGGGTGGTTGTAAGGCCCCAGATTTTCCTCATAGTCTTCTAAGTTGGGTTAGGGTAATATTGATAGTTTAAATATTAAAGTTATCGTTGCGTGGTACTAATGCGGGTGGTCGTTACCGTTTCGTGTATGTCGCCGTCCGATGAGTTTGATGCTAGTTTATTACGTGAGTGTGTATAGGCGATTTTGATTTTCATAAAGAAATATGGGTTTATATATATATACATATATATATGTAAATATATACATATATATATATATATATGTAAATATATATATGCATATACACTTATATATGGATGTTAAGAATCGTGAGGTGCTCTCATTCTTCTCCCCTTCCCCCGATAACCCCCGTTTCTGCCGAGTGAGCTGGAGTGGCGAGCTAGGGTTCGTCGGGTCGCCCGGCGTCGGAGGCTTAGACCGTCGGGGGAGGCAATTTGGAGGTCACCGGAGTTGGTCTTCTTCGTCGGAGTCAAGGATCGGTGAGCCATCGTCGGGATCGGCAGTGGTCTTGCAGTCTTCAGGCAAGGAAACTCTTCCCCCTCGTCTCCTGTTCTTCTTCTTCTTTTCATTTGTTTATTTTACCTGAGCTCGGCATGGGTGTGGGGGCTGTGAAGGATTTACCCTAAGTATGTGCAGGAAAGATTCCTCCCAGCCCTTGGTTAATGGAATTATGGGGTTGTGCTAGTATCCATTCCAGTTTTGTTTAACTGATTTAGGGGGATGTTTAAGGGTTCCTCCCAGTTCTCGGTTAATCGAATTATGGGTTTATGCTAGTATTTACTCCAGTTTCATTTTGACTGATTTAGGGGGATGCTTTAGTATTCCTCACAGCTCTTTGGTTAACTGATATATGGGGTTACTCTAGTATTTCTTCCAGCTTTTGTTAACCGATTCGTTTGGGGTTTGTGCTAGTAGCTATCCCAACTTTTGTTAACATATGTTTGGGAGGTGTGCTAGCTTTCTACCTAGTTCTTGTTATCGGATTAATTGAGATTGTGCTGGCAGTTTTCCCTAGTTAAGTTATCAAAAGCTTCCTAAAAATCGTGCTAAACACATTCCGGGCTGTTATTAGCAAATCTCTGGATGGTTATATATATATTTTCACTTGGCTAGTTCCTGCTTATATACTTGGCTAATCTTGCATATTTTTGTAGCAGAAAATTTGGATGGTTTGTAAACTTTGCGCATTTCTGTAGCTAAAGGTTTTGGTGGTTTGGCGGGCTAATCTTTCTAGAAATTTATTTTGTTAACTCTAGTTGGGTTGGGAAACATTAGATCTTAAATTCCCCGGAACGTTCGTTTCCTAATTCCTGACGGGTTTGGGAATTTGGTGCTAAATTTCCTGGGAATTTCTCTTGCTAGTTCTCGGTGACCTAGCGATACTAGCAATTGTATAACTCGAAGGTGCGTAGATGAAATTCTGTTTTTGGTAGCTTCATACTTATGGTGCCAATGTCATAGTTCATTACCCTTTATTAGATATAAGAGCTTCCTTGGGCGTCATACCAAGCACGTTGCTGATAACTCATGTTGGAATCAGATTTTTTTTATACTGGAGTGTGGGTGGACGCATGGGCCCTCACCACATTGGTTTTAGACTGGAGTGTGGGTGGACGTATGGTCCCTCACCACAGTGGTTTTGGGTGA
This sequence comes from Dactylorhiza incarnata, assembly GCA_033032865.1. NCBI lineage: Eukaryota > Viridiplantae > Streptophyta > Magnoliopsida > Asparagales > Orchidaceae > Dactylorhiza > Dactylorhiza incarnata. The sequence goes on along the minus strand of JAWHQI010000144.1, from coordinate 6,228,944 downwards.
ACCGTTGAGTATTGTCCTGGTGTTTACCTTCGTCTTGTTCCGACACCAAGCCTTGCTTGGTGTCGTCTTGCTAAATTCTTCGACCTTGTTGTAAGTTAAGTGGTGATCTATTGATTAACTGCTGAATCCTTACTGACCCTCTCGTCTTGAGTTGTGGATAAAAACCAATTGTCATCATGTTTTCCCTGTCGGACACTCCTTTGTTTGTTCAGTTGGATTTATGAGCTAAGTATGATATATTGTCCAATTATCCGGGATAGTTGTGGTGAGTGGTTCTTGATCTCTATGATCCTCGTTGCCTAATTTTTTGAGCGTTCTCTGGTGAACTACATTGTGGTTTATTTATATACTTATATACATACATACTTATATATATGTATATACTTATGTGCTATGTGTGAGTCTGTTGTGCGTGTGAGCTAAAAGTCACCGCCACAGTGCCTCTTTTGGGCTGTTAGTTTGGGTGGATTGGAGTCACCGCCGTAGCACTCCTGTTTGGTTTTTGGGCTGGGGGCGTTTGTGGATGATGCCACCGTCGCAGTGCCTTCTTTTGGGGGACTCTCTTCCCTCGAGCTGATCAGTCTCAAGTTCTTATAAACATATATGCTTATATATGTGTATTATGATATTATATGTATAACCATCACCTCTGAGCCGCAATGGCGGACACGTGGTGGGCTTTGATTGTTTTGGCTATTACCTTCGGGTGCAGGCTTTTCCTCTTACCGAGTGCACTCGTTTGAGCTGGCTCGAGTTGTTATAAGATTATTGATGTTTATCTGCTTAGTTCTCCTTTCTGCAATCATTTATTTCTGATTGCTGCTAATCTTGGTTTTCTTGCACCCTTTGGGCTGAGGCTTTCTTTTCTTATGAATGTCTCAGGTTCAGGTCTTTAGCTGCCGCAGGAGTTAGAGAGGTGTCGTTCAGTTTTCCTGTCGAGGCCGTTCCTCTCTTCTAGGTAAGGGGCAGTTCTTTAGTTGTTGCCTTCTTTTGGATGTTTTCCTTCTTTCCTGCGGGTTCGTGGTAGTTGTTGGCGCCCGTTTGGTTTTTATGCTTAGTTTACTTGCTTGTAGTTTTGCTGTTACTTTCGGGTTGTTTACCTACTTGCTCTCTGGGAAGCTTTATGCTAGGATGCATTAGTTACTTTATTGGTATAAAAATGTCATTCTTGCACACCATGATTTTAAATAATTGTCACATACTTTAAAGGCCGTAGAAAATACTTTCTTACTATACTAAACATAGACATGTGCATATCATTTCTGGGATGTGGATCTTCATGCTCGTGTAGGCTAAAAACAAACCTATTTTTTCGCTGCGTATGTATAGCTTTCTACTTGTGGAGTAGTGATCCACCGGACCGAGGGATGCGGTCCTAAGCTAAAAATATAAATTCTCTTTTTATCTCAATCACATATATGTCTTTTATAAATTTATCATAAGGAGTGTTTTCCTGAGCGTCTGTAGTCGTCTCCTGCAGGACGTGGCATCACGACGCGTATTTTCCCCTTGCTCTAATAATATGTATTAAATTCGTGGGAAAATGCTAGTCGTGATAGATCATACCTGTGTGGGGGTTTGGTGGCGCGAATTTCGGTGAGTCGCCATGTCGAGAGGTGGAGCTTTCGGCGCCATCTCGATCCTAGCTTCTGGTGCTCGATTTCTTTGGGGAAGGTGGGGAAACTCCTCCTCTTCATCCACTGAAGGTGTTATAAGGTCCAATTGGGGGAGGAGAAGAGCCAAACCATCAATCACCATTATCACCATTAATGGTGAATTTCGGCCAACTGAATTCCTCTTGATTCAGCACCCATGTGAGCAGGAAAAACTCCCAAACTTCTTGTAACAGCTAGAGGAGATGAATCCCCATCAATTGTGAGATCAATTGGCCTCCCTTGGCCATGAATGTTATTAATCCTCCTTTTCTCTCTCTTCAAATTGGGGGAAACTCCCAATTTCTCTCTCCTAGTTACCCCCTCCAGAAATTGGATGGCATTCCATATAATTTCAGCCTCATGAGACTAGAGTGTCACTTCAATTGGGCCTAGCCCAAGTGGATTGAGATTGAGTTAGCCTTTTTCCCTCTTTTTGGGCAAGGTTGACCAAGTGTTGACTTGAGGTGTTGACTGGTCCAAGTGGTGTTTCTTGAGTCCCTTGACATCACCCAAAGTTGGTAGAGTCATGGCGGTGCCCCAATTGGGCCAATTTATCCAAAAGGTGTTGGATTGACCAAAATAGAGTTAGAGTTGACTTGGGTCAAATTGGCCAAATTAGTGGCCCCATGATGGGGATTTTTGGTCCATTTGGTCCCTAATAACCTTATAAGGGTATGGTAAAGGTCAATTGGGCATGGTGGAGGTCAATTGACCCGAATTAGGCTACTTTGACCAATTTGGGGTTAGGGTTAACTTTGGTCAATTTGGCCTCTTTGGTTGACCCCAATGGGTCCTTGGTGCTCTAAGGGGACCCCTAAAGGGTTAAGTATGCTATGGTGGGGTCAAAGGGTCAAGGTGAGGCCCTTAAGTCCAACTCTATGCTTGATAACTGGAAATTACTATTTGCAGACCACTTAGGTTTCCTTCTTCCTGGCTAAGGCCAAGTGGTCTCTTCATGCTTCCTAGGATTTTGTCATGACTTAGTCATGACAAAACCACTCTAGGGGTCTAGTTATTTGCGGGATGTTACAAATAATAATTTTGAAATTAAATCTAGCATCATTCAAATGGTACAACAGTCAGTACAATTTGACAGTTTGCCGGATGAGGATCCAATTATACATCTTTCAAATTTTTTGGAAATTTGCGACACCTTTAAAATTAATGGTGTCAGTGACGACGCTATTCATTTGCGTTTATTTTCATTTTCGTTGCGTACAAAGGCCAAGAAGTGGCTTAGTTCTCTTCCGAGAGGATGTATCACTACGTGTGCTGAAATGACGGAGAGGTTTCTAACTTAATATTTTCCTCCGTCTAAAACCGCTAAACTACGCACGGATATCTCCTCTTTTATTCAATTTGATTCTGAGTCTATCTATGAGACTTGGGAGTATTTTAAAGAGTTTTTGCGTCGGTGTCCACATCATGTGCTGCCGTCCTGGTTGCAGGTGCAGAAGTTCTATAGTGGCTTGAATTTCTCAATGCGATAGATGATCGATGCAACCACTAGGGGAACGTTAAATAACAAAACCGTAGAGGCCGTTCAAGCTCTATTCGAGGAAATGGCCATGAACGCCAATCAATGGAATATGCATAGGTCATGCCATAACAAACCGACATGGATTTACGAAGTGGATGCCACTGCTAACTTAGCCTCACAAGTAGAGCGGCTAAGCAAGCAAGTGGCGGAGATGACTGCTTCCTCCTCCACTCCTATAACGTTCCAGATTTTCGTTAATTATTTACATGACCGCTGTGGCGTAATTTTGGCGTAAGGACGTTACGTCAGCTCGTTAGGTTTAGTTTCGAGCCTTAGCTTAGTTAATGTATGCATTTTAGATCGAGCGTGCGAGATTTCGTGTCGTTTTGATTTTTTGTAGAGAAGGTATTGTGTAGTTATTGAGAATTTAGCTTCGGGAAACTTTTACCTGAGTTTGGCTCGTTGGAATTGAATTCTGACTCCGCCGTTGGATTCGTAGCACCGTGTTTCAGTTAGGGTGCGAATTTCGTAGAAATCCGAGGTGATCTGGTCGCCCTCGCAGTTTAAGTAAATTGGGGTATTATTTAATAATTAAATAATAAATTTAGGTTTAATATAAATACCTAAATATCCCCTCCCTATTCATTATCTTCTCCATCGATCCCAAACCAGCCGCCGAGCGATAAAGGCGAGTGCGGAGTGTCGTGGAGCTTCCGGCCGGTGATTCGAAGGATGTAGTGGTCGGAATCGTGTTTGGAGAGTGGATTCGGAAAGCTCTCGGCGAGATCTTCGTTGTAGTGGTAAGCTTTTTCTGTTTAGTGGAATTTTTGGAGTTAGGGTTGAGATCTAACCCTCTTTTTTGGTCCTCTTTGGTCCGAAAAGTTTCAGGTTGTGGTGCTTGAGTGCTTCTTTGGCGGATCCTTAGATTTCGGAGCGGTGAAATTGGTTTGTTTGCAAGATTTGAGGCAAGTGGCTTTCTCCTCCTTATTCTCATTTTCGGTTTCCTGGTTACCTTGTTTATGGATTCTGGATGATGTTTTCTTCTCCTGCTGTTGCTTGTTTGCTCTCCGAGAGCTACCCTTTTATTTTCTCGAAAAGTGTCAGCATTTCTAATTACTATTTTCCGAGAGCTACCTTTCATTTTTATAGTTCTCGAGAAGTCAGCTCTTTCCAAATTTTTCCTTCCTGTAGCATTTATATATTCTCGAGAAGTCAGCATTTCCTGATTTTACTTTCCTGTAGCTTTTTATATTCTCGAGAAGTCTGCCTGAGTAATTTAATTTCTCGAGAGGCGCCAAGTTTGTCTGATTTAATGTCGCCTGTAGCATAAGTTTTCCTGAGAGATCAACTCTTCTCGAGAAAATGCTAGCCTTCCCCTTTCTTCCTGTGACCGACGAAAATATTGAATTTCGTCGATCGGCATTGTGTTTGTCGAACGGCGTTTGACGAACGGTTCGTGTTTGTCGAACGACGTTCGACGAACAGTCTTGTGTTCGTCGAACCCCGTTCGACGAACAGCCTATTCTTTGTTTTTTTTGCTGTTTTCCCGTCTGTCTCTTCTCGAGAGGCTTGCCTGCTTCCTTTAAACTCTCGAGAGGTGCTTCCCGCCTTCCTCTTAGCTCTCGAGAGGTGTTGCTCCTGGCTCCTTTATTTTTTCTCGAGAAATTCCTGTGCTGTTCCTTTTTCTCGAGAGATCCTTGTCCAGATCTTACTATTGATTTCTCGAGAGCTCCTCTACAGCCCTTATAGTTCTCGAGAAATCATTATTGTCTGCTCCTATTTTCTAAAGAACCCGTGCTGCTTCATTATTTCTCCCTTGCTTATTTCTTTATGTTCTTGTGTTTGTGTGAGAACCCTGGACCCTTATGAATCGTTGCGTGGTGCTTATTTCTTGTTGACCCTATTCTTAGGGTGTTATTGGTGTTGTTATTTCGGGTTACGACCCGTGCCTTATTAAATCTAAATTAAATTACATGTGGGTGGTAGCGGATTTAAGTACCACCACCTGGTTTTTGGCTTTTTGGGTGGCAGTGGATAAAGTACCACCATCCAGGTATTTGTTTTTTGGCTTTCAGGTTGGCAGAGGATAAAGGACCACCACCTGTTTAATTGAGTTGATCAGTCTCTTTAATAAAATTTACAAGATAATTGGACTATTCTTGTTCCTCTTCTGATTTTAGTGCACTCGGTGCTTGTTAGTTCTTTGTTAGAACTACTCTTTCGGTAAATCTGGCTTGGGTTGGTACCCCTTATGCCTTGCTTGCTTTTCTGCTAGTTTTTCTGCCACTTGTAATTCCTGATGAGGCGTTCTTTGTTTTATTGAATGCCTCAGGTTCAGAGCCGTAGAGGCTAGTGGTGTACCCTGGAGTTCAGAGTTTTTGGTAGTTGTTCACCCCGCTTCTGCGAGGTAGCTGTCTTTAGTTTTCTTCTTGTGATCAGACATACTAGTTGGGCCAATGAGTTAGTGTCATGTTGTTGACGCCCATTGTGCCTTTTTATACTATATAGTTTATTTGCCAGTTGGATGCCACTACTTTTAGATCTTGTATATCTTACTCTCTGGGAATGATTTATGTTAGGTGCACTATAGTTATAAAATGGCTTTTCCTTCATCCTCATTGCATTCTTTTTAACTAAAACCCTTATCTTTATAGTCGCCTAAAGGTATTTTCTATACTTACGATACGCCTAGTTATGTGCATTTCATTCACTTTATGTCCTGTCACTTCATACATTTATGACTTTAAGTGAACTAAATCGAGTACTTTCCACTGCAATTATCTATACTTTCTCGGTGGACTAGTTGATCTACGAACTGAGAGACACAGTTCTTGTGAAAATTTCTCTAAGGACCTTGTGAGAGCAAGCAGGAATCGATTATGCAACTAAGAGATACTAGCCAAAGCAACCAGAAACAATCTTCAGGCAAATATGTGATCTTTATTGATAGCATAAAACTTCATTACAGGGCAAGACATGCTTGGCGAGACATGATTTCGCCAGCACAAACACCAAAAAAAGGGAAAAACAAGGAAATGCAGATAACTGAGACCGCTCCAGACCGCGCGACCTCCCTGCGACTTCAACACACTGCCAGACCGCAGCGACTTGACGATCACAGAACCCCACCAACTTGCTGATCAAGCCGCCCACTTCTTCCGACCTCCTGATTCTCCCGAACTCCAGCACCGCAACTCCAAGCCGTAGACCGCCCGAACACTTTCAGAGGAAGAGGTGAACGTTGCTGCCCGCGCTATCCGCAGAAGCTGCACAAAAGGAATTCAATCAGCAGACCGCACGGTCAGAATAAAACAGACCGCAGGAACAAGCCGGACTCAGCTTACACTTGGTGTCTCTCTTTATGCTGCTACAGTGGCTCCTATTTATAGGCGCGGGACCTGATCCAGTCACCACCCTATGAGATAGGATCACCACCCTCCAGACCGCGCGACCAGACCGGTCAACCCGCGCGATCAGCAACAGGACTGCTGCTTCATTTTGGTGAACACGCCAGCTTCAACATCGACCATGAGAGACCGCCACTCTCACAGCAGACCGCGACTCCACAAGGAGCTCGCCAGACCGCCCGAAGCTGTTCACAACCTGTGTTCGCCCGAGACCGCGAACACAGTCAGTTCGCCATCAGATCGCGAACTCCTGTCCGCATGCCGATCTCCTCCTGAGACCGCGAACAGCAATCAGCTCGCATACCAGCCTCCTCCTGAGACTGCGCTCTGAGACCGTGCGACTAATTTCCTTAGTCCGCGAATACTACCAGAGAACCTGGACTACCCTGCGCGGTCACACCAGACCGCCACAGCCTAGAAGAGGACAACCCGCCACGCGGTCAGAGGCAGACCGCGCGGCTTCACCTTGCCGCCTTGGACCAGATACCAGCAGTCATTACAGGAGACCGCAGCTAGGCTGATACCAGCCAGACTGCCCGGACAACCCGCCAGGTCGCGCGACCTCGCCAGTCCGCCCGACCTTCTCCCAGACCGCCCAGGTCCAAAAGCCCTCTAACTTCCACTTCAACATTTTCAACACTCCCCCTTGAAGTGGGAAGTTGAAACCAGTCCAAGTAACTCCCTTAGCCGTGTGAACGGCCCTTTTGCCAGCGCCTTTGTGAAGATGTCTGCGACATTGTCCGCACTCTGCACATGCCCGACCGAAAGAGATCCCTCCAGCACCTTCTCCCGTATGAAGTGGTGCTCGATCTCAATATGCTTGGTCCTCGCGTGACAAACTGGATTGGTTACCAGTTTGAGAGCACTCTCGTTGTCACCGCGTAGCAGAGTCGGCTCCCGAACCTCCTTGTGGACGTCTCCCACCAACCTCCTAAGCCAGATGGCTTCCTGAGCTGCCAAGGCCGAAGCCTTGTATTCCGCTTCTGTGGTGGAGACCGATACGGAATCCTGCTTCTTGCTGCACCATGATATAGCCGTAGGGCCCGCCATGAAGACGAATCCAGATGTCGACTTCTGATCATCCGAATCTCCCCCGTAATCAGCATCCATGTATCCATGCACCTCGAAGCCCGCATCCCTCCTGTACAGGAGACCCAAGTCCGAGGTCGCCTTGACATACTTCAAAATGTTCTTGGCCGCTAGCAGATGAGGTACCCGTGGCTCCGCCATATACCGACTCACTGTGCCTACCGCATATGCAATATCCGGCCTTGTGATCGTCAGATAGATCAAGCTCCCAACCAGAGCTCGGAACACCAACGGATCTTGCATAATCCTCCCCTCATCCTTCCGAAGCTTCATAGCCTTCTCCAGAGGTGTGGAGGTGCACTTCCCTTCCTTCATGCCGAATCGATCCACGATCCGCTCTGCATACCCGGCCTGGGTCACCAGCACTCCACCTTCCTTCCTCTGCACCTCAAGTCCAAGGAAATGGTGAAGCTCCCCCAGATCCTTCATCTCGAACCTGATAGATAGCTCAGCCCGAAGCCTAGCTACCTCCACCTTTGAGTTCCCCGTCACGATCATATCATCGATGTACAGCAGCACGATGACCCGAAGCTCCCCGCTCTTCTTGACGAACAAGCTTGAGTCCGAGTCTGAAGCAACAAATCTACAGAATAAGAGATACTCTGCGATCTTCCCGTACCACGCCCTCGGCGCTTGCTTCAACCCATACAGGGCCTTCTTCAGCTTGCAGACATGCTCCGGAAAATCTTCAGACACGAAACCTGGTGGCTGAGCCATGAAGATGTCCTTGTCAATCTCGTCGTACAAGAAGGCATTCTTGACGTCGAGCTGCCAGATCTTCCATCCACTGAACGCCGCCAAGGCAATGATGAATCGAACTGAAGTCATTTTTGCCACCGGACTGAATGTCTCATCGTAGTCTTCACCGTATTGCTGCGAAAACCCCCGAGCTACAAGACGAGCCTTGTACCGCTCGATACTGCCGTCAGCTTTCTTCTTCAGCTTGTAGACCCACTTGCATGTCACAGGAGTGGTGCCCTTGGGCTTGGGCACAAGAGACCAGGTCTCATTCTTCACGAGAGCTGCCATCTCTTCTTGCATCGCAACGTCCCACTCCTTCACGCCTTTGGCCTTCTCAAAGCTCGACGGCTCCCTCTCATCCAAGGGACCAGCAAAGAAACATGAGACGAAGCTCACTGCATTTCCTCCTGTATAGCGATCAGGGGCAACGATCGATCGCTTCGACCTCCTCAGCTCCTTCCCCTGAACCGCATTGTCTTCAGCTACTTCTTCCCTAGCTCCCCTTCCAGACGTGCTAGGAGCAATGCTCCCCCTGCTCCCTGAACCAGAAGCCCCCGTCTCGGAACTAGAAGGAGATGGACCACCTGGTGATACAGGTAGCTCCACCTGAAGATCTTCCACTGCTTGCTCCGGCTCCTCCACCCTGCTCTCTGGTAGTTCCACTCTAGAAGACCCCTTGTAAGATGTCACCTCATCAAATACAACGTCGCGAGATACAACAAATCTCCGCGTCTCCGGGTCCATGCACTTCCATCCTTTCTTCCGCTCATCGTATCCCACGAAGACTAGCTTCCTTGCTTCCGCATCTAGCTTCGTCCGAAGAGCATCTGGAACATGCACATAACAGGTGGAACCAAACACTCTAAGGTGTGCCACGCTTGGCTTCTCCTTAAAAATCATCTCATGCAGAGTTAATATGTTGATGGGACTAAGAGGCATCCGGTTGATGACGTTAGCAACACAAGACATTCCCTCCGCCCAGAAGGACTTTGGGATACTCTTGGCATGCAGCCAACACTTGCAGGTCTCCGTCAGATGACGGATCTTCCGTTCCGCAACTCCGTTCTATTGTGGAGTATGCGCACAAGTAAGCTCCCTCCGGATGCCCGCCTTCCTGCAGAAACTAGAGAACTCACTAGAGGTGAACTCCCCTCCGTTGTCAGTCCTCAGCTTCTTCACCCGCAGTCCCAGCCGACCTTCCGCGAGCTCCTTGAACTCCACAAACTTGGCGAACGCCTCCGCCTTCTCCTTTAGAAAATAAACCTAGACATATCTGGTGTAATCGTCGATCAACACCAGCATATACCTGCTGCCTCCGAGGCTTGGGGTAGCAGTCGGTCCCATTAAGTCACCGTGGATGCACTCCAACGGCACACTACACCTTGTCTGCGACTTGTCAAACGGTAGTCGATGAGACTTGCCGAACTGACATCCCACGCAAATATGACCTTCTCCGTAGGAAGATAGACTTGGCAGGCCCTTGACCAGACCTCTCACCTCCATAGCTTTTAGTTTGTCCATCCCTACATACCCCAACCTCTAATGCCATATAACGGCACCATCATTCGTCTTCATCTTGTCGACGTAGGAGCTTGTCGATAAAACGAACAAGTCCTTTGCCCGTCTACCGACATGAACGGCCTCGGCCTTCACGGCCTCAACATCACGTAGAAACTTCACTTCTGTTGGGCCGAACAGAACGTGATACCCAGCGTCTACAGCATTAGTCACGGAGAAGAGGTTTTTCTTCATTTCGGGCACATGATAGACACTCTTCAAAGTAAGTGGCCCTCTATCACTGCCCAAAGAAACAACCCCCACCTTCTCTACTGGATGCACAATATTATCAGCAGTAATGATAGCATTGTTACCTGTGTAGGGCTATGCAGAAGAAAGCTTGGTCCCGTCTCCGGTGAGGTGATGACCACACCCCGAGTCCACGATCCAGTCCTCCAGATAGTTGATAGGAGCCGAAGCTCCAACAGAAGCCGAGAAGGCTCCTCCCCATCCTCCATCTATATGTCTGACCTCAGCTTCCTCCTTCTCCGCAACATGCCCTGCTTGAGTGACCACTCTGCAATCTTTCCTGATGTGGCCAAACTTGCCACACTTGTAGCACTTCGGACCTTCTCCCTTCTTCTTCCCGTCAGCCTTGGGAGCATATCCCCTTTCCTGCTGCCCAGAAGTTGAAGGCCCAAAACCTCCGGTGGTCTTCTTCTTCTTATACCACTTCTTCTTCTTCCCCGAGAAGAGCACTTCGCCATTTCCCCCAGTCACTGACAACCCAGCCATCTATCTTGCCAAGCTTTCTTGCGAAGCAAGCAAGTTCTCCAGCTCCAACAGAGACGGTTGATTTGCCCATCCCTGTACCGACGTTACAAAGGCAACATATTCCTTCTGCAAGCCGCGGATAATGTGCCTCTTCAGCTTTGCCTCAGAGATAGGCTCATCAGGATCCAGTGCTGAGATTTCAGCACACAAGTTCTTCATCTTCAGAAAGAAGTTTGAGATAGATAGATCACCCTGAGCCGACCTTGCCAGATCATTCTCCAAGAACTGTAGTCTTGCTACATTCTTCTTGTTAAACAGCCCATCCAGGGCTCTCCAGATCTCTGCAGCCGATCCACACCCCAAGATGTGATCAAAGAGATCAGGTGAAATAGCACGCTTCAAGGTGAACTCGGCCTTGGCATTGGTCTTCCTCCATGCCCTTACAGCTGGACCGTTATCACCAGCTTCCGTTGCCTTCACCTCTTCTGTCTCATTTCCTCTAACAACTTCCCATAGGTCCTCACCCAGAAGATAGCTCTGCATACACGACTTCCACTTTTTGAAGTTAGTCGATGTAAGCATCTCAATACCAAGACCTCTTGAATATCCACCTTCCATTGCTCTCCACTGGTTCCACCTTCACGAAGGCGATGGCTACTCTAAGTTGCAACCTGCTCTATCCACTCCAACCTAGCTCTGATACCATGTGAAAATTTCTCTAAGGACCTTGTGAGAGCAAGCAGGAATCGATTATGCAACTAAGAGATACTAGCCAAAGCAACCAGAAACAATCTTCAGGCAAATATGTGATCTTTATTGATAGCATAAAACTTCATTACAGGGCAAGACATGCTTGGCGAGACATGATTTCGCCAGCACAAACACCAAAAAAAGGGAAAAATAAGGAAATGCAGATAACTGAGACCGCTCCAGACCGCGCGACCTCCCTGCGACTTCAACACACTGCCAGACCGCAGCGACTTGACGATCACAGAACCCCACCAACTCGCTGATCAAGCCGCCCACTTCTTCCGAGCTCCTGATTCTCCCGAACTCCAGCACCACAACTCCAAGCTGTAGACCGCCCGAACACTTTCAGAGGAAGAGGTGAACGCTGCTGCCCGCACTATCCGCAGAAGCTGCACAAAAGGAATTCAATCAGCAGACCGCACGGTCAGAATAAAACAGACCGCAGGAACAAGCCGGACTCAGCTTACACTTGGTGTCTCTCTTTATGCTGCTACAGTGGCTCCTATTTATAGGCGCGGGACCTGATCCAGTCACCACCCTATGAGATAGGATCACCACCCTCCAGACCGCGCGACCAGACCGGTCAACCCGCGCGATCAGCAACAGGACTGCTGCTTCAGCAACAGGACTTCCTGAGACTGCGCACTGAGACCGTATGACTAATTTCCTTAGTCCGCGAATACTACCAGAGAACCTGGACTACCCTGTGCGGTCACACCAGACCGCCACAGCCTAGAAGAGGACAACCCGCCACGCGGTCAGAGGCAGACCGCGCGGCTCCACCTTGTCGCCTTGGACCAGATACCAGTAGTCATTCCAGGAGACCGCAGCTAGGCTGATACCAGCCAGACCGCCCGGACAACCCGCCAGGTCGCGCGACCTCGCCAGTCCGCCCGACCTTCTCCCAGACCGCCCAGGTCCAAAAGCCCTCTAACTTCCACTTCAACATTTTCAACAGTTCTTACCTCAAACCCTAATAAATGATTTCAAATGATGATCCATCATATAATCCTATTTTGATTAATTAAGAATTAGGTTCCCGTCTGAACGTCTGCAGTTGTCTCCTGCATGGCGTGACATCATGACGTTTATTTTCTCCTACACTGATATTTCTAAATTCGGAGAAAATGCGGGTTGTGACAGTTGGTATCAGAGGTAGGTTGTTCGACAAGTCGGTCGAGCAACAAATTCTGATATAGAGTAGTTGTTTTTGGTTTCATTGCATACACACACCGATGTGTCATTAGTACGTCTTGGCTGAAGCATGAACACAACACTCATAGCATGATAAGAAGTATACTGGTCATATTATGTAGTATGGGATGCATAGTATGTATTTGTATATGATCCACCATAGGTGGAAAGATGTGACGGTTATGTTGTATGGGATGCATAACCATCATCACATGGATGCCCATTAGCACGTTTTCTTTTTGTTACATGATATATTATGTAGTATGGGATGCATAATATTTCATGTGTACGCCGCTCATAACATGCATTAAGGCCTTTATTAGAATGCATAGCACAACATACCTTACATAGCATTGCATAAGCACACGTGCGATGTTAAAGACTTATATGATGACACACGTACACACATGATTTCAAAACGAATGGAAAAAAATGTCATGCATTCATGCCCTTTGCATATGAGTCAAGGGGGACGATATAGTACAGTTCTCGAATTTAGCATATCATCATGAAAATGTCCCAGAGAAAGGTAGTGGAAATGGCAAGTATCTATCCATGTATGTTCTGAACCAAGCAGTGTTGTCCTAGTGTAAGGTTAAGTTTTAATTATAGGTTTATGCGTATTAGCAGTGATGTCTCGAAGGCGTGTTGCGACGAGATTGACCCCCCAGTCGGAGGGTGAATCTTCGGGTGCGCAGAGTGAGGCCATGATTGAAAGTCTGCGACAAAGTAATGAGGCTCTGTCCAGGCAGTTAGTCGCGATGCAATCGCAGATCCAGACATTGATGACTGCCGCTGCTGGGCAGCAGCCTGTGATGCAGGACCCTGTAGTTGGTCAGACTGTACCTATCCCTCCCGCTCCTTTGGTGCCTCCAGTTTTGCTGCCACCAGAGATGAACTTCATTTCGCATTACCAGCGACTAGGACCTCCTACGTTTGACGAAAGAGCTGATTTCATGGCTTTGGATGATTGGCTTGTTGCCATAGAGGAGATGTTCGTGGGAGTTATTTAAGGCTTTGGTGTTAAAGAAGTTCCTGCCGTCGATTGAGCAAGACCGTTTAATGAATAATTTTCTGCACCTGAAGCAAAGACAATTCACGGTTAGTGAGTATGAGATCGAGTTTAGTAAGTTGAGCAGATTTGCTCCAGATTTAGTGGCTTCTGAGGCAGGTAGAGTGAAGCGATTTCTCAGAGGACTTCATAGCGATATTCAGCAATTGGCTAGCGCATATAGAGCTGAAAGTTATGCTGAAGTGGTAGAAGCAGTGCTGAAAGTCGAGGCTATCGACAACGGCAAGAATAGAGGTGCGTTTGCGAAAAAGGACAAGAGGAAAGTCGAAGAGGGGGAAACCCCCAAGGTGTCTAGTCCGGCTCCAAAGAAAAGAAGTGGTGCAGTTTGTAGCTTCTGTGGTCGCCCGGGCCATCCGTTCGAGAAATGTTTCAAGAGGTTGGGAGCTAAGAAGCAGCAGCTAGTGTCAGCAATACAGAGCGCTCCCCCAGGAGATCTGACATGTACCTTCTGTAAGAGAAATGGGCATGATGTTGCTCATTGTTGGTCTAAGTATAAGGTGTGTTTCCAGTGTGGACAGAAGGGGCACGTGAAGACTAGATGCCCACGTTTCCAGCAGCCTTTGCAGCCAGTGCCACTTCGGGCTTTTCCGTTGCTGCAGTCGCAGCATCAAGATAGAGGAGTCGGCAAGTTGAATGTGGTGACTAGGGGAGAAGCTCAGAGTTCCACTCAAGTGATTTCAGGTTAGGCCTTAATATAACTCTCATCCTTCATCCTTAATTACTTTTATACTTGGTTAGTTATTTATCTGATTGTTATAGGAGAATTTAAGGTAAAGAGCCGTTGGGCGCGTGTCCTTTTCGATTCTGGTGCTACCCACTCGTTCGTGGCTAGGAATTTTGTAGAACGTCATCGGTTGATCCTCGATCAGATTGGCGATGTGTTTCGCATTAAGTTTCCTTCTGGTGACTCTGTGGTGTCGGACCAGGGTATCCAGAATTGCCCTATCCTCCTAGGTGACTTCTTAGCTTTTGCGGATTTAAAAGTGCTAGACCTGGAAGATTTCGATGTGATTATGGGCATGGACTGGTTGTCCAGATATAATGCGGTTATCCAATGCAAGGCTAAACGTTTGGACTTCAAGATGGACAATGGTCAACCCATGAGTGTGTATGGTATTCCATTCCAGAATTCCTCAATTATTTCTGCGGTATGTGCTCGGAAACTCTTAGATTCCGGTTGTTTTGCTTACCTTGTTTCTGTGTTAGAAACTGTTTGCGGTTTGCCGGGTATCGAGGGTGTTCCGGTTATGTGTGATTTTCCTGATGTCTTCTCAGTTAGTCTTCCTGGTCTTCCGCCTGAGAGAGATGTGGAATTTGTTATTGATCTGGAGCCTGGTCCTCGTCCTATTGCTAAGGCACCGTACCGTATGGCCCCGCGCGAGCTGGAGGAGTTGCGTACCCAGTTAGACGAACTATTGCAGTGTGGCTTCGTTAGGCCAAGTTCTTCGCCCTGGTGTGCTCCAGTGTTGTTCGTGAAAAAGAAGGATGGTTCTATGAGGTTGTGCATAGACTATATGGAGCTGAATAAGGTAACCATAAAGAATAGGTATTCGTTGCCGCAAATCGATGATTTGTTTGATCAGTTGCGTGGTAGTTCGGTGTTTTCAAAGATCGATCTTCGTTCAGGTTACCATCAGTTGAGGATCCGTGAGTCGGACATCCCTCAGACTGCTTTTCATTCCCGATATGGTCATTTTGAATTTCTCGTGATGTCATTTGGATTGACAAATGCACCCTCTGCGTTTATGGATATGATGAACCGTGTGTTCAAAGACTTCCTAGATCATTTTGTAGTGGTTTTCATCGATGACGTGTTGGTATACTCAAGAAGTGCTGAGGAGCATGTTACGCATTTGTGCTTAGTATTATCTACCTTAAGAGAGCACAAGTTGTATGCGAAACTGAGTAAGTGCGAGTTCTGGCTTTCACAAGTGTCTTTCCTAGGTCATGTAGTGGGCAAGGACGGAGTTGTCGTAGACCCGACAAAGATCTCTGTTGTCTTGGATTGGAAGACGCCTACAACGCCTAAGGAGATAAGGAGTTTCGTAGGGTTGGCAGGTTATTATAGGAGATTTGTGCAAGGATTTTCTGTGCTGTCAGCACCTCTGACTAAGCTGACCCAGATGAATGCAGCTTTTGTTTGGAGCGATTCCTGTGAAAGAGCTTTTCAAGAATTAAAGAGGCGTTTGTGCAGTGCTCCCGTTTTGGCCTTACCGACCAAGGGAGTTGAGTACGACGTGTTTGTAGACGCGTCTCACGTTGGTCTTGGTTGTGTTTTGATGCAAGAAGGAAATGTGATCACGTATGGAACCAGAAACTGAAAGTTCATGAAAGGAATTACCCTACGCATGACTTAGAGTTTGCGGCAGTGATTTATGCTCTAAAGCTTTGGAGACACCTTCTTTATGGAGTGTCATGCAAGATTTATACGGATCACAAAAGTTTGAAGTATGTTTTTACCCAGAAAGAACTGAATTTGTGCCAGCGCAGGTGGTTGGAGTATGTGGCGGATTATGAAGTTGATATCCTCTATCATCTGGGTAAGGACAATGTGGTGGTCGATGCCCTAAGCAGAAAGACCGCGCATATCTTCAATCTCTCTGTGCAGTCCTTAGTGGAGGAGTTTTTGCTAATGGATATCTTTGTTGGTAGTAGTACCGTGCCTTCGAGCTTAGAGGTTGAAGAACCTTCTTGGATTACCCTCACCAGACTGCATCAGAAAGAAGATCCTGATTTGCAACATCTCCGGAATAGAACTGAAAGGGGGGGTGAACTACCAGATTTTTCCATCGATGATAAGGATACTTTGAAGTACGAGGTAGATATTGTATTCTCGCTCTTGAGGATATTCGAACCAAAATCTGCAGTGAGGCGGATGATTCGAGTGTTTATATCATCCTGGCTCCACAAAGATGTACAAAGACCTGAAGCAGATTGTTTGGTGGTCAGGTATGAAAAGTGATATAGCCAAGTATGTTTCAGAATGTTTTACTTATCAGCGTGTTAAGGCAGATCATAAGAGGCCTGGTGGTAAATTAAACCCTTTGGATATCCCAACCTGGAAGTGGGAGAGTATTTCAATGGACTTCAATACCGGTTTGCTGAGATCTCCCGCAGGACACGATTCGGTATGGGTCATAGTGGACAGATTGACAAAGTGTGCCCACTTTGTACCTTTTAAGATCAGCTTTTCTATGGAGAAGATAGCAGAGCTTTATTTGAATGAAGTCATCAGATTGCATGGTGTGCCCGTGAGTATAGTGTCAGATCGGGATTCCAGGTATATGTCTCATTTCTGGCAGAGTTTGCAGGGAGCTTTGGGCACTGACCTTAGATACTCTACCGCTTATCATCCTCAGACCAATGGTCAGGCAGAAAGAGTAAATCAAATTTTGGAGGATATGATCAGGTGTTATATTTTGGATCATGGAGGAGCTTGGGATAAGCATCTTGGATTGATGGAATTTGCCTACAATAACAGTTATCAGGAAAGCTTGCAGGTGGCCCCCTTTGAGGCTTTATATGGGAGATGTTGTCAGACTCCTTTGTTTTGGGCCGAGGTCGGTGAGAGCCCGTTGTTAGGCCCAGAAGCTTTGGAAGAGATGAGCGTTGCTGTGACGCATATCCGCAAGAAGCTTCACGTTGCTCAGGAGCGGTATGAGAAGTATGCCAATCGGAGGAGAGTGGATCTAGAATTTTCCGTTGGAGACTTAGTGTTCTTGAAAGTTTCTCCGATGCCAGGCGTTAAGAGGTTTGGAAGGAACCACAAGTTGGACCCCCGGTATGTGGGACCTTTCCAGGTTATTGAGCGCATCGGAATGTCCACTTATAGATTGGATTTGCCTGTTTCATTCCCAAATGTTCACGATGTGTTTCATGTGAGCCAGTTGAGGAAGTGTTTGCGTAGTGATCGACTTGTTCTTGATTCTGTGCCCATTTTGCAGCCCAATCTTTCTTATGTTGAAGAGTCTGTCCGAATTTTGGAGACTCAAGAGCGTGTGTTGCGGAGGAAGACGATCCCGATGGTTAAGGTTCTTTGGAAGAATCAGGGTGTCGAAAGCGCAATGTGGGAGCTAGAGTCTGCCATGAGAGAGACTCATCCTAGCCTTTTCTCTTAGATTTCGGGTAAATCTTCTGTCCCGTAACCTTTGGATTTGTTTCGGTATCTTTCTTAATCTTTGGATTTCAAGTTTCGGGACGAAACTTCTTTTTAGGGGGAGTGACAGTAACGTCCCTGATTTTCGTTAATTATTTACATGACCGCTGTGGCGTAATTTTGGCGTAAGGACGTTATGTCAGCTCGTTAGGTTTAGTTTCGAGCCTTAGTTTAGTTAATATATGCATTTTATATCGAGCGTGCGAGATTTCGCGTCGTTTTGATTTTTTGTAGAGAAGGTATTGTGTAGTTATTGAGAATTTAACTTCGGGAAGCTTTTACCCAAGTTTGGCTCGTCGGAATTGAATTCTGAATCCGCCGTTGGATTCGTAGCACCGTGTATCAGTTAGGGTGCGAATTTCGTAGAAATCCGAGGTGATCTGGTCGCCCTCGCAGTTTAAGTAAATTGGGGAATTATTTAATAATTAAATAATAAATTTAGGTTTAATATAAATAACTAAATATCCCCTCCCTATTCATTATCTTCTCCATCGATCCCAAACCAGCCGCCGAGCGATAAAGGCGAGTGCGGAGTGTCGTGGAGCTTCCGACCGGCGATTCGAAGGCTGTAGTGGTCGTAATCGTGTTTGGAGAGTGGATTCGGAAAGCTCTCGGCGAGATCTTCGTTGTAGTGGTAAGCTTTTTCCGTTTAGTGGAATTTTTGGAGTTATGGTTGTGACCTAACCCTCCTTTTTGGTCCTCTTTGGTCCGAAAAGTTTCAGGTTGTGGTGCTTGAGTGCTTCTTTGGCGGATCCTTAGCTTTCGGAGCGGTGAAATTGGTTTGTTTGCAAGATTTGAGGCAAGTGGCTTTCTCCTCCTTATTCTTATTTTCGGTTTTCTGGTTACCTTGTTTATGGATTCTGGATGATGTTTTCTTCTCCTGCTGTTGCTTGTTTGCTCTCCGAGAGCTACCCTTTTATTTTCTCGAAAAGTGTCAGCATTTCTAATTACTATTTTCCGAGAGCTACCTTTCATTTTTATAGTTCTCGAGAAGTCAGCTCTTTCCAAATTTTTCCTTCCTGTAGCATTTATATATTCTCGAGAAGTCAGCATTTCCTGATTTTACTTTCCTGTAGCTTTTTATATTCTCGAGAAGTCTGCCTGAGTAATTTAATTTCTCGAGAGGCCCCAAGTTTGTCTGATTTAATGTCGCCTGTAGCATAAGTTTTCCCGAGAGATCAACTCTTCTCGAGAAAATGCTAGCCTTCCCCTTTCTTCCTGTGACCGATGAATATATTGAATTTCATCGATCGGCTTTGTGTTTGTCGAACGGCGTTCGACGAACGGTTCGTGTTTGTCGAACGGCGTTCGACGAACAGTCTTGTGTTCGTCGAACCCCGTTCGACGAACGGTTTGTGTTTGTCGAACGGCGTTCGACGAACAGTCTTGTGTTCGTCGAACCCCGTTCGACGAACAACCTATTCTTTGTTTTTTTTGCTGTTTTCCCGTCTGTCTCTTCTCAAGAGGCTTGCCTGCTTCCTTTAAACTCTCGAGAGGTTCTTCCTGCCTTCCTCTTAGATCTCGAGAGGTGTTGTTCCTGTCTCCTTTATTTTTTCTCGAGAAATGCATGTGCTGTTCCTTTTCTCGAGAGATCCTTGTCCAGATCTTACTATTGATTTCTCGAGAGCTCCTCTGCAGCCCTTATAGTTCTCGAGAAATCATTATTGTCTGCTCCTATTTTCTAAAGAACCTGTGCTGCTTCTTTATTTCTCCCTTGCATATTTCTTTATGTTCTTGTGTTTGTGTGAGAACCCTGGACCCTTATAAATCGTTGCGTGGTGCTTATTTCTTGGTGACCCTATTCTTAGGGTGTTATTGGTGTTGTTATTTCGGGTTACGACTGGTGCCTTATTAAATCTAAATTAAATTACATGTGGGTGGTAGCGGATAAAGTACCACCACCTGGTTTTTGGCTTTTTGGGTGGCAGTGGATAAAGTACCACCATCCAGGTATTTGTTTTTGGCCTTTCAGGTTGGCAGAGGATAAAGGACCACCGCCTATTTAATTGAGCTGATCAGTCTCTTTAATAAAATTTACAAGATAATTGGACTATGCTTGTTCCTCTTCTTGATTTTAGTGCACTCGGTGCTTGTTAGTTCTTTGTTTAGAACTACTATTTCGATAAATCTGGCTTGGGTTGGTACCCTTTATGCCTTGCTTGCTTTTCTGCTAGTTTTTCTGCCACTTGTAATTCCTTGCTGAGGCGTTCTTTGTTTTATTGAATGCCTCAGGTTCAGAGCCGTAGCGGCTAGCGGTGTAGCCTGGAGTTCAGAGTTTTTGGTAGTTGTTCACCCCGCTTCTGCGAGGTAGCTGTCTTTAGTTTTCTTCTTGTGATCAGACATACTAGTTGGGCCAATGGGTTAGTGTCATGTTGTTGACGCCCATTGTGCCTTTTTATACTATATAGTTTATTTGCCAGTTGGATGCCACTACTTTTAGATCTTGTGTATCTTACTCTCTGGGAATGATTTATGTTAGGTGCACTATAGTTATAAAATGTCTTTTCCTTCATCCTCATTGCATTCTTTTTAACTAAAACCCTAATATTTATAGTCGCCTAAAGGTATTTTCTATACTTACGATACGCCTAGTTATGTGCATTTCATTCACTTTATGTCCTGTCACTTCGTACATTTAGGACTTTAAGTGAACTAAATCGAGTACTTGCCGCTGCAATTATCTATACTTTCTCGGTGGACTAGTTGATCCACGGACTGAGAGACACAGTTCTTACCTCAAACCCTAATAAATGATTTCAAATGATGATCCATCATATAATCCTGTTTTGATTAATTAAGAATTAGGTTCCCGCCTGAACGTCTGCAGTTGTCTCCTGCATGACGTGGCATCATGACGTGTATTTTCTCCTACTCTGATATTTCTAAATTCGGAGAAAATGCGGGTTGTCACAACTCCCGCTTGGACTCCAAATAATAATTTTGTATAAGAATTCGTATACTACCTGGACAACCCAGTTCGGCCCCCTTCAACCCTAATAATAACCCTTATAGTACTAATTACAATCCGGGTTGGAGGAACCACCTAAACTTCTCTTGGAGCAATCAAAATATTGCTTAACGCCCAACAAACATTAATCAACAAGGATTTCTGCACTGATTCCAGCCTCCTCCTCCAAAAAATTCTCCGCTCGAAGATGTTTTTGCTAAATACGTCATGTCCAACGAATCAAATATCCAGAATATTTCCGTATCGATAGCAAACTTGGAAAACCAGGTTGCATAACTTGTGAATATGGTTTCTGAACGGCCATATAGAGCGTTGCTAGGCAACACGGAGGCGAATCCCAGAGAAATTGCCAACGCCATGAACCTTCGCAGCGACAAGGAGGAAATCTCCCCAAATGGGTTGAGCCTAAGTTACATCTTTCAACACCAAACCCTACACCCTCTCCTTTGTTAGATAAATCACCGAGTATTCCGATTGTGCTGAACATTTCTAGCCCGCCTCTTCCCTTTCCTTCAAAAATAAACAACGAATGGAAAGACAAGAAATATTAAAAATTCTTACAAATTCTTAAACAAATTCACATAAATGTTCCCTTCTACGAGGCACTCTCCCAATGCTAAAATACATGAAATATCTTAAAGAGTTGCTTTTTAATAAAAAGAAACTCGAGGATGTTGAAAGATTATATAGGTATATGATCTAGTTCACCTAGAGGGGGGGGGGGGTGAAAAGGTTTCTTTTTATTTTCCTCTAATTAGCCTAGCTGTTTTCTGGTTTAATATTAGCAATTAATCAAACACACAGAAAACACACAAGCATTTATAGTGGTTCCCCAAGACAGTGTGTCTATGGGTAGTCCACTTTCCCACTTCACCCTTCTAACATTGTGTTGGACAGGGCCAACTCCTCCAATCTCAGCTCCAAGAGCTTACAACACAGATCCCTCAGGATCTCTCAGGTTTTCCCAAACCCTACCTCAGGCTCAGCAGCCCTACCTCAGATCAGCCACTGATCCTACAACTTAGACCACATCAGGTCCTACAATCTCAGGCCTAAACAACCCTACCTCAGAGGAATCCACCTCCTACAACTCAGACCCCTTCCAGGTCCTACCTCAGAGGAATCCTCCTCCTACAGATCAGGCAATACTGCCCTACAACTCAGGCTAAACAACCCTACAAACTCAGGCCTTCAGCCCTACAAACTCAGGCAGTCAAGCCCTACAAACTCAGGCAAAATGTCCTACAATAAAAGAGTATTTAAGCTTACTATAGCAGACAGCACAGATAAGAAGTCTCCTGTAGTTCCTGCATAACTTGTTCTTTCTTGTAGCTGGAGAAGATAATGGCAGCTACAACCTGATCTTCCTCTTTAGTTGAATGATGGAATATCACCTAGCTCCTTCTTGTAGAGGAGCTATCTTTATCTCTCAGTTTCTTCTTCCTTGTTAAGTGAGCAGGAGGAGAAAAACGAGAACTGGGCCGTCAATGGAATAGTGAAGATGTTAACACTCGACCAGCTTTTTTCGAAAGTGCCCTAACTTCTTCTTTTATACATCCCCAACCTTCAACGACTCTTAATCGATCTTCTGACAGACATGGGAGTGATTTGTGGACGCCACAATGCTTTTCTGCAGCTTGTGCCATCCGCAGAACTCACCATGTCACGTTTGAACTGTCTCAGCGGTTGGGCTGAGATGGCTTCCTCTTCTCAGCGGATTCTGCTTGATCTGCAGAGAAGTTTCTACGTTCGACGAACTGCAATCTGCATTCGACGAACTCGCCATACTACATTCGACGAACTCGCCTAACTCTGCGTTCGACAAACTTCATCCTTCATTCGCCGAACACGCCAAGTCTCGGCGTTTGCTTCTGTCCCGTCTCTGCGTTCGACGAACTAAGTTCTACGTTCGACGAACAACATTCTACGTTCGACGAACAACATTCTACGTTCGACGAACACGCCAAGTCTCAGCGCTTGCTTTTGTCGCGTCTCTGCGTTCGACGAACTGAGTTCTGCGTTCGACGAACTCCAGTCTGAGTTCGACGAACTCGCCAAATCTCAGTGGTTCAGCTGAGACAACTCTTCATCCCTTTCTCCTGATCTAAGGGCATGATTGGCCCTTTCTCTTGAGTTACCTGAGCCTGTATATCTTACAAAAATATGGCTATATCAAATACATGTTGTACTTAGCATTGTGAGTGATGCCTCTTCAAATCAAAGGAATATTAAGGGCAATATTCCCAACAATCTCCCCCTATTTGAAGAAGGCAGAACATTCCCAATGCTAAGGTACATAGCCAACAAAAACCTATCATGAAAACAATCTATATAGCACAATTAAGTGATGAGTGCTTTTTGTATAAGTGATGAGTGCTTTTTGTACTCATCTTTTAGTATAACTTTAATATATTTTTTTATATGAAATTATATAGTTTTTATGTTTTTCTTATTTAATTTATTATCTTTCAATTTTATAAACTAACTTGAGCTTTTTCTGTGTGTTCCAGGTTTTTCTGGACACATTGGACCAAAACTTCAAGTTCACGCCCCAGGTCATGCCTGTGACCAAGGGAGTGACCCAATGTCACGACCGAGAACCGCTGAGACGGCCGAGAACAATTGAGACGACAGCTACCGGCTGAGACGAGAGACCCGCTGAGGCGACAGCGACCCGCTGAGACGACCGCGATCCGCTGAAACGGTCGTGACCCGCTGAGATCAAGCCTTCACGCCCCAGGTCACGGGCGTGACCAGGGGCGTGACTCATCCTGCGCCACTACCCGCTTCTTCCCGCTGAAGATTCCCGCCAGCAGCACAATTTGAAGATTACACGCCCCAGGTCACGGGCGTGACCTAGGGCGTGACACGCCCGAAATGCCTATATTCAAGCCTGAATGCGCCCACCCCGCACCAGCACCGATCACGCCCCTTACACGCCCCTTGGTCACGGGCGTGACCAAGGGCGTGTCACCCAAAATTTCCATCTATAAAAAGGCAGCTCCTCCAGATGATCGGGACACCTTGTATTTGAGTCAAAGCCTCCATTTTCTTGTTTATTTTCGTGTTTTTAAGTACTCTAACTTACTTTTTTTCTTGCACTTGTAATTTCTCTTTCAATAGTTGTAATTCCTTTTCTTGAAATAATAAAATTTGTTGTTTTTATTCATCCATTCTTCTATTTTGTCCACCTCTCTTTTCATTAGTTATAATCTTCTAGCATAGTTATTTTTCTGATTGCAACCAAATCAAAGTACTGTTTTGATAAAACAATAGAGATCATCTTGAGTAAGAGTAATCAACATGCCCGGATTTTTATACGACCTTGGTTTTTATAAAGCCTATACTACATCCGACACGGTACACTTGCCGTTGTCGTTTGCAAGCATAGTTTTGCACATTAAGTTTTTGGCGCCGTTGCCGGGGATCTGAGTTGATATTTTGAAAGAGAATATCTATTGATTTTATCGTTTCCTTTCTTCTCTTATTATTTTTATTTTCTTTTATTTCTTCAAGGTGCAACTAAATTCCTGGAAAGGACGCTTTGGGCTTGAATTCCCATCACAGTCTCTAGTACCTTGTGAGCCCTTCACCTGGTTGACCTTGGGAAGTCCAGGACTAATCTTAAACCACCTAATTAAAAAATATATGTATATAAAATATATATGTTTATCAAAAATTTTACTTTTTTTTTCTTTCGCATCTCTTTCCCCTTTCAATTTTTTTTTGTTTATGACCCGACATAACTCTCCAGCTAATTTTGAATTTGGTTTTGATCCGGAAATTGAGCGCACCTTGTGGCATCGTCTCCGATTTAGTGATCTACCAATAATTCGCGAAGAGTCAATCAGAGAGACTAACGAAGGTTTAATGGATAACCCCGACCATAATGAGGCCCCGCTACGAACCATGTCCTATTATGCGAGACCAAATTGGGAGGGAACACAATCTAGTATTATTCGCCCGGCGGTGGCGAATAATAATTTTGAAATTAAAACTAGTATCATTCAGATGGTATAGCAAACTGTCGTTTTCGATGGCTTACCGGATGAAGATCCTAATTTACATTTGTTAAATTTTTTGGAAATTTGCGATACATTTAAAATAAGTGGCGTCACTGATGACGCCATTCGTTTGCATTTATTTCCTTTTTCTTTGAGGACTAAGGCCAAGCAATGGTTGGGCTCTCTTCCTAGAGGTTCCATCACTACGTGGGCCGAGATGACGGAGAAAATCTTAACGAAATATTTTCCTCCGGCAAAGTCCGCTAAATTACGTACGGACATTCTCTCATTCATGCAAATAGAATCGGAGTCTCTCTACGACACATGGGAGCGCTTCAAAGAACTTTTGCGGAGATGTCCTCACCATGCCCTTTCCGTATGGCAACAAGTTCAGACTTTCTACAATGGTTTGAATCTTCAAATGAGGCAGATGATTGATGCAGCCGTGGGGGGGGGGGGACCCTTAATAACAAAACCCCCGAAGCTGCTCAAGAGCTTTTTGAGGAGATGGCCATGAATGCCGGCCTATCAGTGGAATGCGCCACGGTCGCGGCCTAATAAGCCGACCGGACTTTTTGAAGTCGAGGCCACCCCTAACTTAGCGCATCAAGTAGAAATGCTCACAAAACATTATGTGGCGGAGATGACTACTTCCTCCGCCACAAATTGGGCTAATAAGAATAATTTTAATAATTTGAATAATAATTTCATTCATGAGCAAGTTGATTATATGGGGAACACTTATCACCCTCCTTTTAACCCGAATAATAATCTTCCGTTTAACAAAAGTTATAATCCGGGTTTAAGGAATCACCCAAACTTTTCATGGAGCAACCCCAATAACGCTCAACGACCACCACAAGTGAATCCTCCCAGATTCGCACCTCCACCACCACATCAAAATCCCTCTCCGCTTGAAGAGGTCTTCACTAAGTACATTGCCTCCAATGAGTCCAATAACCGAAATCTCACCGGATCGGTCAAAAATTTAGAAAATCAAATTGGACAGCTCGCAAAAATGTTCTCCGAATGCAAGCAAGGAGCACTTCCGGGCAACACTGAGCCCAATCCACGGGAGAGCGCCAACGCAATCACACTCCGCAGCGGAAAGGAGGTAACTTCTTCAAATTTGGTCGAGCCCGAGAACGTTTCATCTTCTCCCCCGCAAGTTCTTTCTTCACCTGCTTTACCGTCTGCTACTTTAGCTCCGCGCATTATTAAAAATCCTTCTATTCCTTATCCTTCAAAATTTAAAGATGAGCGCAATGAGGAGCAATACAAAAAATTTATTGAAATTTTAAAACAAATCCAAATAAATGTGCCATTCTGCGAAGCAATTGCTCAAATGCCAAAGTACGCTAAATATCTAAAGGAGTTACTTTCGAACAAAACAAAACTTGAATTTTTTCGCATATTTCTTTAAACGCAGAGTGTTCGGCGGCTTTATTAAATAAATTACCATAAAAATTAACCGACCCGGGATGGTTCTCCATCCCGTGTATGTTTGGTAATTTATCAATCAAGCACGCTTTGGCCGATCTAGGCGCTAGCATAAATTTAATGCCTTTTGCGTTATTTAAAAAGCTTGGTTCGGGCAACCCAAGCCCAACTAACATAACCATCCAACTAGCAGATCGGTCTATTAAATACCCAATAGGGGTCATTGATGATGTGCTAGTGAAGGTTGATAAGTTTATCTTCCCAGTAGATTTTGTCATCCTCGATATTGAAGAAGATGCCGAAGTACCCCTAATACTTGGCCAACCTTTCCTAGCCACCGCTCGAGCTATAATAGATGTAATTAACGGAAAACTTCTCCTGCGAGTTGGAGAGGAAGAAGTTATTTTCAATGTTAATCAATCAATGAGAAATGCGCTTACTAACGACGATTATTGTTTTATTTTAGAATCAAATTTTGAAGAAGAATTATCAACTGTTGCGGGAATAATTTCCCCTCTTTATGAAAATCCGGAGTTATAAACTTTATTATGTCCTGAAGAAACGAACCGGCAGGCAAATTTTGGACAAACTAATTTAAATATTTTTAAAATCAAAACATCTTATGAAGAGCCAAAGAGTCTAGATTAAAACAACTACCGGATCATCTAAAATATATTTTTTTAGAAGAAAATTCAAAATTACCCGTGATTATTTCTTCTACGCTTAATGATTCGAAAATTTCCGAATTAATTAAAATTTTAAATAACCATCGTCACGCAACTGCGTGGCAAATCTCTGATATAAAGGGTATAAATCCCTCATTCTACACGAATAAAATAAATCTAGAAAATAATTCTCGCGGCACTATTCAACCTCAATGACGCCTTAATCCCAATATGAAGGACATCGTTAAGGCCGAGATTATAAAATTACTGGACGCGGGGATTATTTACCCAATCTGATAGCACTTGGGTTAGCCCGGTGCAAGTCGTGCCTAAAAAGGGCGGAATTACAGTAATTGAAAACGAAAATAACGAGTTGATTCCAACCCGTACTGTTACAGGTTGGCGGGTATGCATCAATTATAGGAAATTAAATGATGCTACCCGCAAAGATCATTTTCCATTGCCCTTCATTGACCAAATTTTAGAACGCTTATCCGATCATTCGCACTATTGTTTTCTCAATGGTCTTTCGGGATATTTTCAAATCCCAATCGCACCCGAAGACCAAGAAAAAACCACTTTCACTTGCCCCTTTGGCACCTTCACCTATCGGAGGATGCCGTTTGGTCTTTGTAACGCGCTAGCTACATTTCAAAGGTGTATGCTGGCAATTTTTAATGAATTATTTGAGGATGTCATGGAAGTTTTCATGGACGATTTTTCAGTCTATGGCGATTCCTTTAAAAATTGTCTAAAAAATATTGATCATGTCCTTCAACGCTGCGAAGACACGAATCTGGCACTCAACTGGGAGAAGTGCCACTTTATGGTCCATGAGGGATTAGTCCTCGGACATAAGGTTTCTAGTAAAGGGATCGAGGTCGATAGGGCCAAGATCGAGGTCATAGAAAAACTTCCCCCTCCCACTAATATAAAATCTATTAGGAGTTTTCTAGGACGTGCGGGTTTTTATAGGCGATTTATTAAAAAAATTTCAAAAATTACGAAACCACTAACTCATCTTTTAGAAAAAGAATCCGCGTTTCATTTTGATGATGAATGTTTAAAAGCGTTTAATAAAATAAAAAATGAACTTATCAATTCTCCTATTTTAATCGCGCCAAATTGGTCTCTTCCGTTTGAAATCATGTGCGATGAGAGCGATTTTGTTGTAGGTGCAGCTTTAGGCCAACGGGTGAATAAATATTTTCACCCGATTTATTACGCAAGCAAAACGCTAACATCCGCGCAAGAAAATTATACAACAACGGAAAAGGAATTTTTGGCAATCATCTTTGCATTTGATAAATTTTGATCTTATTTAACGCTTTCAAAAGTTATCGTCTTTACAGATCACTTCGCCCTCCGGTTTTTGCTAAATAAAGGAGATGCAAAGCCTCGGCTGCTAAGGTGGATCCTCTTACTGCAAGAATTTGATCTAGAGATCCAGGACAAAAGAGGAGCGGAAAATCTTGCGGCAGACCACCTCTCACGTTTGGAGAATCCGGCTGCAGAAGCACTAGTGGAGGCCGAAATCGACGATAAATTCCTTGAAGAGCGCCTCCTCGCCATCGAAAAGGTAACAACTTCTTCCACCCCTTGGTACGCGGATTTTGCCAACTATCTAGTGGCCCGGGTCCTACCAAAAGAATTTTCAAGTCAACAAAAGAAGAAATTCTTTTCGGACTTGAAAAATTATTTTTGGGAGGACCCCTTTTTATTTCGTGTCTGCGCGGACCAAGTGGTAAGAAGGTGTATTTGGGGCGAAGAAGGCGTCCAAATTTTGCGGCACTTCCACGAAGGACCAACCGGTGGTCACTATCAAGCAAACCGGACCGCAAGGAAGGTGCTAGAGTCGGGCTTCTACTGGCCCACCTTATTCAAAGATGCTCACACCATTGTGAGTAAATGCGATAGCTGCCAACGGACAGGTAACATCTCTAATAGGGATGAAATGCCCCAAAATGTTATTTTAGAATGCAAAATCTTTGACTTATGGGGAATAGATTTCATAGGTCCTTTTCCTTCCCCCTCTAATAATAAATATATTCTTGTTGTGGTTGACTACGTGTCGAGGTGGGCGGAAGCACAAGCCCTTCCCACCAACAACGCAAGAGTCGTCGTAAATTTTCTAAAAAAATTATTTTTGCGATTTGGCACACCACGCGCACTGATTAGTGATAGGGGCAGACACTTTTGTAACAAGCAACTTAGTAAAATTTTAGTCAAGTATGGAGTTACGCACAGGCTATCTACAGTCTATCACCCCCAAGCAAATGGCCAAGTGGAGGTAGTAAACCAGGAATTAAAAAGAATCCTAGAAAAAATGGTTTCCGTTAATAGGAAGGATTGGTCGCAAAAATTAGACGATGCACTATGGGCCTATCAGACAGCGTACAAAACCGCCATCGGGTGTACGCCGTATAGATTAGTCTATGGAAAAGCGTGCCACTTACCCGTTGAATTGGAACATCGCGCATTTTGGGCGCTTAAAATTTTAAATTTAGATTTAAACTTAGCATCTGAAAATAGAAAATTTCAATTAAATGAATTAGATGAATGACGCGCAAACGCCTATGAAAATAATAAATTTTATAAAGAACGTACTAAGTTATATAATGATAGAAAAATTAAAAACCCAAAATCTTTTTCACCGGGCGATCTAGTCATTCTTTTTAATTCAAGACTTAGGCTTTTTCCGGGCAAATTAAAATCTAGATGGTCCGGACCCTTTGTAGTAAAAGAGGTTTGGCCATATGGGACCGTTCTAATAGAGCACCCGAAAAGCGGATCATTTAAAGTCAACGGACATAGGTTAAAATTGTATCACCTCGGCGACCCTACGTCCAAAAATATTGAAACACTTAAACTTCATAATCCTTAAAAATCATCAATGAGTCAAGCTACGAGACGGTAAACAAAGCGCTTTTGGCAACCCAATGTTAACCTTTTTATTTTCTTGTTTGTTGTTCACCTTAATTCTGCAGGTGTTTGTCCGACAACCCCGTCTAACAACCAGGGAAGCCCTCTTCACCCTTTAGTCTTTTATTTTATTTATCTTCCCTTTTTATGATAGTTTTTATCTTCATACTTGGTTTTAAACATTGGGGACAATATTTAATTTTAAGTATGGGGGTGTAGCAACATTGCTTGCATTGCTTTCTTTGTATTTCTATTTATTTGAAAAAATAAAAACAAAAAAAAATATTTTTTTTTATCTAATAAAATTTCTTGGAAAGGACGCTTTGGGCTTGAATTCCCATCACAGCCTCTAGTACCTTGCGAGCCCTTCACCGGGTTGACCTTGGGAAGTCCAAGAAGAAGAAATTTTTTTTTGCTGAATTTCTATACTTACTTATTTGCAAAATCCTTAGTAGATTTGCTTTTGTATAGTGTCGTAGGGAATTTTTATACTTCATTAGATTTTGAATTTTGGAATAAAATTGTTGACTCGTGCAGTGTTCCTAGTTAAACGCACGCGTTTGTAGAATTCTATGTCAAATTAACTATCCAGCATAGAATTAGATTTATGATTTTCTAACTGCGAGAAAATAATCTTTGTTTTACTCTTACCTTGAATCCGGTAGAATCTGCGAATAATTCAATTGAGTATGTAGAAGCTTACTAGAGAAATATTACACATGTTGAACGGAAGGGTATTCTTTCTCGATGTCTAGAACTTGCCTCTAGCGATTCTCGAAGCATTTGCATAGGTTTGTCATAGTTTTTAGAAATGATTTAGGCCATCTTTTGATCATTTGTGCCTGTTTGCCCACCTTTAAAATTTTTTTTCATTGTTTAAACACTTTGGGCCTTTCCTTTTTCCTTTGCTACCTCCACCTTTCATTTTCACCAAAGCCAAAACATCCACCCCATGATCACACTAAATATTTGAGATTTATTTTGCAATGGGTTCAATTGTGAAAATGAGGAAATTACAAATTTTTATTTGGAGCTACAGAAAAAGGGAAATATATATATATATATATGAAAAATTGTTTTGTTGGCCAATTGTGAAAAATAAAGAAAAATATTCATGGCCTTATTTTTGAAAAATAAGAAACTTTTTGTATATTTTGCTTCATGACAACTCTCAAGCGAGGTTTAAATTTTGATAATTTTACTCTCACCTTAGTTTAGTGTGATCCTTAGCCGTCATGTTTATCTCTTTGATTTCCAATTCCAAATCATATACCTAAGCCAAGCTTCACTCCTAATGAAAGCCCTTTTGATCTTTAAGCTATGACATTATACTTGTGTAGTGGAGAGAGTGCGACCGGGCAAGCCTATGACCATCATCATTGATGGATTTCTTTTGAGGCTATCTCGAAACTCAATTTTGGGTAATATTGATCTTAGAAAACACGCTACCCACTCCCTGAATAGCATTCCAGAATTTACCGAGCTTTCAAGTTAAAAGTAAAAGCAATATGTTAAATCGCATTTTTGAACATTATAAGCTAATCGTTATGCTGAATAGGTCTTTCAACTAGGATCTCTACACGCAGGCGTAAGACTTCGCATTTTTATTCCTTGAGTTCAAATTTCTTTTTCCAGTATTTAAATTTTTCTACTCCTATGAAAAGTTGTTTGCTCGGGACTAGCAAACGAGTAAGTATGGGGGTGTTTGATGAGTGCTTTTTGTACTCATCTTTTAGTATAAGTTTAATATATTTTTTATATGAAATTATATAGTTTTTATGCTTTTCTTATTTAATTTATTATCTTTTCAATTTTATAAACTAACTTGAGCTTTTTCTGTGCATTTCAGGTTTTTTTTGGACACATTGGACCAAAACTTCAAGTTCACGCCCCAGGTCACGCCCATGACCAAGGGCGTGACCCAATGTCACGGCCGAGAACCGCTGAGATGGCTGAGAACCGCTGAGACGACAGCAACCCGCTGAGACGACAGCGACCCGCTGAGATGGCTGTGATCCACTGAGATGGCCGCGACCCACTGAGATCAAGCCTTCACGCCACAAGTCACGGGCGTGACCAGGGGCATGACTCATCCCGCGCCACTACCCGCTTCTTCCCGCCGAAGATTCCCGCCAGCAGCACGATTTGAAGATTACACGCCTCAGGTCACCGGCGTGACCTAGGGCGTGACGCGCCTGAAACGCCTACATTAAAGCCTGAATGGGCCCACTCCACACCAGCACCGATCACGCCCCTTACACGCCCCTTGGTCACGGGCGTGACCAAGGGCGTGTCAGCCAAAATTTCCAGCTATAAAAAGGCAGCTCCTCTAGATGATCAGGAAATCTTGTATTGGAGTCCAAACCTCCATTTTCTTATTTTTTTTTCGTGTTTTTAAGTACTATAGCTTACTTTTTTTCTTGCACTTGTAATTTCTCTTTCAATAGTTGTAATTCCTTTTCTTGAAATAATAAAATTTGTTGTTTTTATTCATCCATTCTTCGATTTTGCCCTCTCTCTTTTCATTAGTTATAATCTTCTAGCATAGTTATTTTTCTTATTGCAACCAAATCAAAGTACTATTTTGATAAAACAATAGAGATCGTCTTGAGTAAGAGTAATCAACACGCCCGGATTTTTATACGACCTAAGTTTTTATAAGCCTATACTACATTCGACACGGTACACTTGTCGTTGTCGTTTGCAAGCATAGTTTTGCTCATCATTAAGCAATCTATTAAAACTCATGATTGTTTATATTAAGCTTTGACTAACTCAGAGGACAATCCTTGTACTCAAAGCTGACTCTGAGTTGGTCATAGCATTGGCCATCTCCCCCTTTCTGATTTCTTCAACTATTTTTCCCTTTAGGGATTGGGAGGTAACAGCTACAGACCCTGAGAGGATTTAGAAAGCATTTTCTAAATCCCCGTTTAGGTCATCCTACATCTTCTCTGACCCTCTTAGCATTGGCCATCTCCCTCTCAACCTGAGCAAGAACTTGCTCCCCCTCAATGTGAGAACTATTATCTTTAATAGCTGTTCTTGTTCATTTTGAACAACCCTTTCTATCTCCCACTTACTTGGAGCATTTGTATTGTTCTTATGATTGTAAGTGTAAATGAATTGACATCTTATCCTACTATAAAATCATTAGAGACAGGATTACTTGAATGCCTTGAGGATGTAGACCTTTAGCTGGTGTTGAATCCACAATAGCTGTGCACAACAGCTCCCCCTTGGCTACCATCCTTGCCTTGTTCTTTATGATTTTGCCATTTTCATCTAACTTGTTCCTATCATGTGCCTTGAGCACCCACTGTCCAAGTACCAAATTTGGGTGAGGCTGGTACTTAAACTATCCTGCAAAACAGTGTTTAGTGATCCTTAGGAGCCCAAATAGCTTTGGGTCCTAGGTACTTGTTAGCATGATAAAATGACCTTTCACTAGCTGCACCCTTTGTAGGAAGGCTCATATTTGCATATGGCACATTAGGATTGTGCCAACAATCTATGGCAAAGTGTCCCACTCTACCACAACACCAACATTCATGAATGTTGTATCTCCTCTTCTGAACAATTCCGAAGGAATTAGCATTACAGTGCCTGTGTTCAGGAGGGCATACAGCTGCAGTCTTCCTGTTTCTCTCAGCAATGATTTGACTGAATGTCAATCTATGTGCTATCTTGATGCTCTTTGTCCTGATGGCATCAGCCTACTTTGGCTTGGCAGCCATACAAGATCTGATTGCATTTGACACTGAGCAACAGGCCTTGTCAATATATTTGACAGCAGGAATTTTCATTGCTGAAATAGATTTGGAAGAGCTTGCACCCTGATTCTTGAATGAGGGGGATGAGGTACCAAATACAAATGGTCCAAATTGGACCAATTGAATTTCCTCATGGGGATCCTTCATGGCACTCAATCCCATTCCCTTTCTTTCACTATGGGAAGGATTGTTTTCCTTCTTATAGTTACATCCATTCTTCCAGTGACCATACATGCTTTCATGGTCATACCCATTGGAAGGAAGTAATACCTTTTGAAAGGTGGTTTGAGGCTTAGCCTTACCCCTGCTCTTTTCTCCACTCCCTTCTCCTACTTCCATTTTGTTGAATCCTAGTCCTCTCCTATTGGATTGGGAAGAGAAGGAGTCAATAATAGGGAGCACAGATTTTGGCTTGGAGAATTGAGCCACTAGGCTTCTTTCTTTCAAAAGCTTTTCCTCAAGGTCCTTGATGACCTTGTTCTTCAGGGATATGGTGCTCAGATGAGAGATAGTTATACCCTTCATATGGCTAATTTCCCTGTACATCTGATTCATCTTGGTAGAAGATTCAGTGCATTCTTGTTTTTCCATCTTAAGGGAATCTATCTCTTGGGCTTGCCTCTTGGCTAGTTTTTTGCTCCTTTTCAGAGCTTCCAAGAGAGCATCATATTTGTCAATAAATTGATTGACATATACTTCAGATTCTGAATCACTTCCATCAATTGATGAAGGTCCTCCAGATTATGGGCCTGATTCATCCTTAGAGAGAGAGGAAGGAGTAGGTACCTGGTCAGGTGTGTCCTGACAGTCTTCATCATCTGATGTTAAGGCCATTAGGCCAATATATTCTTCAACATCTTCATCCACCTCCATATCATAGTCTGAATGTGATAGAGGGGCACAGATGCCCACCTTTGCTGTAGGAAAGTCCTCATCTTCCTCAGCAGCAGGTTCTTCAATAGCAACCAGCCCAATGAGGAATTCATCCTTTTCAGATTCTGATGAGCTGGAGCCTGATTCACTCAAGCTCCTTTCTTTCTTAGCTAGTAAGGATTTTTCTCCTTTCTTGCCTCTTGGCTGATGAGCCTGTTGGATTTGTAGGCGCCCTTAGAGGGGGGGGGGGGGTGAATAAGGGTTTTAAAACTGTATACAATAATAGAAAACTTTTTGATATTTTGTTCTAAGTTAAAACAAAAGTAAAGAGATATTGAAATTAGAAATGAAATCAATTTTAATAAACAAGAAAAGACACGATTAACATTTATAAAATTGATTACAAAATTTGATTTCAATGACTCTAGATATCGAAGCGAATAATATGAAAACCCTTTTTGTTTTCTATACCGACTCATGTCCCCACGAACCGGTTGCTTTAGCCGATCTCTCCTCAGATACGGCCTCAAGTCGCTCTAGGCAATCTATCACCAGAAAGGCCTCGAGCACCCCCTAGATCTACTCCCTAGACCCAGTCGACGTGTGGCAAATTCCTCCCTAAGTCCTACCTAGACCTAGTCATCGTGTGGCGAATTCCCCCTAATCCCCGCAAGGCCCTAGTCCCCGTGTGGCGAGTTCCTCTACCGAACAAAAGATATTAAGGTTATAATTTGAAAGTAAAACAAAACACAAACTAAAGACTCCCTCAAAAGTAGAACTTGATGTCGATGTAGATGCGATCGTATTGGTCTTCAAGTTCTTTGCGTTCACGAACGTTGACGGAGTTCTTCTTCGGGCTGCTTGGTGAAGGCTCTCACGAGTTCTCTGAATATATGGCTTCTCTTCCTTCTATGTCAGCAAGCAACAACGGAGGAGGCACCGCTCTTTAAATAGATTCGACAGCTACCGCCTGCGCTAGTACTACCGCCCCGCGATAGTGACACGACGCGCACACGGATCGTGGCAATTAAGGCATCTTCTGAGCGCAAATGGTTATGACAGCCTAGCGCCCCGCGGTAACACTATCGCCCCGCGATAGTGCGATTTCCTTCCTTCATCCAATATCTCTTTCCATATTTGCCCTCAATCAACTGTATACAGGTTGTTTCCAAAAGCTACCGCCGGGCGTTAGACCTAACGCGCCGCGATAGTACTTGCCAAACATAGTGACCCGTAGACAATCCTTTTTCTCCACTTTACTTTCTGTCAATAATTTCCATATATACTAATGCCAGCGTCAGTGCTAACGCTACGCGGTAGATCAATTCATCTGGCCAGCTTGCATCTCAGCGGTTTCCCTTCCCAGAGGTTTCATCTCAGCGTCTCAGCGGTTTCGTCTCAGCGGTTTCATCTCAGCGATTTGGTTTTGTCTCAGCAGTTCCGTCTCAGCAGTTTCGTCTCAGCGGTTTGGTTTCGTCTCAGCGGTTCGTTAGTGCTAACGCCAGCGGTAGAATTAACGCGGCGCGGTAGCAACAATACACAGCACCTTGGAGATTTGAACGCACAGAATCCTGCATACTATAAACACATAACAAATATGATCAAATACAATAGGGTTTGTTATTGTCAAACCAAGAGATGTGGAACGCATGTTCCAACAAACTCCCCCTTTTGATAATAACAAATCCCTTTAGAAATAAATAAATCAATTGATAGGAATTTGTGTTTATAATAGAGATAAGCATGAAATTTGAGAAATGTGCATATGCTCCCCCTAAATGAATGCTCCCCCTACAACAAAACTTCCTATGAACTTAACTCCCCAAACATATTAATTCTTTCAAATTTATTCTCCCCCTTTTGGTATTATCAAAAGAGGGTGGAGAGAAAGTTAAACGTTAATGTGTGCCATAAATGTGTAGAGAGGGAATGAACATGATAAAGAGTTAAACACTTAGGAAAGAAACAATATATAGGAGTGAAAAAAATGTGAAGAAATTGTCATAAAGAAACCACTTGTTGGGAAAAACATATTCATGATTGAGCGTACAAGTATCAAAGAGGTGAAAAGCATGAAGAAATATATTTTTGAAGAGAACATCTACATAAGAATGGTGAAGCATAGTAGATGATTAAGAGTTTTAGGTATAACAAAATTTGATGTTGTAGCAATTTAAGTTCACAAAGGATTTCAGTTGCAACATAACCATACACTAGTTTTGAATGTAAGCAATAAATGTGGAGTTCTTAGAATAATCTTCATAGAAATAAATCAGAGTTCTTAACATAAAAGGATAATGACTTCCAAGTAACCAATCTACCCAGACAATATGTCTACACCCTAGCCCCGTACTAAGTGACGGATGGGCATGAGGAGCTGCATATATGCCGTAGGTTGGGGTGTTAGTCCCATATGCAAACACTAGACAAAAACTTATCCTAGCACTCTTTCCCCCCAGTGCCTCTCAAGGCCCCACTGGAACCCTCCCCGGTTAAGGACAAGA
This sequence comes from Dactylorhiza incarnata, assembly GCA_033032865.1. Classification (NCBI taxonomy): domain Eukaryota; kingdom Viridiplantae; phylum Streptophyta; class Magnoliopsida; order Asparagales; family Orchidaceae; genus Dactylorhiza; species Dactylorhiza incarnata. Next base: position 6,191,980 of record JAWHQI010000144.1, on the reverse strand, counting down.
TATGACTAGAGATAAGGTTATCTAATGTCTACAACCCTACGGCCCCGCTATGGTGAGATATGAAGTCATGGATAATAATTATTGGAACCATTTAAGCGTTTTAAATCTAATGATGGGTACATAGCCTACGGATTTATATTTTTATTTGAATTTTTTACCGAAAAGGTCACATAGCTAATTTGAAATTCGTTAATAAATCAGAGTTTTAGCATTACAACCTTTTCATGTTTAGAGCAACCAATATAAATTTTACCAAGCACGTCTACCATTTGTTTAAAAAAGGAATTTTGATGTTTAAGACTTTGATATAAGCATGAAAGCGCAATGTAAGAAATATATGGTGATGATGCGGAAGATTTATAGAAATACAAGAAAACATCTTTTTATAATCATGATTATTCATAAGAAGAAATATGAGTTAAATTCCAAAGATGAAGATGTTTTTTTGTAAATCATTTTGCATTTAAAATCTTTAATTTGACAATAAAGTAACCAAGCATGAAATAATGTTTTCAAAAAGAAATTACTACAACGTTATATTAATTCACAAATTCAACACATACAAAACATTATAGAGAGCATGCTAGGTTATCTTGTGCATTTCATAAATAAAGAGTAGTATAGAATTAGCATTACGATCCAATACTCATGAGAAGAAGTGTTATGAAAGATAATGATGTGCACATAAGTGTATTTTGAATAGAGTAAATAAATGTTTTATTCAAAAATACAAGAAATATGTAAAGTAAAGAGCACAATAAAACACAAATAATTTTACTTCCACACACTTCAATGCACACAAAAATGTACAACTACCAAGGTTCTTTGAACACACAATGCTCATTAAGACTTATCAGGGTGCAAAGTAGTGCTTGGGGGATCACATATTTTATTTTATTTTAATATTGAAACTACTGATCTGGTGTACTTAACAGTAAGTGGTTTTTATTTTGAAAGAAAGATAAGGTTTGCACAAGACACTTTACTATTCTTTCCAAGGTGCTCAACCTCACAACGCTTATTAAGACTTATTAGGAGGTTCAAGTAGTGCTTGGTGGAGTTATCTTTGTTACTTTATTTTATGATTTTTGTTTTGTACAAAGTTCTCCGAATACACTTGTTTTGCAAACCAATATAATTTATGAAAACATAACCACTTTTCTTAACTTTTAAAAGTGCAAATAAAGGTAGTGTAGGTAAGATACTTGTGCAATTTTAATTCATTGTACTATTACAAAACATACACAAGCATTCTTAGATTAAGAAATATATGTAGACAATGCCAAAATAAGTGAGTGAATAAATATCATTATCAAACATAAAACATTTACTCATACTTAGAGACATGCTAAGCTTAGTTCTACACAACTTTTATAATACAATTTTATGTACAAATGAGTAGATATATAAAAGCATGATAAAAACAATGTTCAACATAGTTTGAAGGAATGAATTGTAACATTGTAGAAGGTCTAAAAGATGGGTTAAATCATGCTTGATTATCAATGAAGTCCATACAGTATTTTTTATTTTATTTTTGAAAAAAATAATTTTAATTTAAAGTTTGAACTCATATAATTTGATCTTGGACTTCCCGAGGTCTACCCTGTGAGGGGTTCCCCCAGTACTAGGAGATGTGATGGGATGATAGCCCAAATCTCCCTTTCACAAGATACATGTAAATAGAAAAGTTAAGTTCAAAAATAATATTTTTTGATACTTGTTTTTGTTTTATATTTTTGTATTTGGTTTTTGCATATAGGAATAGAATTCAACCAAATAGCCAAAAAAAATATTTTTTGTAATTTTGTATTTTAATTTTTCAAAAAAATTACAGGCAGAATTCCAAAAATGATTAGTACATATAAAATAATATGTTTTTAGTGATTTTTCAGAATTTTAAAATTACAGAAAATGGGATACTTGAGCTAGCGCCGGCGTTAGGTCCTAGTGCCGGCGTTAGGTCCTAGCGCCTGCGTTAGCTCATAGAGAGTGCTTATTTTAATCATATGGCCTAGATTTTCTTCGATTTTACTTCCAATTTTTCTTAATTATGTTTATAGCATGTTGACTTTTGGGGAGACAAGGATGGATGGACCCTTTCTTTTGGCATTAGTGCGTCATTCTTAAGTATGGGTCTCCATTCATACCTTGGACAAACACTATTTTTATTTTTCAAATTTCAATAGTCATTTTCTTGAATGTTTGGATAAAAATGACTTTTGAATTTATTATTTAAAGTTAATTTGTTTGCGTTTAATTTTAAGTTGGGAGAAGATTGATATTGTAAATGATGATGATGATAGTGCTTTGGAATTTCATTTACAATCTTTTGATGTTTTTTATTTCCATTGTTTAGCTTATTCAAGTTTTGAGAAATCATATTCAACTTGCTTTTGGATTTTGCTTTATATTGAGAATGTATGTTTTGAGAATTTTTCTTTATGATTTCCTTAAGCAAGTTGATTTTAGCTTCTAATTTATTATTCTTAATTTTAAGATTATATCTAGCTTTATTATAGGCTATTGTTCTATTTTTAAGAGTGGATACAATAGACTCAATATGATTTTGATAATTATTTCTATATTATTCAAATGTTTCATCCATCTCTTTAATTTCAATTTTATAGTCATTACACTTAGCACAATCATTTTTTAGAGAAGAGTTTTCTAAACATAATTTTTCATTTTGTTCTTTTACGAAAGTAAACTCTTTTTCAAGTTCCTTGAATTTTTCTTTAATATTATTACAATCAAAACAAGATATATCGTTTTCAAATGAAGAGCATGCAGGAGATACAAACATATCATTTTTGGATTCTACATTCACATTTGCTTTCAAAGTTTTATTTTCTAAACATAGTTTTGCATTAGCCATTTTTAGTTTCTTAATCTTACGTTTAGTAAGTTGTAGCAATTGTAGTGTAGAAATAGAAGTACAAAAAATAGGAGATTTTGATTTCCTTACAGCGCTTGTAGATGAGGCAAGATTTGAACATATTGTTCCTTTGTCTTCTTCATCTTCCTCTTCCAAAAAAGAGTTTCCATCATCCTTTCCTCTTGATCAGCATTCTATGGATCCATCCTTTGAGTAACTTTCTTGAATATTTGTGCAGGCTTGCATATTCTCCGGTTCTTATGAATGTTCCGTACCTGTAGAAGGAGAATCATAAGTTCTTTCAAGAAAATTCCAAATTTCATATGCCGTAGGTAAAGTATAAATAAGTTTGAAAATATTTTGGTCTAACGCACAAAATATACTATTCATAGATTTTGCATTTAAAACAATTTCGTTTCTATTTAATACGCTAGGTGGCTTTTCAATAGTAATTTTCCAAACTTTTTCTTCTAAGGCTCTAAGAAAATTTTTCATTAGTATTTTCCACCCTGTATAATTTTCGCCCAAAAATAAAGGTGGTGCTAAAGATTTTTCATTTGATGAAAATTCATCCCCTCTAGTGGAAGCGAGATCATTAAGCGCCATTATTCCCGGTTGTGAAGCCATTTTGGAATAACCTGGCTCTGATACCACTTGTTGGATCTGTAGGCGCCCTTAGATGGGGGGGGGGGTGAATAAGGGTCTTAAAACTTTATACGATAATAGAAAACTTTTTGATATTTTGTTCTAAGTTAAAACAAAAGTAAAGAGATATTGAAATTAGAAATGAAATCAATTTTAATAAACAAGAAAAGACATGATTAACATTTATAAAATTGATTACAAAATCTGATTTCAAAGACGCTAGAAATCAAAGTGAATAATATGAAAACCCTTTTTGTTTTCTATACCGACTCGTATCCCCACGAACCGGTTGGCTTTAGCCGATCTCTCCCCAAATACGGCCTCAAGCCGCTCTAGCCAATCTATCACCAGAAAGGCCTCAAGCACCCCCTAGATCTACTCCCTAGACCCAGTCGCTGTGTGGCGAATTCCTCCCTAAGTCCTACCTAGACCTAGTCGCCGTGTGGCGAATTCCCCCTAGTCCCCGCAAGGCCCTAGTAGCCGTGTGCCGAGTTCCTCTACCGAACAAAAGATATTAAGGTTACAATTTGAAAGTAAAATAAAACACAAACTAAAGACTCCCTCAAAAGTAGAACTTGATGTCGATGTAGATGCGATCGTATTGGTCTTCATGTTCTTTGCGTTCACGAACGTTGACGGAGTTCTTCTTCGGGCTGCTTGGTGAAGGCTCTCACGAGTTCTCTGAATATATGGCTTCTCTTCCTTCTATGTCAGCAAGCAACAATGGAGGAGGCACCGTTCTTTAAATAGATTTGACAGCTACCGCCTGCGCTAGTACTATCACCCCGCGATAGTGACATGACGCGCACACGGATCGTTGCAGTTAAGGCAAATTCTGAGCACAAACGGTTATGACAGCCTAGCGCCCCGCGGTAACACTATCGCCTCGCGATAGTGCGATTTCCTTCCTTCAGCTAATATCTCTTTCCATATTTGTCCCTCAATCAACTGCAGACGGGGTGTTTCCAAAAGCTACCGCCGTGCGTTAGACCTAACGCGTCGCGATAGTACTTGCCAAACATAGTGACCCGTCGACATTCCATTTTCTCCACTTTCCTTTTTGTCAATAATTTCCAGATATACTAACACCAGCGTCAGTGCTAACGCTCCGCGGTAGATCATTTCGGCTGGCCAGCTTGCATCTCAGCGGTTTCCCTTCCCAGCGGTTTCTTCTCAGCGTCTCAGCGGTTTCGTCTCAGCGGTTACGTCTCAGCAGTTTCGTCTCAGCGGTTTGGTTTCATCTCAGCAGTTCTGTCTCAGCGGTTTCGTCTCAGCGGTTCCATTAGTGTTAATTCCAGTGGTAGAATTAACGCGGCGCGGTAGCAACAATACACAGCACCATGGAGATTTGAATGCACAAAATCCTGCATACTATAAACACAAAACAAGTATGATCAAATACAATAGGATTTGTTAATGTCAAACCAAGAGATGCGGAACGCATGTTCCAACAGAGCCTTCTTCTCATCCTTCTCTTTTCTCTTGACAGGGCAGTCAGTAATGATATGCCCTGGCTTACTGCAGTAATAGCAGACAACTTTAGAGGAATTATATTTAGAGTTAGAGCCATACCTGTCACTTCTGGAGTGATGCTTTGACTCCTTGTCCTCCTTGTTGTTATATGAGGAGGAAGGCTTGTTCTTACATTGCTTCCTCCTCAATAGCTTTTTTAAATGCCTTGTAAGGGCTGCAATTTCCTCATCAGAGGAGGAGCAACTTGATGAGCTGGGCTCAAAAACTTCTGGTTCAGCAGATCTTCTGGGAGGTGAGTGAGCTTTCTCTCTCCCTCTTCTTGTGCTTTCAGCCTGAAAGGCCAGGGATTTCTCCCTGGTATTACTCCTTGCATTTTGCTCTTCTTACTTCCTGGCAGTCAGCTGCATTTCATAGGAGAGCAGCTTTCCATAGAGAGTATGGGAAGGAGTTTCAGCCAACTTAGCCACTTCCCTTATGGCACAGATTTTTGTGTCCCAATCCCCAGTTAGAGATCTGAGGAACTTATCATTCAGCTCATAATTAGTGAACACTCTCTCATAGGTTCTCAACTCCTTGACTATTCTGAAGAACCTCTCATAGCACATGGAGATGCTCTCCTGACTCTGCTGCCTGAAGGCTTCATACTCTTGGTTAAGGAGTGACTTTCTATCATCCCTTACTTCAACTGTCCCTTCCATATATACTACTAATGTATCCCACATTTCCTTAGCAATAGTGCAGTGAACCAAGTTTTGAAATGTGGAATCATCAATAACATTAACTATAATGTTCTGGGCTCTTTTATCCATGGTGAACAATACAAGTTCATCCTTGGTCAAGTCATTGAATGCCTTAGCCACTCCTCTTGTTGGATCTATAGTGGAGGCAGTTTGAAAGATGAAAGGTCCTTCCTCAACTGTAATGTAAATCCTTGGATCAGATGCTTCCATAAACAATCTGACCCTTTGCTTCCAGATACCAAAGGTTTCCTTTTTGCATATAGGGAGCTTCATTGTACCCATTTCCTTATGAACTCCACTTGAAGCCATTGGATTCAGATTTAATAATACCTATATAGGATCTGGTTAGGCAATTAAGCCCTTTATGACCAACCTACCTCTGATACCACTTGAAAGATTATATAGGTATATGATCTAGTTCACCTAGAGGGGGGTGTGAATAGGTTTCTTTTTAATTTCCTCTAATTAGCCTAGCTGTTTTCTGGTTTAGTATTAGCAATTAATCAAACACACAGAAAACACACAAGCATTTATAGTGGTTCCCCAAGACAGTGTGTCTATGGGTAGTCCACTTTCCCCTTTCACTCTTCTAAAAGTGTGTTGGACAGGGCCAACTCCTCCAATCTCAGCTCCAAGAGCTTACAACACAGATCCCTCAGGATCTCTCAGGTTTTCCCAAACCCTACTTCAGGCTCAGCATCCCTACCTCAGATCAGCCAATGATCCTACAACTCAGACCACAGCAGGTCCTACAATCTTAGGCCTAAACAACCCTACCTCAGAGGAATCCACCTCCTACAACTCAGACCCCATCCAGGTCCTACCTCAGAGGAATCCTCCTCCTACAGCTCAGGCAATACTGCCATACAACTCAGGCTAAACAACCCTACAAACTCAGGCCTTCAGCCATACAAACTCAAGCAGTAAAGCCCTACAAACTTAGGCAAAATGCCCTACAGTAAAAGAGTATTTAAGCTTACTACAGCAGACAGCACAGAGAAGAAGTCTTCTGTAGTTCCTACACAGCTTGTGCTTTCTTGTAGCTGGAGATGATAATGGCAGCTACAACCTGATCTTCCTCTTCAGTTGAAGGATGGAAGATCACCTTGCTCCTTCTTATAGAGGAGCTATCTTTATCTCTCAATTTCTTCTTCCTTGTTCAGTGAGCGGGAGGAGAAAGACGAGAGCTCTGGCCGTCAATGGAATAGTAAATTTGTTTTAGCACTCGACCAACACTTTTCCAAAGTGCCTTAACTTCTTCTTTTATACATCCCCGACCTTTAACGGCTCTTAATCGATCTTCTGACAGACATGGGAGTGATTGGTGGACCCCACAATGCTTTTCTGCAGCTTGCGCCATTCGCAGAACTCGCTATGTCACATTTGAACTATCTCAGTGGTTGGGCTGAGATGGCTTCCTCTTCTCAGCGAATTCTGCTTGATCTGCAGAGAACTTTTTGCGTTCGACGAACTGCAATTTGCGTTCGACGAACTCGCCATACTACGTTCAAGAAACTCGCCAAACTCTGCGTTTGACGAACTTCATCCTTCGTTCGACGAACACGCCAAGTCTCAGCGTTTGCTTCTGTCCCATCTCTGCGTTTGACGAACTAAGTTCTGCATTCGACGAACAACATTCTGCGTTCGACGAACATGCCAAGCCTCAGTGCTTGCTTCTGTCCCGTCTTTGCGTTCGACGAACTGAGTTCTGCGTTCGATGAACTCCAGTCTGAGTTTGACGAACTCGCCAAATCTCAGCGGTTCAGCCGAGACAACTCTTCATCCCTTAGGAGATGATTTCTACTGATCTAAGGGCATGATTGGACCTTTCTCTTGAGTTACCTGAGCCTGTATATCTTACAAAAATATGGCTATATCAAATACATCTTGTACTTAGCATTGTGAGTGATGCCTCTTCAAATCAAAGGAATATTGAGGGTAATATTCCCAACAGATGTCTCGCTCATTTCCCTTAACGCGGAATGATTGGCTATTCTCCTTAACAAATTACTGCCCAAACTGAACGATCCGGGACAGTACTCCATCCAGTGCCTCTTCAGAAATATGTTAATAAAGTATGTTATAGCGGACTTGGTCGCCAGCATAAATTTGATGCATTTTTCTCTTTTCAAAAAACTCGATCTAGGCGTTCTGAGCCCGATAAAGATGAACATCTAACTTGTGGATCGCTCGATAAAGAACATGATAGGGGTAGTGGAGGATGTTCTGGTCAAGGTCTACAAGATTATCTTCCTGGTAGACTTCATCATCCTGGAAATAGAGGAGGACGCTGAGGTGCCTATCATACTCGGTGGCCCCTTCCTCGCGACTTCCCATACATTAATTGATGTAAGTAACGGTCGACTCCTCCTTCGAGTCAGAGACGCCGAAGTTACTCTGCACGTTAATCCCTCAATACAGAACTCCATATCGAGCAATGATTCCTGTTATTTAGTTTAGTCAAGCTACGCGACGGGAAACAATGCGCTTATGGGAGGCACTCCATATCTATCTAATATTTTATTATGCTTTTTTACTTGTTTTTTTTGCAGGGTTCATTGCGGCCTCGCCAACCTCGATTTAGTGAAGCCTTTTTGCTCCCCCTTCTTCCTTTTTGTACACACCACACTTTCATTTAACTTTGCTAGCTTCTTCATACGTAAATTACAACATTGGGGACAATGTTTGGTTTTAATTATGGGGGTGTTTTCCAGTTTTCATTTCAAAATTATGTGCAAATACCAAAAAATTCAAAAAATTACAAAACCACAAAATTTTATAAAAATAGTTTATTTCGTAGTAGCTGTTTTCATTTCAAAAATTATGTGAAAAACCAATAAAATTGCAAATCCCCAAAATGTTACAAAATAGTTTTGAAATTATATGAAAAACCAAAAGAAAAAATAAAAAACCCCAAAATGTAAAACCCTACCTTTTTTCAAGCACCTAGTTTCGAGAGGATCTATATGTGGATTTTCATAATTTTTAATTTGCTTGCCATTTGTTCATCACTCAGATAGATTTAGACGTCCGGGGTTATGTTTTAAGGAATATCTTGTGTTTCAAATTTAAATAGAAGATTTGTTATCAAACACTGCTTCTAAAGTATCTAAAATAGAGGCATGTGTATTATGTTAGAAAAACAACCATAGACCTCAATTATCTCTACTTTATGCCTTTAGGAATTTAGGAACATTCAAATTACTAAGGTTGCTCTAAGAATATTTTATTATTATTCAAGAATTTCTCTTGAAAATCCCCTTGTCCAATTTAGCATGGCATGAAAAAAAAGGTTGTTTTTTCAAAAAAATCTTATGTCAATGAGAATAAGACTTCATTCCATAAATATAGGTACCCAATAAAAAATAAAAGATCTTATGTCAATGGGACTAAGATTTCATTCCATAAACATAAGCATTGGGTTAATTGAAAATGAATTAATTTTCCCTCGTAAACCACGGTGGGCGCCAAAGAAAAATAAAAAGGAGGGGTAAGAGGATAAAATCCATCACCCCTAATCCAAGTACTCTTCTTCTTGCCAAAACTTTTTACGCCCTTCCCCCTTAGCCAATTTATGGTATCTAGTCTTAATTCAAAAATCTTTTTGAGAGCATAATTAGTAACTTGTTTTATTTCCTTCACATTTCTTTAAAGCAAAGGTTCTTATAATTTCGATCTAACCTTGCTTACTAATGATTGCAATTTTGCTGGTTATTTAATTCTCTTAAGAATTCTTATGGCTAAGACTTTTTCCCTACTTAAATCACTTGCATAATTTAGGACATAACTCTTTATACTCCGGATTTTTATTTTTCGGTCTCTCTTTTGATTAAAATGATAGCATAAAATGAAAACATATTATAAATTCGTTCGGATATCTCACTTATTTTTGCTCTGGAATAACAAAAACTTAAGTATGGGGTATTGATGAGTAGTAAAATATATGAATTTTAGTATAGTTCTTAGTATAGTTTTAATTAAAATTGTAAATTAATAAATAAATTATTTGTTTTTATTATCTCCTTACTAACTTAGTTTTTTTCTTCTGTTTTGCAGTATTTTGGCATTTTTTGTTAGGTCACGCCATCGGTCACGCCCGTGACCAAGGGCGTGTAAACTTAAAATACCAATTTCCATCTCTCAGCCAATTTCAAAATAAATCTCAATGAATTGATTAAGTCACGCCCTCAGTCGTGCCCATGACCGAGGCCGTGTAACGGGTCACACCAGTGTACTCCTGATCAAGATTACATGCCACTCCTTCAAGCCAATCGACCTGATATCTCGACTAATAACAAAGTCACGCCCGTGTCAAATTTGGTCACGCCCGTGATCTTTCAATCTTTTACCAAGACACTCCTCTGTCACGCCCCGGATGCTGCTGACGTCTGCCATTCAAGTTCACGCTCGTAGCATGTTGGTCATGGCCATGTGCACCATCTCTCCCGTCAATCAAGTCTTCCAGAAGACTAGTTGTCTAAATTTCTCCAACACGCCCTAGGTCACGCCCGTGACATATCGCTCACGCCCATGTGCATCCATTTTTTCTGTCAACCCTTCGAGATCCATCCAAAAGACCAACTATGCTGATCCATCCAACAAATGCAAGTCACGCCCTTGGTCACGGCCGTGACCGAGGGCATGTAATTATAATTTTTTTCCTATAAATAAGGAGGCTCGGCTGAAGCTTAGGATATAGTTTTTGTGAGTAAGTGTTTGTGAGTTATTTTGTGCATTTTCCTTTTTCTTATGTTTGTATGTTTTTTTGTAGTTTTCTCTCTCCTAGTCTAGTTTTAATTTTTACTTTGGAAATAAAATATTTTATATTCTTATTTTGTTCTTCTTTTCCTTATGTTAGAGAGTGTGTGTGTGTGTGTATGTGTGAATTTAATTTTTCTTTTCTTTTCTTTTTATTTGGTTCTCTTTATGCTGGTGTGTGTACGAGTTTCATTTTTTATTTTCTTTTAACTTAGTTTCTCTTTATGTTAGTGTGTGTGAGTGTACGAGTGTTAGATTTTATTTGATTTATAATTTAGTTTTAATTCAAAGTAGAGTGTGTGTGTGTGTGTGTGATAAGATTTTCCTTTTTTGTAACTTAGCTTTTAATTCAAAGTCAGCGTGTGTATATGAGATAGTATTTTTCTTTTTTGTAACTTAGCCTTTAATTCAAAGTAGAGCGCGTGTGTGTATGAGATATTATTTTCCTTTTTTGTAACTTAGCTTTTAACTCAATGTAGAGTGCGTGTGTGTATGAGATAATTTTTACACTTTTTTGTAACTTAGTTTTCCTCAAAGTAGATTGTATGAGTTTTCAATTTAGTGTGTAGAGTGTGTGAATTTTCAATTTAGTGTGTAGAGTGCGTGAGGTTTCAATGTTTTTTAATTACCTTTCTTTAATTTTTGTTAAACGTATTTGTATCCGCTTAAAATAATATCATGTACTTTTTAATCACTTAAGTCGTCCCCATTCCGATGAGTGGCTAATCTCCTTTAGCGCACGACGTGGAAGAGCATTGGGACAAATAAATGGTTTTCTAAAACTAAAAATTCTCTTTTTTCTTAATCAGTTAACGAGCTTAAGGTTTACCCGAGAGAAACGTTGAGTGGAACCATATAATCGATGTGTGGTTTTCATTTCAATTTCCATACACTAGTTAGTTGAGAGGCTCGTGCGTAAAGATCGATCGCTCGCGGGTAAAGAGAATTATGCCCTACCCTCAAGAGAGGATGAGGTAAGTCTCTCGAATTGAAAAAAAAACGGAATAATGGGGTTCACAACATAATGCGAGTATTAAGGAGATTCGATTAAAGCATGAGAGTTTGGTTGAATATTTTTAATCTCAGGTGGGCGTACCCTTGAGAGAGGTGGGTTCATACTTATGGAATCTCCACAGCCAAGCCGTTCCAATCAATTACAAAATCAGATCTTTTATACTTCTAAAAAAAGCTATTTTCATTTCAAGGTAATTCGACATCAGGCGCTATCCTTATCATCGTTTTCAAAACCTAGTTATACTTTTATTATCACTCTCTAAAAATTAAAAACCAACTCAAAATCTTATTTCGATAAAATAATAGTTCATTCCTTATAAGTAAGAATAATCAACACGATCCGTGGAAAAATACGACCTTGATATTTTTTAAAAATATCCTATACTATACGTGATAAGGTATACTTGACTTCATCAGATATTAGTTTGGATAATTTTCCAAGAGCTCTAAAAAGCAAAATCCAACTCTTTTAAATCATCACCAACTCTCACCAGTGAGATATCGCCAAATCCTACTTGTTTCCCCCACGACTTGAAGCTTGAGTTATAAAACCTACAATGACGATGGATAACGAGGAGATTTTGCATCTATATAATAATAGATCATCAATCTTGTGCGGAGGATCTTTAGGATTCTGGATCCATGCCGACATCCGGCACACCTTTGCATCAAGCGAGGTCTAGGTGAATGTCCAGCTCTGTCAAGCTCTCGCATATTGTTTACAGCTCTTATGACCTTTCTGAGGAAAGCAATGGGCCTACTCTTCAGTACCCACCTACCCAACTAGTCATCTTAGCTTGTAACTCTCGATTCTCATTAGGTTGCTTCTTTGAGTTGGGTATGTTTTATTAATGGGATTGCCTACAACTTTGATGACCTATTTGAGGAAAGCAGTGTGCCTACTCTTTAGTACCAACCTGCCCAACTGGTCATCATAGCATGCACATCCCGATTCTCCTTGGGTTGTTTCCTTGGGTTGTCAAGTTCTGTAAGGGATGGTCTAGAACATCTAAGACTATCTCCTATGGTTTGATATCAAGTATTTTATTAAGATATGGTTTGGAGCTTCTGAGATCGTCGCATGTGGGTTGGTATCAAGTATTTTATTAAGGGACGGTCTGGAGCATCTGAGACCATCACCTATGATATTGATATCAAGTATTTTTATTAAGGGACTCTCTAGTGCATCTGAGACCGTCGATTGTAGTGTTGATATAAAATATTTTTATTATGGGATGGTATGGAGCATTTGAGACCATCTCCTGTTGTTTGGTATTAAATATTTTATTAAGGAACAGTCTGGAGCATCTGAGATCATCACCTGCGGTTTGGTATCAAGTATTTTATTATGGGATGGTTTGTAGCATATGAGACCATCGCCTGTGGTGTTGATATCAAATGTTTTATTAAGTGGTGGTTTTGAGCATCTGAGATCGTTGCATGTGGTGTTCATATCAAGTATTTTTATTAAGGGATGATCTGGAGCAACTGAGACTATCGCGTGGGTTTGGTATCAAGTATTTTTTAATGGATGGTCTGAAGCATCTGAGACCATTGCATGTGGTATTGATATGAAGTATTTTTATAAAGGGACAGTTTGGAACATCAAAGACCGTCGTCTGTGGTGCTGATATCAAGTATTTTTATTAATGGAAGTCTGGAGCATCTAAGACCGTCGTCTGTGGTGTTGATATCAAGTATTTTTATTAAGGGATGGTCTGGAGCATCTGAGACCATCGCATGTGGTGTTGATATCAAGTATTTCTATTAAGGGAAGGTTTGGTGCATCAGAGACCACTGCCTGGGGTTTGGTATCATGATTTTCTTAATGGATGGTCTAGAGCATCTGAGACCGTCTCTTGTTGTATTGATATCAAGTATTTTTATTAAGGGACAGTCTGGAGCATCTGAGACCATTGCCTATGGTGTTGATATCAAGTATTTTTATTAAGAGACAGTCTGGAGCATCAGAGACCATTGCCTGTGTTTTCTGATATGTATTCTATTAAGGGATAGTCTAGAGCATCTGAGACGGTCGCATGTGTTTTCTGATATATATTTTTATTAAGGGACGGTCTAGAGCATCTGAAACCACCACCTATATTTTTTGATACAAGTATTTTATTATGGGATAGTCTGGAGCATCTAAGAAAATTGCCCGTGGCTTTAATATCAAGTTTTTCATAAAAAGGTCTCAAGTATCTGAGATCACCATCTATGGGAAATTATCATTAAAATCATCATCACGACCACATGCATTTTTATGAAGGGGCAGTCTTGAGTAGTTGAGATCAACATCTGTGAATTATAATATAAGATAAGGCGGTCTAGCATGAACATGATCAATATCTCTGACTGCTCTTTTATTTTTCGAGCTGAAGTAAAAGGATTCTTGTTATACGATTAAGAGTGATCAAGCTCTCTTATTATGCAGTTGATATTTTAGCCAAACAATTACTTCAAAGTTTGTGATCGAATTCACAAGCTGCCCTCTTAGAATATGTGACCATATCTATTGAAGACATCTATCATCTCTTATTAAAAATTGGATGATCAATCTGTTTTAAAAATCTAAGGGTTTGGCTTCACCTCATGAGGAGTTATGATGTGATCACATGGTATAAACAATGTCATCAAATGTTGTGAGATCGATGAGATCGTAATCATTATAAGTATTAAGCTCATTCATTCTCAGAAAACAAAAAGAAGATAGAAAAAGGTGTGCAAATATTTCTTCATTTCATCTCTTTGGAAATTCATAGCACGTGCGGTGTCAAAACAACCATTAATTACAACTTTGGCATATAAAAGTAAAATCACCTAAGACTAATTTTTATTGATCATTCTTGGACCTCTTTGCTGGTTGTTCCTCTGATGTAGAGTCAGTTTCATCTGAAAATTCTTCTAAGCCCTCAGGTGAGACCAGAGACCCAAAGCTCGAGGCCGCAACCAAACTCAAGTCGTCGCCTGGAGCATATTGACTCCCGCTCAACTGAGTTGACTCATTTTTTATGACACCCTCCTCCTCAGCAGTCTTTTCCTCTAATCCACATTCGCCGGTCTCAGAAGAAGCGAAAGATGATTCAGCAATCATCTTGGACATCTCTAATAACAAGTCCGCGAACTCCACCTCCTTAAATTCAGGAGTCAAACCGTCGCATTCCCGTAATCGCTGAATTGCCATGTAGACCGCACCTTTCATGTGCTTCATCGTCGTCTTGCAGAAGGTCGGGTTGTCTCATAGGCCTCTTCATTCATTTTCTACAGAGGAGAATGAATAAGATCGGGCTGTCAAAATGAAAGGAAACTAGCAGACCACAGATAGGCTTCTTACTTAAAGTCTGCCAATGTCACGTAGGGCCATGCAAAGAGATCGACTCATGTGGTGACTCAAGGTTGCACTCTAGTGACCGCTTGAGCGGCCATGTCAGGTAATATTTCGTCCTCGATGGCGTAGAGATCTTTAGCATCCTGCTCGCCATACAAAGCTGAAGTGACCGCATTTGCATGACGAGATAAATTCCCACTCCAAAGTGGGAGAGCAGTGGAGTCTTTTATGCTTTTCCCCTTCTCATCCCACCTGAGAAGGGGTTTTCCCTTGATGTCTTTCATCTTCTTGAAGAATCCCGTCAAAGGAAATGAATCGCTGGTTGAGCTGGACTCTTAAGCGGTCTCCTCTTACACTCTCTCTTGCTACTTCTTGAGCCTCATTTCTCGCTGAGTGAGAAATTCCTCCTTTGGTGGCACTGTCTTGATCGTTGGCACCTCCAAGACTGCTGAAAAGAAAAACAATTGTTAGAATATATATAAGCAGGAAAACCTTAATGAGACTATAGGTAACTCACTCTCTTTAGGAACGATCTCAGCGACCTCAGGCTAAAAGGCCAAGCAATGAAGAAGGTAAAGATGATCGTCAGCCAATGAGGCTAGGATGTCAAGCTCCTCCTTCAAAATAGACTTCGGCTTTTTGAAGATTGCCTCTTCTCAGCAAGCAGGCTGAGTCCTCAGATCGCCAAAAATTTTCTCGAAGATAAAGAACCTTTCGGTCTAGTTTGGGATCTAGTTTGAGAGGTTGAGGACTTTTATTCCATGGAATGAAAAGTACATCAAGCCTTTGAACTCCTCCTTCTTCTTCCCTTGAGCGACTTCATGGTGAAGGTACAACGGAACTAGCCCAAGGTGAACTTGACCTTCGCCGATCTCAGAGAGCAAATGAAGGTAGATATTAAAGCTATTGAGTCCAACGACAGTTGTCTGGGAACTACTCTGTAGTAGTTCAACACCTCTAGGAACTCCCATGGCAAAGGGAGAATAAGACTGCAATCAAAGTGAGTGATTGGGATCGCCAGCCTATTCTCAGAACTAGTAATGATTCCTTCTTCCTCTAGCGGAAGCCGCACGATCACTTGAGTTTGAATCATGTGGCGCTCTAGAAAAAAATCAATATTTAGACAGTGAAAGCCTATCGACTTATGTTCGACATACACAAAAGTCTCCGGTGCAGCGGCCCAAGTGGACACCATTTCTTTGGATCGCTAAGATCGTTTCTTTGGCCGCATTCACAAGAGTATGTCTCAAAAACTTTGAACATGGCTATTTATAAGATTTCAAGGATGCCCTAGTCATGATGACAAAGCTAGTGATCACCCAGTCAACTTTCCAGACTGCCTGACCTACATACTTGGTAAAAAATAATAGCCGCAAGATTAGTCATAAACAACACAGATCGTACCATCTCAAACAGCCAACCAAAAATATGCAAGAAACAGAAAAGAAGAAATCATAATACACAATCATAACAATCATCATCACAACATTCCAGAGACCGCACATGTAAGGAATAATATCAAAATATTATTGATAAAAATTATTAATTGTCCAGGGTAGTAATTTATCATGAGACCGAATAAAAGGAAAAGAAAACTAGAATTTATTTTCTCAGTTGACGTTTCCTTCCAATAAAGGTCGCAACATCCTACATTTCACGACCGACAGACAAAGCAGCCGCCAAACTTTGTTTTCTTCCATCGCAACTCAATCTATCTTGGCGAGATCCCTGTCAACCTGCTCCAAAGGAAACACGATGATCTCTGAAGTCGGTCTCTCCTTGTGCTGACCACTGGAAGCTCATGGACGCAGCATCATGTTGGCAGAACCATCCATAAGTCTTCCATTCCTGGCTGTCAGCACATCGGTCTTACCTCTATAATATTCAGCATCTCTCTTAACCTTGCAAAGGCTTTTCAGAAACTCTGCCTCTTTTTCTTCAAATTTCTTTCTGTTTTCACTCTCCTCCTCTGATTACCTCTGAAGTTCAACAATCATCAGCTCATAGTATTCAGATGCAACATCTACTCGTTCTTCACATTCAGCCTCCTTGTCACACAACCTTCTCTCAAAATTAGAGGCCAAGATTCTTACTTGATCCTCCACCATACGCTCCCGAGACCGCTTGGATTGAGCATCCTCTAAAATAGGCTTGAGAACCTCCATGAACTACAGCGGGATTGTCATCAGTTGGGAGATTTCTCCTTCTTCCGGGATCATTTCGGTCTCATTAGCATCTGCGGTCAAAAGAAGAGCTATAAGCGTGGTTATTACTATCTATAAAGTAGGACACCAAGTAGATAATATTATACTTGGAGAGAAAAGAAGGTTGTGTTCACGCGGGTGATCCTGTTCTTCTTTAGTGACCGCAAGATTTGCGGTCAGCAAAAGGCATTCTGACTGTCATAAGCATTACAGGTCCATTCTGTTAAAATTTTGGAGTAGGTTTGAAAACAATATTGTATATAGGGAATCGGCGCTACCAACTCTCCCAAAACCCGGACTATTGGGGAAGGCGCTACCAAACCTTTATAGAGCTGGCTATACCAAGGCAGATCCACGAGGCACCCAGTTAGGCCAATATGGGACACACCCTTCTGCTTCGAATAGTGTCGCAACACCTGGGGCATTACTGGACCTCCAACAATCCATCCCCCCAAAAACGACCCCGGGGTTTCGAACCCATGACCCCCTCTGTTACCACTTGTAGGGAATCGGCGCTACCAACTGTCCCAAAATCCCGGACTATTGGGTAAGGAGCTACCAAACCTTTATAGAGCTGGCTATCCCAAGGCAGATCCACGGGGTGACCAGTAAGGCCCACATGGGACACACCCATCTGCTTCAAATAGTGCCGCAACAACGTGGGCATTGCTGGACCTCCAACACAGCGGAAGACTTCAATTCAATTCAAAATAGTTAACCAGTGACAATGAAGGACACAAAGATCTTTATTCAAATTGACTATCTTTTTATAATGCGTTGCATACTTGGCGAGAAATTATTTATAGCAGAAAAACTTAGATGAGAAGAATAATCAACTGGCGGCTAGAAAAACTGAGACCGCCCAGACTGCTCAAACTCAGCAAGATCGTCGGCTTCCCCGAGACCACGCGAACAGGACATGTCACCGACCTGTGAACTGCCAGACCGCCAATCACGGACCGCCCAATCTGCTTCTTATCGAACTACTAAAAACAACACCCTGTCCGCACTTCTAGATCGCCCAGACCGCACGGTCACAAGATCACATAAGTATCCCATGAATAGAAGAGGAAGAACTACTCACTGCTGCAAGACCGTAACTCAAGACTGCCTGACCACTGAAGGTCGCCTGATCAACTGAGTTCGCTGCAAAGCAGATCAAGAACTACAAACCGCATATCGCCCAGACGAGACCGCTGGCGAGCTGGTTATTCAAAGCTGAAAAGATAGGAAGAAAGCTGACGGAGAATGCTGGCTGCCTAACCTGTGAACACAACAAACCGGTCAACAAACTTCAACCCACGTGACCTAAAAAACAAGACCGGCATAATCAATCCAAACTTAGTTCTTAGAGTTCTTGCATGCGAATGTCTACCCCTGCACTTATATTTATAGGCAAACGAATGGATGTCATCACCGCCCATAAGAGATACAGACACCTCCCTTATTAGGACGCGCGGTCACCAGAACCAGACCGCGCCGTCATAATAAGACCGATTATTACATGAGCAAAACTGTCCAAGACAGCTTGCCAAAATCAACTCGGTAGACCGCCCGGTCTCTTACAAGAGTAGCACCATATCAACATCTGACCAATCCAAGAACAGATCACTAGAGCGAGCTCATATAGAACGCCAAAGCGAACTCAAGTACTAGACCGCCCGGTCTCAATCAGAACAGTAATACTTGGGCACAAATAGCAAACCAAATCAGATCGCCAATACTAAGCGCACGCAAAGTGCACGAACTTTGCAGTCTCCATAGGCAGACCACCCAGCCTCTGCGAATACTCAACATATCTGGCTAACCGAACCTGTTCGCCACAAGCGAGCTCTAGCAGACCGCCCGAGCTCTAAGGTCTCCATAATCAGACCGCCCGACCTTCCACTTACACTTCAAAAATTCAACACAGTCTTTTCAGTTCTAGCTTCTGCGATCTGTCCCCCTCTCTTCTTCTCTTCTTTAGGTCATCACGGCTAAGAACGATGTCATCTATTTGAATAATGATAATCTCACATCGCTCCTTTGGAGATGGAGGCCTGAAAGAAAGCAAGGGAAGTGAAGTTGGCGGTCTCACGATTGCTTTGGCTTTACTAGTTTGGAGAGCTTATATAGCTTCCACGGAGTCTGTTGGCGCCTTCATCATCTTATCATTTTGTTCAACTGAAAGTATTATCAAGTCAATGGTCAGAGCAGCCTTCTCCTTCTTGATCTGCCGCTCCACCTCTTTGATCTGCATCTGCTTCTTCTCCTCGATCAGCTTCCTCTTCTCCTCCTCATTCATTTTCTTCTACTCCGCGATCTGCTTCTTATTCTCCTCCTCCTCGGCCTCACGCTTCTTCTCCACATCGATCCAATTCTTCTCCTCCTCCTCGATCTCTCTCTTCTTCTCCTCCATAGATCAAAGTCATTCGACTTCAAAAGGATCGATCATCTGCCATATCAAATAAGAAAGGCTATTAGAAGAAAGATCATCAAGGTAAGCTACTAACTCTAGATCATCCTCCCTCGAAGATATCGAGATCACGTTGAAGGAAATAGAGTCATCCTGGTTACCTACCTTTGCATAACCAGCCTTCTCAGGAGAATGCTAGATTTTACCTTCTCCATACAGAATAGTAGCTGGATTAACCGCATCGGTCTTAGCGTTCAACTCTTTCTTCTAATCTTTGTTCTTCTTCCCGCACTTAACAATTTTGGTAGAAGAGCCTGTCTCCTTCCTTTTTTCGTTTTTTGCAACCTCTTGCTGCTCTCCGGTCTATTTCCTGAGCTTCTCAGCTGAGGACTTCTATTGTTGTAGCCCAGCTTTGATAAATTTGATTATAACTTGACCAAACTGAATGTCGGTCTGACTAAGAGCTTCAACTGATCTCTCCATGTTGAAGGTGATCGTGCCCTCAGGAAGCCTCAACTCGATCGGTCCTGAAGAAGTGGTCACCACATCAACCTGGTTTGAGATCTCTGAAGTTCTTCAGGCTTGTTCAACTAGGCCTCCTTCGCAGAAACATCAACGACTTCCTTGGTCGATTCTTCTCCTTTAACTATCACCTTGGAGGGCTTGAAGGCAGTAATTTTCTTGGAGATAGTCGACGCTTAGCTATCAGTCTTTTTCAGAGCTGAAAACCTAGGAAAAATTTGAGTTTTTGCCTCCTTCTCAAGGGACAACATCAAGTCTATCTTTTTTATCGCGATGATCTGAAAATTTTTGAACACAAAAGGGACTAGCTCGCAATTCTCTCCTGAAAAATTCTGAATTTAGAAGTCTCCAGGTGTACTTATAGCCATCCCAACATTTAAACTTGTCACGATCTCCGCGGTCAAAGCGAATATATTCAAAGTTTTAGCAAGACATGAAAATGTGCGGGGATCAT
Source organism: Dactylorhiza incarnata (assembly GCA_033032865.1). Lineage (NCBI taxonomy): Eukaryota > Viridiplantae > Streptophyta > Magnoliopsida > Asparagales > Orchidaceae > Dactylorhiza > Dactylorhiza incarnata. The sequence continues at coordinate 6,171,569 of JAWHQI010000144.1, read as the reverse complement.
GTTTGCCTGGATGTTCGCAACCTCAGTTCTTGGTCAAGATTACCATTCTTAATGGTCACACCTTTCAGAGACTACCCAGATTGTTTGTTTCCCCTTCTGACAGATATTCCAAGGCACCTGCGATCTGGCTCCAAAGAGACCGTGTGACCACACAGTCTAGGGTTTTTAATTTTTTTCTATTTGCACCCCATGTATCCTCTTTCCCCTGCCTCATATCAAATGTACCCCGGGCAACCCATTATTTTTAGACCTACCTGTTTGGGCAGGCCCCCCGTGTCTATAAATAGAGGAGAGGGGTGCCCGGAAAGGACTTTTGATTCAAGTCTCCAAGCTTATCATCTGTATAAGCTGTCTCGAATTCAGTCCCTTTTCAGACTCATCCCCTGACCTGTTTTAGTCTTCTTTGTAACCCTCTTTTCATAAATCAGATCACCCGTGACAAGAGTTCCCGTTGCAGGCAGTCTGTTCTCGTTGCTTAGCAACCCCCTTTTTAGCATTCTCTAACACAAGTAACCGGCACTCCACAGTCTCCCTCCCATCTCTTTGTAGTGTGAGTTTTGGTGGTATAATTTTTGTGCCAACAATGATCCTTCTCTCTATTCTTAGGATGATGTATGTCCATTCCATGTTATTCTTGCTTGCGTAGGAAGAGTCTCCTCTGTTAATTAGTGGAGGGCATGTCCTCTTTTGTTTCGCTAGAAACCTAGGTCGATTGTGTTTCTCCCCGACATAAAATACATGTAGAAATCTGGTAATATTTGAGGATTTAGGCTTCATGTGTAAATCCTACCAATGTCCGTAGGCCTGGATCGGTGATGTATTGAATGACGTTGCATTTAGGGCTGACCTTATTTGCATGCCAAAAAATGTCTCTATGAAATTCGTCATATGGTTTGTGGTGTTTAAGAATATGGAAACCCTTGGTCTTCCTATCGAAAGCTCTAAGTTTGAGGCCTCCAATTTGTCACTTAGTTGTTACCATGTCACAAATCCTACTTGTGTAGTAGTTTATTTCCATCGATTGTGAAAAAGAGAATGTTCTCATTGTAGAAATCAAACTTTCACCTCATTTCATAGTGGAGTTGACTTGACCTCCTACGCTTAGAAGCGTCAATTTCAACATATGTCGAGTAGTATTCAATGTATTTGACGTACGTCATATAAGGACTGAAACATCATATAAGGACTGAAACGTCGAATAGTATTCAACATTCGTCGATTAATATTCAATGTAAGTTCAACCGCACATCGATTTCTGTTAGACGTTTATGAAGCAATTTTTAACATACGTTGAGTAGTATTCATCATACATTGAATTCTTGGCTGTAATTTACTTAAGTGTATGGGTGGATCCCCTAAGATTCCTCTTTGATCAAAAGGCATAGGAATTTCTAGAACCTTATTTTTTTATTATACTTCCTCTTATGAAGAGTTTTTCTTTTGACATTTTGAGAAGGTGAAGGAATGTAAGAATCTGATAACATATGCTCTTTGCCTTTTGCACTAACAAAGACAACAAGATTCTTTCAAGAATAGAATCCTTCTCATTTGAGACATCAATACCTAGTCCTAAATTCTTAACCTCATAGTGAGATTTTCAGAAATAGACTTGAGCTGCAGACTTCTCTCATTACTCTTTAGCCTTGTCAATTTGTTCTTTTAGATTTGTGTTTTCAAACTTTAAAGAAACTATTTCTTCTCCGAGTTTTTCATTTTCTATTATTAGTTCATAACTAACTACTACTGAATTTTCTTCAATTAACTTTTCTATAAGAGATGAAATTTCTCCCATGATGGTTGTAATTTGTTTTTCTGCCTCTAGTTGATCTTGTCAAAATTTCTTAAAAGTAATTTTGAATTCATTTGAAGTAAAATCAAAATTATTGAAGCATAATACCTCATCTTCCTCAGCAGGAAGATCCAATGCCATAAGGGATTTATCTTCCACTTATCTTAATTATTGTCAAAAGTATAGCCACTACTATTTTTAGTGCCACTCCAAGACTCAACTATGAAGACTTTACCACTTTTTGGGTTTTCTTTTTTTGATCAAAGTGTTTCTTATGATCCTTCTTCTTTTTCAGAGATTTCTTTACTGGACACTCTAGAGCAATGTGTCCTGGCTTCCTGTAAGAAAAGAAGATAATCTCTTTAGCATGTGTCTTATTGTTGAGACTTTTGTCCCTTCGTTTGAGGTCTTCAACCTATCCTTCCTTTTATCAGAACTACCTTAACCTATTCTAGTCACGGAATCCTAGATGTCCTTTGTAGATTAGCAGTCATGAACCTCTTGAAAAATGTCATCTGTCATTATAGACTAGTGATATTCATAGGCTTGGAATCATTGGATCTAAACTTCTTCTCAGCTCCAGCCCCCCAGTCATCCTTAGGCTTAAGTACAATATTCCCGTAATCATCTATGCAGGCAGAAGTAATAAGACCTAAAATCACAGAATTAAAGATGGCTTGATCAATAATATTCATGAAAAATTTAATTCTAGATTTCCATAAAGAAACTTATCTAGATTACACATAGGAAGTCTTGTAGTTGCATATTCTCTAAACTATGTAGAACTCATGATTGAGTTATTAATCTCAAATTTAATTCTTAATCTTATGGATCTTGATTGTTCAAGGTGTCACCCTTCTTATGATCAACATATCTCAGATACCAATTGAAAGTGAGGGTAAGGTATTGAGAATTACTCTAGAGTGGGTGGATGTCAATTGAGTTTTAAAGATTATTCACCACAATCATTCACAGTCTTGTCATAGTTAATTATTTATGCACAAAAGAAAAAACTAAAACAAAGTAATAATAAAAGAAAATTATAGAGAGCTATGTAACCAGATGAAACATAATTTTATAGAGGTTCCCCAAAATATTTTGGTATATCCTCTCTTCTACCCCTTGGTAGGATTTCCACTAAATAATGTTGAGACTTTTGATAAGGAGACTCTTAGAACCAATATTCTAAATCTTTTGATAAGGAGATTCACAAAACCAGTACACTGAATCTTTTGATAAGGATATTCATAAAACCAATATGAATCCTTTGATAAGGGGATTCTAAGGACTAACTGAGTCTTTTTATAAGAAGACCCTAAGATCCAATATTCTGAATCTTTTTAAGAGGAATTTACAATATTCTTCTAGGTAATGAATATGTAGAAGCAATTTTTCCCTAATGTAATCCTTCTTCAACACATCTCTGAAGGATCTTTAAATCTAAGGCACTAAGTATATTCATGATTGAACAAAAACAACAATTCCTCTTGAGGAAGAAGTAGAGATGCAATGGAGGAAGTTGATTCTGATTTATGAGGAATATTGAGGAAGAAGAAGATGAACCCCTGAAAGAAGGAGAGACTAAGATTAGAGGGAGGATATCTTGTCAGATAGGGTTCTTGGAGAGAACTTCTTTTTTAGGAATGAGAGAGTGATAGTGCATTATTTATAGTTAGTTTTCTATAATATTTTAGTCATAATTAATTAATTATTATATAGTTTTAGTTTAATATATGTCTAATTTACTTTGTTTTGTGTTTTCAGGGCTTTTGAGAGGTCCTGAAGAAAGTTTTGCATTTTGGTCTGCGTATAGTAAGAATTTAGAATTTTGGTCCACGAATAGTAAAATTTAGAATTTTAAAATTACACGCCCTAGGTCACGCCCATGACCAAAGGGCGTGTAATCAAGTCATGAGCGTGACCCAATGTCATAAACTCTCCAGGAACAGTGAAATGACTATGTTGGTTGCAGAATTTCAAATGGTCATAACTTTCAATCCAGGAAGAGTTACGGGATGTGACACCACATTTCGGGATGAGCACGAGATTATCTACAAATTTGGAGAAGTTTCCCAAGTACACGCCCACATGTAACGAGCATGACAAGGGCGTGAACACGGGCGTGTACTGAGAAAAATTACAATATTCTCCCGAATGCTTCCCAGTGTAATTTTAGAAGTTTTTCTCTGTACACGCCCTAGGTCACGGGCATGACTAGGGGGCGTGAACTCTTGGTCACGGGCATGACTCAACCCTGGGAACATTTAATGAAACAGTTTTACGCCGCAGGCTGTTTCAGCTTACATGCCCATAGTCACGGGCGTGACCAGGGGGCGTGTACTCCAAATTGATGGATTTTGGCGGTTTTTCCCCCAACGTTCCTGGGATTTCAAGACGCACGTTCCGCACCTTACACGCCCTAGGTGACGGGAGTGACTTATGAATTTTCTACCTATAAATTCTCAGCTGCTGCCATTGTCAAGGGATCCAATCCTAGCTTAGATTGGGTCATTTTTAGATTAGTTTTTCAGCATTCTCTTATTGTATTTTCATTGTGCAAATTTACTTTATGTTTTGTAATTTCAATTCATAGTTTAGATTTCCAATTCCTGTAATTGTAATTCACTTTTCTTAGTTATAAAAGTTTTTTTACTTAATCATGTTTAGCTAATTTTATAACATTTGATCAGATGAATTCTTAAGTAGTATTGTTTCGTAATCTCTTATTCATAGTTTTGTTTTGGAAAACTAAGATTTACCGTTGATTTACAATTATTGGTTTCATATTTCTAGGGTATGATAATCAAGTTTGATACGTATTTTAGTGTATCGAGAGATCCATAAATACGGGTAGATCGCTCATCGGTAAAAAGAATTGTTTGCACTCCTCGAGAGAGGGTGACACAAATCTTTCGGATTGGAGTCAAATCCAATAGTGGGGCTCACCGCATAAAGCAAGCTTAGGGGTTTCGAGTGGCCGAGGGGTCTTAATCGATCAACCTAAGGTTAGGTGGTAGTTCTCTCGAGAGAGGCTCAATCATATTTTGGGAACCTCCACGGTCAAGTTTGTCTAAATCCATTTCTTATGAATTCTTGATTTACGAAGTATTTTACTTAAGAAGGATTTTCGATCAAATGTTTCGTTTCTTTTTATTATTCCTTAAAAAAACGAATTCCTTTTACCGATAAAATAATATTAATTTACGTGAGTAAGATTACTCGACAGGCCTCAGGAAAATACGACATCCTTCCTATACTATATTTCGATAGGTATACTTGCCTACATCGGGATATTAGTTAGAATTATTTTTAAAGCTATATAAAATCTCATATCAGAGAGCTCTGAATTCTAAAGAAATTCGAATTCAGCCGAGAGAAAGGGAGAAGAGCCATCATCATTTTTAAATTCTTTATATATATAGGACTTCTACAATTCAAAGACTTTCCTGATTTGTCTTAATTAGCATAATCACCTTCTTGAAATAGACTATCAGCGACTCTAATTGAATTTCAATCAAGGCCTTAATCTGTTTGGGAATTAATATCAGAAGTGTGGAGATAATTCATTATTTTGTTACTTATGCGTTGAATACTTGTTGACGTACACCGAATTCTTAAATAGATAGAATTCGACGTAAGCATAATAGTTGTGCTCTGAGCAGACTTTCCTTTAGGAAGAACTCGATAGAAGGAAGGATCATTACTTCGACGTACATTAATTATTTCTTAACCTATGATTTAATTTCTTGCAGTATGTTGATTAATTCTCGATGTATAAACTTATTATCAGCCAATGTGCATCGAATATTTCTCAATGCACAGAAGTTAACTTAGTTAATTTTGCTTGTTGAGTGCTTTCTGAGTCTTTGCCAGCCTGGACCTGATTACAACTTGTAGTTATACAACATATTACCTTTTTATAAATACTTCTGAAATTCCTAGATAACTTAATTAATCTGTTATATCAAATCCTAAGGGTTTTCCCCACCAGAAGTATAAAACACATGAACTAAGAGTCCAACCAACAAACAATTGTGTTGTTTGGAACTAATTATGCCCATTCATGTATATATAAAATGCTTAATATAGGAATTTCAAGTGGTAAAGTCACTTGATAATTATATTCAATGCATAGTTTCACCTTAGGAGTTATAAATTCATGATAAAAATGTAAGAGCAAAGATAATGATAGAGAAAGAGAATAATGAATAGAAGTTACATTTAGTAACTTACATAATTTTTTAAGAATATTAAGTATATGAAAGAATGAAAAGTAGAAAATACATTTAGTAATTTAAGTAATAGATTCAAGAATATGAAATATGAGGGAGAATAAAGAAAGTTAAGGAAATCCCGAGAACTCTTTAATCCTAGTTTATTATGAAAAATTCTGAGCCAAGAGACCAACCAGCAAATTTATGGCTATTAGAAATTTATTTAGACTCTTTGTGAGTACTTAAATCATTTGGACAGCCTTGTAATTCATCATAATGATAAGACAATATTTATTCACTCAAAAGACATCATTTATGAATAGAATTCTAATTATAAAATCATTGAACACAATTACTTGAATCTTCAAATGATGAAGTCATATGACAATTACATTCAATGCATAGCTCCACTTTAGGAGTTACTAACTCATGGGATAAATTAAGAGCAAAGATTATGATAATAAAAGAGAAAGAAAAAAAGTAATCTTACCAGTGAATCTACTTAGGAGCAAATCCTTGAGGGCGAGGTTAACTACCTTTCCATAGTTAGGTTGAGATCCACCATAGTTAAAGTCATGATCTTTACTACTCATGGAGATTTAAATTGTCGGGCGAAGAAGCCTTACAGAATCACCATAGTTTATGTCCTATACGATGGTCAAGTTTTATGGACTCACCATAGTTATGTCCCTTAAAGGGATGAGTGCAACCTCACTATAGTCTTAGATCATGCACGACTTAATAATTTCTCAACTGACTGCAAGGGTTTTTCATGGATTTTCCTCCAAGTGAATTCACAAGTTCACAGGATGAAAATGTTAAATGTTTAAGTCTATGTTTCAATGGTAGGTATAAGAAAAGATGAGGTATACAGGTTATATATGAATAAGAAAGTTATGAAAAGAAATAAAGTATACAAGTTTCATAAGCAAGCTATGAAAATAATTATGCTTTAGAAGTTATGAATTTAGGCTACAAAATAAAGGGAAATATGTATTAAGTAAATTATGAAAAGGTTTGTGCCTTAAAAGGATTGAAAGTTTTCTACGCATGTTAGAATTTTGGAGTAAGAGAGTTACTCTTTGAATTTTTTTTATCTCACCCTTTATTTTTACATCCAGCCGCAGGATTCATACATGGAGTCTCAGTGTGGCGCTGTATTTTAATCCAGTGAGCCTGGGAAAAAATTCCACCGTCATAAAATGCATGTTTTGCAATATAATGGTTATGACCCCCCCCCCCCCCCCCCCCCCCAAGAAAAGGAAACTAATTTTGAACATAAAAATTGATCAAGATACTTATGTGAGAGGTCGGGCATTGATGAAATTTGGTTCATCACCATCACAATCACGACCACCACCGCCATGTCAAACAGAGCAGGAGCCTTATGATTGAATTAATGAGGAGTTCATTGAATCAAATGTTTACTTGAAGATGTTCATTAGCCTAGTATGTAACGATGAAGATGACTACAAGGTTCGACACTACTTTTAAAAAGTTCAAATTTAGTTCAAGTCATTTTTACATATTATTTTATTTTTCCTTATTAATGGTGATAAACACAATGATGTATTTAATTAGTGCCTCTCTTATGTGTTCAAGGATAGTACATTATGAGTTGCTTCCTTGGTAAAAATAATTTAAGCTCATCAGGGATATTAAATGTTACAACTTAGAGTTTTGGTATTAGGGGGAGGTATAAGATCCCAAGTCACATGAAGCAAAAAGTGTAAGATCCCTCTCCCGCACCTGGAGAGCTTCCAGATCTTATGCCCAGAACCGCCGCCTTATGGTGATGCTAATGCCCGAGTTAGCCGCCTCCGCAAGACGCCGATCCTGCCGGCAAGAACGATCAACCAGGACAACAAGAGATAAGAAGAAAAACAAGGTAAATTAAACCAAGTCCACAATCACACTCATATATATGTATTTCAAAATAGAATACAAGTCCATCAATGAGTACAAAAGAAAGAGTAAGAGAGTAAGGGCTTATGTCCGGTACATATCCAAAATAAGGTAGATAATTCTCTCACTCTACATCTATGCGGAAGCCGTTGAACTCTTGTCATCACGTGCATGTAGCTGCTACTACAACAATGGGTAGTGGATGCTCTATTTTATCCCGTCCTCCTAACCTATCTCCAGAATGGGGTCCTGCTGTTTTGACACACCATCCCTAAAAATGAGGTCCACCGACCGTCAATCTATAAGACTCGGCATATTCCTCACCGCCTCCACCCGTGACTCCTAGGCACCGTGCGGGAGGAGGAAGCGGAGGACATCAAGGGGTAATGAATTAAGCAGGTGACAAGCGGCTAGCTAGCAGGGCATATAAATACTTAACAATTAATGTAACAGTTCTATGCTAGCAAAGTATAGTATGACAACAATAAGTAAAAGACAATGCAAGTAAAAGAAGCGGGTATAATAAATAGAGAGCAGCTACAAATGTAACCTTAACTTATATGCACACACAAAAGCACATAAGCTAAGGGATCTGACACTAAGGTAAACTCATCCTATAAAAGAGCCCATACTAATTTATATGATGAGGTCTCTGATTTATGCAAGAATGCTATGCTATGACATGCAATGCAATGCAATGCAATGGTGCAACTCACGCACATGACTCTGTACGTATAGACCTTTAGTTCCCACTTTTCGGAGGTAGCTAACCTCTCGGGCACCTCCTGTCGTGGTCAAATGGTGGCAGAGGAGCGGACGTCTCCTCACCTAGGTGGCTAAGTCACACTACCAGACCTAGGCCCTATCGTACGCTGTGATACCGGTACCCGGTACTCACGAGCTCCTGCGTACTCTACTGAATTTGGCCAGGCAAGGTTTAGGGAATCCATCCGGTCGAACGTGCAGTAAAAACAACCTGGCCCCTTTTTAAACCTCTAGCACTGCCGAGTCAACAAGCTGCTGTCGGTGTGATGACTAATCCCGAACCGAAGACCCACCACAATCTATGCACATGCAAATATGTATTATCTCTTACCACCGAGCCTTCAGCTCGTAATTCTAAACCAACATTATTAAAATTGAGTCAACCGCTCGTAGGACTATTCTAGTCCTTTCTTAGAACTCGAGCCTATCGCTCGCAGGACTATGCCAGTCCTTCCTTATATCTCAAGTCTACCGCTCGCAGGACTATCTCAGTCCTTCCTTATAACTCGAGCCTACCGCTCGCAAGTCTATCCCAGTCCTTCCTTATAACTCGAGTCTACCGCTCGCAGGACTATCTCAGTCCTTCCTTATATCTCAAGTCTACTGCTCGTAGGACTATCCCAGTCCTTCCTTATAACTTGAGTCTACCGCTCGCAGGACTATCTCAGTCCTTCCTTATTTCTCGAGTCTACCGCTCGCAGGACTATTCCAGTCCTTCCTTATAACTCGAGCCTACCACTCGCAGGACTATCCCAGTCCTTCCTAATAACTTGAGCCTACCGCTCGCAGGACTATCTCAGTCCATCCTTATAACTCGAGCCTGCCGCTCGCAGGACTATCTCAATCCATATATTTCTTTCCATCCCAAATTTGGAAGGGAGATTATATTTCAAGTTCTCCTACTTAACTACTCTTGTCTATTGTTAGTTGATCTTAGAAGCTTGGGGTGAATCCTGGACTTCCCATGGACTACCTAGTGAAGGGCTCGCGGCGGTACTAGGGAATATGATGGTGACTGAAGCCCAAATCCCCCGTTCCAGGATATTTATTTTTATTAGTGGCTACCCATTCTTGTATGCATATTTGCTCTCCAATTGCTCTAAAATCCTAGGGTGGATTATCATTTGACTCGGGCTGAGAAGTGTCGGTGTTCTATTGAACACCGAACCATGTCATTCCCAGTGACCGACTAATTCTTTGTGTTATCTCTCAATCACAACTTGCACTTCCTGCTAAGTCATTCTTCACATTCCCTAATAGGTCCTTGTCAAATTCCTGAATGGGTTGTTTTACTAAACGCACCCACATGTTTACTTCCGATGACTGCTTTTGGTGATTAATCCTCCAACCTAACTAGGCATATGCAAATCTCTTAGAGTTAATAACTCTAGGGGTGGTGACCATAAGGTAGGGGTCCAAATCTATGTTTTCAGTTTCTACTATTCGCAGACCAATGCGGGATTGAACTAAGTTTAACTCCTAAGATGCAACCTTGACCCTATCATGCCCAAATGAGTTCCAAATTTTTACCATAGGTTCATGAGTAGTAAGTTAGGGGTTGACCAGAGTTTTGACACATTCTCATTAAATTTGACTTCTAATTAATTTCAATCACCCTATTGTCATAATCTAAATTGTAAAGGAAGTACTCTAAGAGTAAGCTAAAGCTTTCTGATAAAATTACTATAGAATCATTCTCATATAAAAACATCTCATCCAAGGTTTCACAATTTTCCAGTAAGATTATACCATGATTTCTATTTAATATGGAAGGTGTGCAAATAGTGTTTTATACATCAAGTACCAACTAATGATCTCTATAAATTCTGAGAAATTCAATATAACATGGTAATGATCTAAAAACGTCAAATCCTAAGTCTCAAAATTTTCTAGAAAATCTTTAATCATAATTTCTATTTAAAATAGAAGGTGTGCAAATAGTGTCTTGTACATCAAGTATCAAGTAATGATCTCTATAAATTCTGAGAAATTCAATATAGCATGGTAATGATCTAAAAACCTCAAATCCTAAATTTCATAATTTTCCATGGAATCTTTAATCATAATTTCCATTTAATATTCAAGGTGTGCAAATAGGGTTTTACACATCAAGTATCATTTCATGACCTCTACAAATTCTGAGAAAATCAGTATAGCACAATAATGGTCTAAAAACATCAAATCCTAAGTTCCATAATTTTCCAGGGAATTTATAACCATAATTTCCATTTAATAGTCAAGGTGTGCAAATAGGGTTTTACACATCAAATATCATTTCATGACCTCTGCAAACTCTGAGAAAATCAGTATAGCACAATAATGGTCTAAAACATCAAATCCTATGTTTCATAATTTTCCAGGGAATTTATAACCATAATTTCCATTTAATATTCAAGGTGTGCAAATATGGTTTTACACATCAAGTACCATTTCATGACCTCTACAAAATTCTGAGAAAATCAGTTTAGCACAATAATGGTCTAAAAACATCAAATCCTAAGTTTCATAATTTTCCAGGGAATTTATAACCATAATTTCCATTTAATATTCAAGGTGTGCAAATAGGGTTTTACACATCAAGTATCATTTCATGACCTCTACAAAATTCTTAGAAAATCAGTTTAGCACAATAATGGTCTAAAAACAACAAATCCTAAGTTTCATAATTTTCCAGAATTAAATTTCTCAATAATTAATTTAAATGCCCATGGAAGATATTTCTTAGTTTGTGAAGGACCCACCCTAAACTTTCATCAAAATAATTTGAGATAATTACTACTGGTGTGTCACACTATAAAACTACCAAATCCAGAGAATCATAAATTTGCAACAATTATTTTCACCATAATTAAATTAAATTCTATTTAGGGTTTTTCTAAGGTTTGTGAAGGACCTACCCTAAATTTTCATCAAAATAATTTGAGATAATTACTACTGGTGTGTCATGTCATTAAAGAGATAACTCCAGAAATTTAGATTTTTCCTAAGTGATTAGAGCCTAATACTCCATTTATTTGTAAGTGTGATCAAATACACTTAAATATTAAACTCAAGACAATTTTATTCCAAAAAATCCCAAACTCAAGGGGTCATGCTATTGATCCCCCTAACAAGCATGGTAAAAATTTTCAGTGACATGCAAGGTGATTTAGACCATCAATTTGACTAACTGACCTAAGAGCCAAAATTGCTATTAGCACACCATTATCCCCTTTGAGTAGAGACATGCATGTGTAATAACCCAGCATGCAGTAGTCTATTTGCTCCCAAATTTTTACCAGGGCTAATTGATGACATGACAAGTCTGACACAAATATTTGGGGTCAATATGAGGTGTTTAGCTCCTTAAATCACCTTAATTTGATAAATCAAATAATGGACAAAACTATAGTAAAATCTTCTCCTAAAAACCTAAACTTTTGATACAAGGTAGTCCTAGTGGATATATATGCATGGTTTAAATTTCAGCCTCATTGGAGTTACCATTGGAGAGATATTATAATTATAGTTTCTCATCTACTCTAAGACCAGTCCCACCAAAAATGGTACTGAGAGATCTACATTGCTCCGATTGACATGAAATCAGTGCCAATTTAAAGTTAAGACAAAGTCCTACCATTTTCATGTTGGTCACTTCTTTTAATTCTGGGCCTAAGGGGCCTAAATATTTAATTGAAGTTCAGGGATCATTTGCAACAGATTTTCAAAAACTATATAACATTCCATTAAATTCAATATTCATCATCTTCTTCCCTGAGCCCGAAATTCAGTTCGCTGGGCTGATTTCAGTCCCTTTTTCCCGGCCACCTGGGCACACCTTCGGCCGGCAAACACCACCATCTCCATCGTGGATGTGGGGGCTATGGATCCCCGGCGACACCGCCACCGGTGGCGGCCCGTACGACGGTTTTGAGCTTGGGCTAAAATGACCCATTTTTCCGAAAATGAAAGAATGAATCGAGCTCATTTGAGCTCGATCTCAACCCTAAAAGATCTTGGAGGCTAGCACATGTGGAGAGGGGAAGGAAACTTGCCTTAATCGAGCTTGATGGTGGACTTTTCCCGGAATCGCCATGGCCGACCATGCTCCAAGCTCTCCCATGCCGATTTTGCTCCTCTCCATCAAAAGTCTTGATTCAAAGCTCAATTTCAGTTGTTTGGCACCTTCTGAAGCTAATGGTGAAGTCAATTTAGGCTGAGGGTGGCTTAATCCATGGCAGCTATTAAGGTGATTTCAGCCAACCATAGGATGCTCCTCCTTGCTGCCAGTTGTCACCCTCACTGCTGGAATTTTGGCTGGGAATCCCTGTTGGAGCTCAGTGGGAGGCTTAGGAAGAGGATAGGACGGACAAATGGCTTCCAATCCATGATTTCCTCCTTTGTCCTCTCTTGAATTTGGGGGAAAGTCCAAATTAGCCTCTTGCATGTCATCTCCTCCTAATTTCTGAGGGCATTCATGGTAATTATGTCATGGGCTACAGGTTTGGGCATCCTATTGAGGCCTTAGCCCATATGGCTTGGCTTAATTGATTCAAATGCCCATTTTAGCCCAATTTTGACCTATGTTGACTTTTGGGGTTGACTTAGTCAATTGGTGATTTGACTGGTCCAATGTGGTTTTCTTGAGTCCCTTGACACCACCCAATGTTGATTGGGTCATGGTGGTGCCCAATTTGGGCCAATTTAGCCAATATGTGTGATTTTGACCAATATTGGGGAAAAGTTGACTTTGGTCAATTTGATGATCTCATGATGGGGATTTTGGGTCTATTAGGTCCCCCATGATGTTCTAAGACTAAGGGTGAAGTCAATTTCATGTTTTAGGGGTCAATTGAACTCATTGATAGAGGATTGGCTTATGTTGACATGAGTTTGACTTTGGTCAAATTAGACCAATTGGTGACCCCATGATGGGTCTTCTGGGTCCATATCACTCCTTTAAAGTTTTACCATCTAGGGGTGGGGTCAATTTGACCATATGAGTATGAATTGAACCCTATTGAGTTGAATTGGGTTATATTGACTTATATTTGACTTTAGTCAATTTGGTTAAATTGGTCAAACTTGGTGACCCTATATTGGGGATTTTGGTTCACTAGAGTTTCTCTTAGGGTTAGGAGCCTATTTACAAGCTCAGTTTGAGTTGGTGAGTTCAATTTGAGGTAATTTGGGCAAGGTTTACTTTTGCACTTTTGGGGTGCTTATAGCAATTTTCCTAAGTTCAGGTTGACCTAGGGTCACACCATGAACTTTACTCACCACTCCAATCTTAACCCTAAGCCAAGGGGTATAGAAGTAAATGGGATGTTACAAAAAGATCCATAAGAATTATCATAATAAGACAATGGATTACCTTATGAGAATAAGAGTAACTTTGACAACCATCATATCACAAGATGAAACAAAGCATTAGTGGAAAATATTTCCCCTAGGGATGTTAGGAGGGAGAAAACACACTAATTTGTTTGATCCCTACCAAGCAAAGGTAAATGCAAAAGTGATTCATGAGTCTTAACCATGGTAATAATTTTGTTCATAAAGTAATAATATGAGATTTCTTATGTACTTCTTTTTGCTGACGATTTGATAGTTTCTGAATAATAAAAAATGCTACCACTTTCAGAGAAGGCGTATAAATTCCAAAGGAAGCTAAACAAAGTTGTCCTTCTAATTCTATATAAGATTTAATACTTACACAAGAACCAAATATATATGGAGTATTATAAATGATTTTAAGTTTCATAGCACTTAGGAGAGCATACCATAGAAGATTAAAACAAAACAACTTTTCTTTCGATCATGCGAAAGATAATGTTGTATGCTTGATGCTAGAATTTAGAAATAATCATACAAAATGTGTACCTTGATGATGATGAAGGTAAATAAAATGACAATATCAAACTTTGAAACCAACATAATAAAGTAAGAAGATTATCCAAATATAATTATCTAAGATGCTCATGTTGAAAATTATGTTATGAAAATGCCTCATCAACATTGAAGATACACGATGCCAATTAAGTACCCTTGATTTGGAAGATATGATAGTGAAAGCTGATGTTATAAAGTATGCCGCCTCAAATTATATTTGTTCATGATTAAGTTTGGTGCATAAGATCATTATTAGTGTTACTTGGGTGATACTTAATTGAAGTACTTAGGGATGCAAACACTGAGATAATTTAAGGACAATTCCAAATAATGAAGATATACCTTTCTAGTATTGAGAGAAAGAACATCATTTCTGATAAACGAATATGCAACTAGCATTCCTTTTGATGTTTTGAGGAGAGTTTAAAGGAATTTAGGAATTCTAAAGAAAAATAAATGTGTAGACATAATCATACAAAATGATGATTTTGATGATATTGAAAGTAAGTATATTGATGAGATCACACTTAAAAATCTTTCAACTTCCCTGTTGATCAGTATAATGTTATGCAATGAGAAGACTCAATTTACATTAAAGATAGTGTAACAATTGTTTAGTAATCTTGATTTGGATGATATATTCAAGTCAAAATCTAAGAATTGTGTAACATTAAGTAATATTCATTCTTGATTATGATTGATGTTGCGGATTACAAGTGATTTTGTTATTTGGATGTCATTTAGTCATTTTCCTTGTCAATGCAAACCAAAAAACTTTATGTGAATAGTTAGAGATGGTGAAGATTAATTTCCATTGAGAAGAAGATCATTATATTGATAAAAGGATATTAGACTAGTATTTCCCATTGATGTTTACTGAATATATGATAATTTTCGATGACAAAAATATTGTAAGTGGGGGGAGATTTGTGACATCCCAAAAATATTATTACACTAAGTCTTTTGACACCCAAGTAATGGTTCACTAATTAATGACTCAATTAATTATGGAAACTTCATAATTAGTCATGAGAAATTATATCTTAAAATTTTTTTTGGAGAATATTTGCTAATTTTATGATTCATAATTCATGGATATTCCAATTTTATTGATTAAAATGAGATGAAATGATTTTTTATTTATGAGAAAAGTGTGAAATATTTTGTAAGATCACTCTCTCGCACCGGAGAGTTCCCGGATCTTATGCCCATAACTGCCACCTTACGGAGACACCAACACCCGGGTTAGTTGCCTCCGCAAGACGCCGATCCTCCCGGCAAGAACAATCATCCAGACCAACATGAGATAAGAAGTAAATTAAAAGGCAAGTCCACAATCACACGTACACACACATAATATATATATATATATATATCTAAAGAAATACATACACAGTCCATCAATGAGCTCAAATGAAAGAGTAATGGCTTATGCTCAGTACATGTTTAGAATAAAGTAAAAGTACACTCTCTCACTCTACATCAATGCGGGAGTTAACAAAACTCTCATTAACCTATAGTCGGGTAATAGAAGTAGTGCGCGGAGGCTTCTCCTCAGGTCTTGCAATCACATCCTGCTGGTCGTACTGCTGCTCCAGCTCCTCGGACCCCTGGTGTTACAACCACGTCCGACCGTTATTCAAAAAGATTAAGCCAGTTTTTTCTTCGCCTCCCCCCGCGACTCCTAGGCACCGAGCGAGAGGATGAAGCGGAGGAAACCAAGGGGTAAAAACAAAGTAGGTGACTTGGAACTAACTAGCAAGCATGTGCATATATAAACCACTATAGGCAAGCTACTATAGGATAAGAGCTATTCTAGCATTTCTATGCATAACTCAAGAAACATAAGAGAAATAAGTAAAGAATGATAAGCAATAAGCATAGTAGCAATTGAAGTAAGGTAAGAGCAGCTATAAAAGTAACCTTAACTTCTATGGATGTCCATACATACATATATGTTAAGAGATCTTGCACTAAGGTATACTCATCGTATAAAAGAGCCCATACTAATTTATACGATGACTTCTTGTTTATGATATGATGTTATGTCATGCCATGCAATGTAATGATGCAACACACCCACTCGACTCTGTGGGCACAAAACTTTGTAAGATCCCTCTGTTCAAGTGTGTCAACTCAGGTACCCCATTGAGGAAAACAGGGGTAGTGGATCAAACATCTCCACTTCTAGGCTTATGCCGCACGTCTCCATATTGAAATTTTTCTAGCTCTGGTATCTAGAGATAGATTTCAGATCAGATACCAATGTAAAGAATCTAAAAAGCGGGAACCATACGCACGAACACTACAACCATTCTAAGTTAAGTAACCAGCAATAGTAGAAGAGCAAAAATAATCTTGAATTAATCTACCTCTTTACAATGCGAGGCATACATGACGAGAAATGATTCATCAAAATACAGGGAGAGACAACAGAGACAACAAAAAACTGGCGAACAGTAAAAACTGAGATCGCTAAAGACCGCTGAGATGGTCAGACCGCACGCAACCACTGAGACCATGCGAACACTACAGGTCGCCAACTTGCTACCTGCCAGACTGCCAAATCAGACTGCGCAAGCTGTTGACTTATTGAGCTGCTGAAAAAACAACCTGTTCGCACTTCTTGATCGCCTGACCACATGATTGCATAATCACAGAAGCTTCACATAAATAGAGAATAGAACTGCAAATGTTGTCGCCTGACCGCAACATTAGATCGCCTGACCGCTAGGTCATCTGATCACTGTGCTTGCTGCAAACAGCCCAAGAACTAAAACACAGATCGCCTAGTAGAGACCATTGGCGAGCTGGTTATTCAAAGCTAGGAAGAATCACCAAGGAAGAAGACCGTTGATAGCTGCCGCTGACCTGCGAACATAACAAATGATCAACCACTTCCTGACCGCACGACCTTAAAAACAGAGGCCGACAAAATCAACCCAAGTTCTAGTTCTTACAGTTCACGATAAGAATGAAAGGCCCTGCACCTCTATTTATAGGCAAACAGACGAATGTCGTCACCGCCCAAAAAGAGATACAGTAACCGCCCAAACCAGACCCCGCAAGAGGATATCGCGCAATCACAAGAAGAGCCATGTTTGGGACAGCCAATATAGCGGCCAGCCAACAAAGGGAGACCATGCAAACCATGCGTTCTCTGCGGTCTGCACTTTTTCAGACTGTCCAGACCTCTTCCACTCCACTACAAAAATTTAACACTCCCCCATGAAGTGGGAAGTGGAATTCAACCCAAGCAAACATCGTAACCATTGAAAAGGTCCCTTCGATAGTGGATTTGTGAAAATGTCAGCGATATTGTCCTGGCTCCACACATATTCAACCATCAAAAATCCCTCCAGTACTTTCTCCCGAATGAAGTGATGCTCGATCTCGATGTGCTTGGTTCCCGTGTGACAAACTAGATTATTAACTAGTTTAAGGCACTCTCATTGTCTCCGCAAAGCAGAGTAGGACCTCACACCTCCTCATGGATGTCTCCCACTAGCCTTCTAAGCCAGATGGCTTCCTGAGCTACCAAGGCTGAAGCCTTGTATTTCGCTTCCTTAGTGGAGACAGACACTGAATCCTTCTTCTTGCTGCACCACGAGATAGCTGCGGAGCCAGTCATAAAGACATAACAAGAAGTTGACTTCCGATCATCTAAATCTCCTCAATAATCAGCATCCGTGTAACTATGCAGATTGAAGCCCGAGTCCCTCCCAAAAAAGAGACCCATATCATAGGTGGACTTCACATACTTCAGAAGGCTCCTTGTCGCACCTAGGTGAGGTTTATGTGCCTCTTGTTGGATCTGTAGGTGCCCTTAGAGGGGTGGGGGGGGGGGGTGAATAAGGGTTTTAAGAACTTTAAACTTTAATAGAAAACTTTTGATATTTTGATCGAAGTTAAATTAAAAGTAAAGAGATAATGAAATTAGAAATGAAATCAATTTTATTAAACAAGAAAAGACATGATTAACATTTATAAAATTGATTACAAAATCTGATTTCAATGAGGCTCGAAATCGAAGCGAATAATATGAAAACCCTTTTTGTTTTCTATGCCGACTCGTATCCCCACGAACCGGTTGGCTTTACCCGATGTCTCCCCAGATACGTCCTCAAGCCGCTCTAGCCAATCTATCACCAGAAAGGCCTCGAGCACCCCCTAGATCTACTCACTAGACCCAGTCGCCGTGTGGCGAATTCTTCCCTAAGTCCTACCTAGACCTAATCGCCGTGTGGCGAATTCCCCCTAGTCCCCGCAAGGCCCTAGTCGCCGTGTGGCGAGTTCCTCTACCGAACAAAAATATTAAGGTTACAATTTGAAAGTAAAACAAAACAAAAACTAAAGACTCCCTCAAAAGTAGAACTTGATGTCGATGTAGATGTGATCGTATTGGTCTTCAAGTTCTTTGAGTTCACGAACGTTGACGGAGTTCTTCGGGCTGCTTGGAGAAGGCTCTCACGAGTTCTCTGAATATATGGCTTCTATTCCTTCTGTATCAGCAAGAAACAACGGAGGAGGCGCGCGTCTTTTGATAGATTCAGCCACTACCGCCTGCGGTAGTACTACCACCCTGCAGTATCCACATAAGGCAATGAAGCACACTGATCGTGGTAGTTTAGGCAACATTTTGAGCGCTAAACACTAGCGCATCGCGGTACCGCTAATGACCCACATTAGCGAGATTTCCTTCCTTCAGCCACAATCTTCTTCCAAATCTGCTCCTCAATCAACTACAGAAGGGATGTTTCCAACAGCTACCGCCGGGCGTTAGACCTAACTCGCCGCGATAGTACTTGCCAAACATAGTGACCCGTCGACATTCCTTTTTCTCCACTGTTTCCTTTCTGTCAATAATTTCCATATATGCTAACGCCAGTGTCAGTGCTAACGCTCCTCGGTAGAGCATTTCGTCGGGTGCATCTTCATCGAGCTGGCCTCACATTTCGTCGAGCGCAGCATCATTTCATCGAACGAAACTAGCGCATCGCGGTAACGCTGACGCCCTGTGGTAAAGTGTATATTTCGTGGAACGCCAGCTTGCATCTCAACAGTTTCCCTTCTCAGCGGTTACTTCTTAGCGGTTTGTTAATGCTAGCGCCAGCGGTAGAGTTAACGCGGCGCGATAGAGCTTTCAGATCTTCTCAGCGGTTTCCTTCTCAGCTGTTTCGTCTCAGCGGTTTGTTAGTGCTAGCGCCAACAGTAAAGTTAACGCGGCGCGGTAGCAACAAAACACAGCACCATGGAGATTTGAAAACACAGAATCCTGCATACTATAAGCACAAAACAAGTATGATCAAATACAATAGGGTTTGTTATTGTCAAACCAAGATATGTGGAAAGCATGTTCCAATAAACTCCCCCTTTTGATAATAGCAAATCATTTTAGAAAGAAATAAATCAATTGATAGGAATTTGTGTTTATAATAGAGATAAGCATGAAATTTGAGACATGTGCATATGCTCCCCCTAAATGAATGCTCCCCCTAAGTGAATGCTCCCCCTACAACAAAAAACTTCCTATGAACTTAACTCCCCAAACATATTAATTTCTTTCAAATTTATTATCCCCCTTTTGGTATTATCAAAAGAGGGTGGAGAGGACGGCCAACATAAAGTGTGCAATAACTGTGTAGAGAGGGAATGAGCATGATAAAGAGTTAAACACTTAGGAAAAATTACAATAGATAGGAGGGAAAAGAGAATGTGAAGAAATTGTCATAAAGGAACCACTTGTTGGGAAAAAATGTATTCATGATCGAGCGAACAAGTAGTAAAGAGGTGGAAAGCATGACAAAATACCTTGTTTAAGTGAACATCTATATAGGAATTGAGAAGCATAGTAGATGATTAAGAGTTCAGATATAACAAAATAGATGTTGTAGCATTTTAAGAATACAAAATAATATCAGTTGAAACATAGCCATACACTAGTTTTGAAAGGTATGCAATACAGAGTACTCATGGCGTAGCGGAAAAAAATATGTAAGCATGATACAAGATATCAAGTCAAGATGGAAGAATACAATGTTCTAAATTTAGAGACCAAGTACACTTATACATTGTATTGATCATGTAAGGCTATCTAGTGCATTTACTTAAGAATTTAGAGAATACATGTAGATATGCAATAGACTCCAATTCTCATGAGTAGAAGGCTTACAAGTGATAATGATGTGTACAAAATAGTGTTCATGATAAAAGTATATATATGAGTTAATCAAAACACATGACATGTATAATGGAATAAACACAATATTATTGAAAAAGCATTTTTAGAGTTACTTCTACCCACAAAGCTATATAAAATTTTCAATGCACATAGAAAAATAGTACAACTACCAAGGTGCTCTGCACACACAATGCTTATTAAGACTTATCAGGGTGCAAAGTAGTGCTTGGGGAATCACAATTATTATTTTGAATTTTAGTTTTTTTTTTTGTGATTCGGTGTACAAGAAGAAGTAGTGTAAAAGGAAAAAAAATTTGCAACAAGGCACTTTACAATTCTCTCCAAGGTGCTCAACCTCACAATGCTCATTAAGACTTATCAGGAGGGTGAGTAGTGCTTGGTGGAGTTATCTTTGTCAATTATTCATTTGAATTTTTTTGCTTAATGACAAAGGTCTCCGAATTCACTTGTATGTGCAAACAAAAGATTTTTGAAAAGACACACTTCTTCAAAGATAGGTGCATGAAAGAGATTTTAACATGTGGTGAAGGTAAAACTAAGCATGCCTAACAATAATATGAAGTTTTTACACTACACAATCATGTAAGAGAAGATTAAATTAATATGTAGTATATCAAAAAGGTGTGAGTGAAAAAATCATTTGCAAATATAAGCCATTTACTCATACATAGAGGCATGCTTATGCAATACTACACATGATTTCTATAATCAATTTCAAAGCACACAAGAGATAATGATCAAGGCATGATACAAAAACAATGTTATTAAAATACTTGAATAGAGAATGAAACATTGTATACTAAACTTGACAAGATAAACCATATCATCCTTGAAACATAGAAAATTACACCGGTTTTTATAATTTTTAAGTTTTAAAAAAAAAAAAAAACAAATAAAAAACATGTTTTGTTGTTTTAAATGGTTTTTCAAAATTTATAGTTGGTTTTGAAAAAAAATAAAACAAATTTTATTTTATAGAATTAAAACAAAGCATGTTTATGGTTGTATTTTGATTTGTTTTATAGTTTTTTTTTGTTTTTAGAATTTTAAAAGAAAATAATAGGAACTGAAATAAAAAAATGAAAGAGAAAGACAGGAAATTTAGAAATGACCCACTAACGCCAGCGGTACCCAGCTATCGCCTGGCGGTAGTGACAGAACTAGAATTTTGGGGAAAATGTGAAATTTTTCAGAATTTTTCTTTTGAATATATTTGTGCAGATTTGTGGCAATGAAGTTCAGCACTGAAATCAGACATATGCATACACAAAAATGTGGATTTTCCAAGTTTAAGCTAATATGTCCAAAACCCCAAATTCTAACCTAAGGTGTCACAATATACTTTCAAAAAACTTGTGTTTTTCACATGCATGAGAGTTCAGAAATATATAATATGAAAAACATAAGATAACATATTTGAGCACAAATATGCAAGAGTGAAATGGTCGTAAATAAGTGAAATAATATTCATACAATGTATACAACATATGTATGTCTAAGATCAAGATACCCTAACAACATGTCTACACTCTAGCCCCGTACTAAGTGACAGATGGGCATGAGGAGCTGCACGCATGCCGTAGGTTGGGGTGTTAATCCCACATGCATACAAAAGACAATGCTCACCCTAGCACTCCTTCCCCCTAGTGCCTCGCAAGGCCTCACTGGAACCCTTCCCGGTTAAAGACAAGACATGACATAGTGGTTAGGTTTCTAATGCACACAATCCTACGCCCTCGCTATAGTGAGACACATAGTGTGGTTGAATGATCATGTGCATACTAAGCACTTAATCTTATTAACCAATTTTGTAAACTACTGCTTTTATGCGAGATTAATTTCTTATTAGATTTGATTTTAAAGCAACATAGTTATTATGAATTTTAACTTTCAATTGTTTTTCTTTAAAATTGATTTATTATGGCATCATTAGATCACTAGCATGAAAGATAGTATTGATTAGTTGATAATGCTAGAAAGAAGAGTTTTATCACAATTTGATGGCGTAAGATTTATTTCATTAATGTTGCATGTATTCAAACCTAGTCATTCAAATTTTGGACAGAATGAAGTGATGATTCTAGTTAATTTATTCTTTTAGATATAAAGATGATTCTATGATCTTCATATAAATAAGATACATGCAAAACATGATTGATTCATATAATGGTCATGATCACAAACAATTTGATGAAATCAATAGGATCTTTTGTATATTTTTAATATTTGAATTAAAAAGATCTATTGAATTGGCAAGATGATTATACATGATCATGAATTTTAACACAGGAATTATATACTCATAATTAATTGTTCATGATGATATAAATGAGATATTATTAAAGAACATTCATATTCATCCTTTTTGGATTATTAGAGAGAAATATTATAAGGTGAAAACTTAAGATAAATATAAAGGGAAAAAATATTTTAGGTTATTTAGAAAGGTTTTGTAAATTTTCTCTTTGATTTTTGAAATCTTAAATAAATCACATATATATATAGTTTTATAAGAGCATAGTGATAATAAAGGTAATACAATAATTTTTCAGAAAATAATATTTTAGATACATCAGGATTTATATGCTACCGCTAGCGTTAGAACCTAACGCCAGGCGCTAGCAAAAGAGTAGAGATTCTTTATTTAAACACAAATGATTTTTGGAATTTTTCAATTTCGATTTGACATGATTATGATTAAACAAACTAGGGGTAATCAAAATGACGCAAATATATTAAATACCTAAGCAGAACTTGCGCATTTTATAAATTTAGCCTAATACCCCTAAAATACCTTTTGAATCCATTTTGACACTTATTTCATTTAGTCTTAATAATATCATACACAAATTTAGTTTTTTCAAATTTTATAAGACTTTTAGGAAATGGATTTAGAAGGATAAAAATAAAAAAGGATAAGTAGATCACTTGAAAAATGACATGACTTTATATTCAACTTTATTCAATTTGATTTATTTATGAATTTTGGTTTAGTATGTAAAAGTCATATCACAAGTTATATAAAGTGATCATATCATGATGGCTCAAAGAAATAAAAGCAAAAACAAAAAAGGAATTAAAGCACATCATGAAGTAGAGAATTGATATTTCATTTTTAATTGATTTCTACTTCATGCAAATGATAGGATACTATTGGATGAGAGATTTAGGTATCCAAAGAGGACCAGGTGTGACGGTTCCTTTGGGTACCCAAATACAACGTGTTTGCTTTTGGGGAGATATGATTGAATGGGCCCTTTTGAGTGGAGCTAGTGTTTCATCTTTAACTTTGGGCCTCCATTCAAACCTTGGATAAACATTATTTTTAGTTTTCAAATTTCCATAATCATTTACTTGAATCTTTGGATCAAAATGATTTTTGAATTTATAATTTGGAGGAAATTTGTTTGCATTTAATTTTAGGTTGGGAGAAACATGATTTTATAAATAATGGTGATTTTGATTTTGATTTACAAATCCTTTATGTTTCTTACTCACGTTATTAAACTTAGTTAAGATGTTCATATTCATATTCAACTTATTTTTAGATATAGTTTGATATTGTGAATTTTTATTTACCATTTTCATAAGCAAGTTGATTTTTGATTTTAATTCATCATTCTTAACTATAAGATTATGTCTAGCTTTATTATAAGTGATTGTGCTATTTTTAAGAATGGAAACAATTGAATCAATATGACTTTGATAGTTATTTCTATATTCATCAAATGTTTCATCCATCTCTTTAATTTCAATTTTATAGTCTTTACACATTGCACAATCATTTTTCAATGATGAATTTTCTAAACATAATCTTTCATTTTGTTCATTTATAAAAAGAAGTTCCATTTCAAGTTCCTTGCATTTTTCTTTTAGATCATTAAATTCTATACAAGGTGTAATGTTTTCAACTAAGGAGCCTTGGGTAGAACTAGATAAATTAGAATTTGATTCTTCATTAATTTTTGCCTTTAAATTTTTTTTTTCTAAGCGCAAGTGTTTATTAGCATTCTTTAATTTCTTAAGTTTGCGCTTTGTAGTTTGAAGCAATTGTAATGTAGAAATATAAGTACAAAAAATGGGATTTGATTTGCTTACATTGCTTTCGAGAGAGACATGATTTGAATATATAGTTTCTTTTACATCTTTTTGTCACTCCTCTTCCGAAGATAGTACTTCTTCTTCTCTTCCATTTGATGTGTACTCCATTGATCCGTCATGAGAGGTGCATTCTTGACGACTTGTGCAAGCTTGCATATTCTCCGGTTCTTGCGATTGTTCCATACCTGTAGAAGGAGAATCATAAGTTCTTTCAAGAAAATTCCAAATCTCATATGCGGTAGGTAAAGTATAAATAAATTTGAAAATATTTTGGTCTAACCACAAAATATACTATTCATAGATTTTGCATTTACAACAATTTCGTTTCTTGTTAGTACGCTAGGTGGCATTTCAATAGTAATATTCCAAACTTTTTCATCTAAAGCCTTAAGAAATTTTTTCATTAATATTTTCCACCCTTTAAAATTTTTGCCCATAAATAAAGGTGGTGATAATACTTTTTCATTTATATTAAAATTTTCCCCACTAATAGAAGCGAGATCATGATCAAGAGACGCCATTATTCCCGGTTGTTAAGCCGATTTGGAATAACCTAGCTCTGATACCACTTGTTGGATCTGTAGGCGCCCTTAGAGGGGGGGTGAATAAGGGTTTTAAGAACTTTGGACTTTAATAAAAAAACTTTTGATATTTTGATCGAAGTTAAATTAAAAGTAAAGAGATAATGAAATTTGAAATGAAATCAATTTTATTAAACAAGAAAAGACATGATTAACATTTATAAAATTGATTACAAAATCTGATTTCAATGACGCTAGAAATCGAAGCGAATAATATGAAAACCCTTTTTGTTTTCTATACCGACTCGTATACCCACTACGTCAAAAGAAGAACTTGATGTCGATGTAGATGCGATCGTATTGGTCTTCAAGCTCTTTGCGTTCACAAACATTGACGGAGTTCTTCGGGCTGCTTGGAGAAGGCTCTCACGAGTTCTCTGAATATATGGCTTCTATTCCTTCTATATCAGCAGGCAACAACGGAGGAGGCGCGCGTCTTATTATAGATTCAGCCACTACCTCCTGCGGTAGTACTACCGCCCCGCGGTATCCACATAAGGCAATGAAGCACACGGATCATGGTAGTTTAGGCAACATTTTGAGCGCCAAACACTAGCGCGTCGCGGTACCGCTAATGACCCACGTTAGCGAGATTTCCTTCCTTCAGCCACAATCATCTTCCAAATCTGCTCCTCAATCAACTGCAAACGGGATGTTTCCAACAGCTACTGTCGGGTGTTAGACCTAATGCGCCATGATAGTACTTGCCAAACATAGCGACCCATCGACATTCCTTTTTCTCCACTGTTTCCTTTCTGTCAATAGTTTCCATATATGCTAACGCCAGCGTCAGTGCTAATGCTCCGCGGTAGAGCATTTTGTCGGGCGCATCTTCGTCGAGCTGGTGTCACATTTCGTCGAGCGCAGCATTCATTTTGTCTAACGAAACTAGAGCGTCGCGGTAACGCTGACGCCCTGTGGTAGAGTGTACATTTCGTGGAATGCCAACTTGCATCTCAGCGGTTTCCCTTCTCAGCGATTTCTTCTCACTGGTTCATTAATGCTAGCGCCTGCGGTAGAGTTAACGCGGCGCGGTAGAGTTTTCAGATCTTCTCAACGGTTTCCTTCTTTGTAGTTTCGTCTCAACGGTTCATTAGTACTAGCGCCAGCGGTAAAGTTAACGCGGCGCGGTAGCCACAAAACATAGCACCTTGGAGATTTGAAAGCACAGAATCCTGCATACAATAAACACAAAACAAGTATGATCAAATACAATAGGATTTGTTATTGTCAAACCAAGAGATGCGGAAAGCATGTTCCAACACCTCTGCCATATATCGACTTACTCGGCCTACAACATAAGCTATATCTGTCCTCGTAATTGTCAGATAAATCAGGCTCCCCGCCAAAGCCTGGAAAACCAAAGGTTCTGAAAGAACCCTTCCCTTATCAAGTCAAAGATTCAAGCCAACCTCCAGTGGAGTAAAGCTACTCTTCCCCTCTCCCATGCCAAATTGTTTCACGATTCGTTCTGCGTAGCCCTTCTGGAAAATGAGCACACTGCTCTCATTATTCTCCACCTCAAGACCAAGGAAATGGTGAAGCTCACCCAAATCATTCATCTCAAATCTGATAGCTAGATCAGCCCGGAGCCTAGCTACCTCCTTCTTAGAGTTCCCCGTGATGATCATGTCATCCACGTACAATAGTACCAAGACTTTTAGCCCCCCCATATTCTGTACAAACAAGGTAGAATTGGAATCTGAAGCAAAGTATTCGTAGAATTGGAGGTATTCTGCGATCTTTCCATACCACGCTTTAGGTGCTTGCTTCAAGCCGTAAATGTTGAAACCATCAACCGTTCTCTTGAGTTTTGACCCACGGGGGTGTAGCATACACCTAATTCTCCCTGACTGACACTCTTGATTATGGATGAAGAAAAATGAATAGACCCAAAGCTGTAGCGAGGAGGTCCGCCACACACCCAGAATATCTTAGAGAGATTCCCCTCCCAAACCAATGCTCAATTGGGCACCTTGGAGGGCAATACGAGCCAACCAAAAATAGCCAGGAGCATAGAGCCCAAAAGATCGGATCTCCTCCACGGTGCCCGTAAGGGTCTATTTATAGTTTTTGTAGTCTGGTCTGCAAATAGCGTAAATCAGCCTTTTAGTTTTTCTAATCGCACCCCAAACTGGTCTGCTAACAGCCAAACTTCGCCATTTTGAAGGGCTATTGGCAGCCCACAAATGGTATCTAGGTAATTTCCTCACTAGAGCCTTCTGGGCGAGTTGTCCGAGAAGGCACCACTCGCATAACTTCTCGCGCACTGGACTCTCTAGGTTCCATTGGGCGAGTGGTTCATAGGGGAAGCACTCGCCAGATGCTTGGTTCGCTGGGCAAGTGGGGTTCCTCCCTCACTCGACTGACCTCCTGCTCATTCACACTCCCAAGCGAGCGAGTGCTTTGCGAATGAGGTTTGCACTCGCCCTGAGGCTTCCCTGCCTCTCTTGACCTGGGCGAGTGATCCCCCAGCACTCTTGGCGAATGCTCTTCTTGACCAACCTTGCATGCCTCTTGACCATTCGGGACACTGGGACCCACTCAACGAATATGGGGTTGTACACAATCCCCGCACTTTGCGAGCGAGTTCTATGATCGGAAAGAAAAGTCCAACCCCTAGTATTCGGTGGGTGCATGCTGACCTGGAGGGAATATTTTTGGTGGGCCCCTCCCCTCTGCTATATATATATCTCAGGCCACTGCGTTGAAAGTGTCAGTCTTCCACTTACTGTTTCTCTTTCCCCTCTGAGCTCTCACCATACCAATGATATTGATGAGGCCATCGCCGAGACCGCTTTTGCAAGGACTACTGGAGCGTCTCACCGCAGCGCAGGAGAAGAACACTTCCAAGTCCTTTCGATACACCCTGTGGATCTTGTCAAAAAGGGATCCAGCCTTACCCTACCATCAAAGAAAGGCTAAGGGGGTTTCGCGGGACCCCTTGGCGGCTGAGTCCGCTTCAAGGATCTCACAATCCTTCTGACAACATCGTCGAGGTAATATGATCTAGCTTACTCTATGGTTAATGATGGTGATGCGCTGCCTCAATATTCGAGACCACTCGCAGGAAATGCTGGGGACAAAAGGCGACCACGTGACCATCCCGGCAGGAGCTGACGTGCTCCTGCCTGTTGTTAAGGACGTTCCGCTGGCCCAGAAGTCCTGACCTCCCGCCACTCTTGGTGGGACCTTGCCAGAGACTATTAAGATGCTTGTTGCTTTCTAGCCTACCTTGTTACATTTCTTCTTTCTTACCTAGTCTTCCGCAGCCCCCAACTTCGGAAATAAGGGGCTATCCTAAGTCCCGCGCAGCTCTCCAGCCCGCGGGACCATCAATGTTTTTTCGGCATAGGAGCCGGAACACTCGGCTTGGAGGGACCTCAACCGTGATTCCCGCATCGCTGTTAGCAGACACTTCCGCCACCAACCTAGTTCCTTCTCACCCGGGCAAGGGGAAATCGCTTCATACCCCTAGCCAGCCATTCACAGGGGAACCTATCTCCTCTCGCTAGCGCCTAGACGAAGAATATGTACTAGGTTAGTTGCTTCATTCGCTTTGACCTTATTCGTG
This sequence comes from Dactylorhiza incarnata, assembly GCA_033032865.1. Taxonomy (NCBI): domain Eukaryota; kingdom Viridiplantae; phylum Streptophyta; class Magnoliopsida; order Asparagales; family Orchidaceae; genus Dactylorhiza; species Dactylorhiza incarnata. The sequence continues at coordinate 6,142,567 of JAWHQI010000144.1, read as the reverse complement.
TGAAAAACTAGAAAAGACTATTTAACTTTTGCTCTCGCAGGCTACCGGGAGACCTCGCCGATGGACCCTCACTTTGAGGAGGATGGGATCTCGCCACCCCCTTCTCCCAGTAACCTCTCAAACTTCTCAGATATCCTGTTGATCCCAGGATTATGAAGGAGCGGATGATGGAGGTCCTCGAAAAGTTGATCGGGACGCAGCGAGACCAAGCCAGCCAGATGAACGGGAACCGGGAGGCCGTCGAGCATAGGTTGAGCGCTCTTGAGAGGGACAACTCGCATATCATGGGAGAAATGGACCGTCGAGGAGGCGGGTGTGAGGGGACTTACCCTAGGAGGCACATCACGCGGGATAGGGATCAAATACGCTTGGTTAATCAAGTTCTCACAGCTGTAAGTGCATTATACTACCTACGAGTGCCACCAAGGTCAGGGAGGCGAGGCCTAGGTCCATGGAAATGGATTCAATACTAAGCCTACCGACACTCGCCCCCTGTATCCCCTCACCATGCACAACAAATTTATTTTTGTAATGTATGCCAAGACCGGCCCTGTAATGTGAACAATCTTGTATTTTTAGACGTCAATCGTGTTTCCATTTTGCATGATTTCTTTTACGTTTTGCCGAGTGATGAGCTTAATGCTTTGACCTCGCCTCGCTTTATCTTGCTTTCGCCTTTCTGTAGAGGACTCTGCATGCGGCCTTCGCCACCCGCCGACGAGTGGGATGGATATGGGTCTGGCTCAAATCCCGAGGAGTCAGGGTAGCGCGGTCACTATCTGCACCCCCTCGCCTCGGAAAGTTCTTGATTTCTTTATTTTTCTATAAATAGCCAGGCCCACCCACCGCATTTATCACTTTCATTCCAACTTCCTTCTCTTCCTTGCTTTCACACTTGCAATCGCGCCTCTATCCAAATTTCTTTGACAACCTTTTATTAGCGCAATGGTGGTCGAGTCTGATGGGAGGGGCAGGTGCGCTCAAGCATTCACCAACCATGATTTCACCACCTGCGACCTATCCGAAGAGGATTTTACCATGGAAATCGCCGACTATGTCTCGCCGGGGTTCGTTGCATGCTGCCTTGGAGACCTCGACCGCATCAACAAATTCTCGCCAGGCACTCTCGCCATCCCTTGGAGCAATTTGAGGTTGGACTCCGCCTCCCTCTCTAGCCTAAGCTGAGCAAGAACTTCCACTACTTCGGTGTCATTCCCACGCAGCAGAACCCTAATTCCATCGCCATGCTTGTAGCATTCGCCAGCTACCTGTGGGAGGAGGGTATCGAGTTCTCCCTCCCCGTCTTCTTCAAGTTCTTCAACTTTCAGGCGAAAGGCGGGGTAACCTTCTCCTTCGGCCAGAGCCCGCTCAAGATCACCGACACTGTCAACAAGAACCATGACTGGGTTTGGCAGTTCATCTTCATGACCAGGAGCTTCGACAACACCCTGTTGGATCTTACGGCGCCCTTAGAGGGGGGGGGGGGGGGGGGGTGAATAAGGGTTTTATGTAATTTAGATCTTAATTAAATTTATCAAAGTTTGGGACTGAAGTTTCAGAATATTTTATAGAAAAATATAGTTTAATATCTCAGATAAGGGTAACAGAACTTTTTCTTTACTGTTGCTAACGCCTGGCGTTAGGTGTTAACGCTGGGCGTTAGCTCTTCAGAAAATTAATTTGCTCAGAATTATGTTAATGAGATTTTACTAATGAAAACATTAATGAAATGCAATTCCAGAAAATCAGAGATTATAAAAAGGATTATTGTATTTCAAAGATAATTACACAAATGTTAATTTTAATACTTTGATAAAAATATAAATTAAAACATTCTTGAAGAGGAAATAAAATCAATTGAATAGAACAATAAAAGACAAGATTTTATTTCATAATAAATTGAATACAAAAATGTTTTATTTCAATATCGCTAGAAATCGGAGGCGTACAAAGTAAAACAACTTTTCCTTTTCTATACCGACTTGTATCCCCACAAACCGGTTGGCTTTAACCTATCCTTCCCTAGATGTAGCCTCAAGCTGCTCTAGCCAATCTTTCCCCGGATGTGGCCTCGAGCACCCCCTAGATCTAATCTCCTAGACCTAGTTGCCAACTCACGCGGCGAATTACCCCCTAAGCCGCACAAGGACCTAGTCACCAACACAAGCCGAATTTACCCACGGAATCCTTCCTGGAATCCGACGTTCTCCCCGAACGATTTCTCCACACAAATTACAAAAGGAATAAAATAAAAGATTACAAGATAAGTAAAGAGAAACTCCCCAAGAAATTCTGAAGGTGAGGACAAAGGCGATGTAGATGTTGGCGTTCTTGAAATGATCATCCTTCGTATGGGATATGCGTTGTAGACCTTCTCCTTCAAAATCCTCTTTAGATCTTCATGATAGCCCAAGGGAGATCTCTTAATTGCTGTACACGAACCTCTCTCCAAAGTATTAGAATTCTGGAATCATCACACATAGAATGAGAGGGGCTGTACTTTAAATAGCCACGGGAGCTAACACGTGGCGTTAAGAGTTAACGTCGGCGTTAGTGAACGTGCACTGTTGTGGCTGAAATCGCGCAACCGTCATGATCGTGGCAGTTTGTGGATTCAATACGGGCGTTAAGAGTCAACACTGGCGTTGAGTTTCGTTCTCCTTCAAAGTTCGTCGAACTGCATCAAATTTGTCGAACGCAAGTTTAGCTCAGTTCGTCGAACTCTAATTCGTCGAGTGGCCTTCTCATTTCGTCGAACGACATTTTCGTCAAACGCAGTTTTGTCGAACGGCTAGCGCCCAGCGTTAATCCCTAACGCTTGGCGTTTCCTCTGGTTTCTCAATGGATTCATTCTCGACGACAGTTCTTCTCGATGGATTACTTCTCAACAAAAGTTAACGCGGGGCATTAACAACTAACGCGGGGCGTTAGCTCTCGTTCTAGAGAGTCACCTCCATTCAGTATACTACTCATAGGGATGTGCAGCTATAGTTCCTGTACAACCTGCATACTATAAACACACAATACAAATCAAATACAACATGGTATTTGTTATTCTCAAACCAAGAGATGCGGAACATAGGCTCCAACAATCTCCCCCTTTTGATAATAACAAATACCTGTATGAGAAATTAGTGAGATTAAGACCAATTGTGTTTATAGATAAATGCGGTGATAAGATATGCATGAATAACAGGTTAAGAGCCGTGATAGATTTGATAGCGATAATGCATACTCTTTCGATATGAAGTCCCCCCCCCCCCCCTACATAAGTGTTCTCTTATAATTTACTCCCCCTAAATATATATTTTACTAGTTTCTCAATTTCTTCTCCCCCTTTTGTTATTAGCAAAAGTGGGTAGAGATGAGTGTATATCTTCTAAGATAGATAAGGAACCACTTATTGAAGGATTGTCATGATCGAGCATATGATAGATATTGTATGCACCTCCTATATGATTACTCCCCCAACAAATATACCCTTTTTTAGTTTAATATTATTATAATACACTCCCCCTAAAAATAAGATTTATGCAATTTAATCTCCCCTTTTGGTAGTATCAAAAGAGCATTTAGGAGTGAGTATGTAATAAGAAGTAATATGTTCTATGTCGAGAAGAAAAATAGGATGCAATCAAAAGCTTTTAAATACTACTTGTTGAGAAAAAAATATAAGCATGATGTAACATATAATAGTAAACAACATAACTGACATGATAAAGTAAGCATTCTATTTTAAGATACCACTTGTTGAAAAGAAAACCACGGTGTTAAAAATAATAAACATGAATGAACATAAGTGGTAAACTTAGCAGAAGAATATAATAAGCACTCTTAAACATAAACATCATTTTAGAAGATAAAATCATATAAAGGATAATGAGTTTTAAATTTGAAAAGTTAATGTTTGAGTTAAAGATTGAAGAGATGCTATTCCATCAAGATAATATTGCAAGCATGATTTCATAATATCAAGAAAAGATAAAAAAACTACAATGTAATAAAATTTGCATTTCAAGTAAACATAAACATTGTAGCGATCATGCTTTGTTATCTAGTGCATTTACTTAAGTTTGTAGAGAATAGTATAGATGAGCATTAGGATCCAATTCTCATGAGTAGAAGTTTTATGAAAGATAATGATGTGTACAAAATAGTGTTTTGATAAAGCATACATATGAATTAATAAAAAACACATGACATATATAATGAAATAACACAACATTAAAATACACAAATACTATTACTTCCATAATATTTTAATGCACATGAAAAAATAGTACAACTAACAAGGTGCTCTGCACACACAATGCTTATTAAGATTTATCAGGGTGCAAAGTAGTGTTTGGGGGATCACTTTTATACTGTTTAGCTTTATTTTCAATTTTTTATGATCCGGTGTACTAAGAGAAGTGGTGTATAAATTGTTTGCTACAAGACACTTTACAATTCTGTAGCCAAGGTGCTCAACCTAACAATGCTCATTAAGACTTATCAAGAGGGTGAGTAGTGCTTGGAGGAGTTTTCCTTGTCATTTATTATTTGCTTTTTAGTTTAGTGACTAAGGACTCCGAATTCACTTGATTTGCAAACATAGTATTTTAAACCACATTTCTCTAAAGAATAAGTGCATGAAAGACAAAGAATTGTAATAACCAATTCAATGTTGTGTAGGTAATCTATTTATGCATTTTAATTATTTAAGTTATTACACTACACAATCATGCAAGTATCAGATTGTAAACATATGTAGATTATCAAAAATAAGTGAGCGATTGAATCATTATCAAACATAATACATTACTCATACTTAGAGGCATGCTATGCATTTCTACACATGTTTATCTACAATCAATTTCATTGCACATAACAAGATAATTTTCAAGGCATGATAAATACAAAATAATGTTTTTAAGAAACTTGAGAGTTAAAATAAACATTGTATTTAATCTTTAATTGATATAATTAATCATCCTTGATAATGGCAATGAATAACAATCAGTTTTTTTTTTAATAAATTTTTGAATTTTTATACATGCACAAAACAATAAACACACATAAAAACATATTTTTGTTCTTTGAAATTGTTTTGTAATTTTTGTATTTGTTTTTTTATATATATATTCTCCAGAAAACATAGAAGTTGTTAATATCCCTTTCAGTAAATGATATTCTATCCCAGAGAGATACACCCAAAATAATGCATGTGAAAATACATATTTTTTTGAAAAGAAATAAAATTTTGTTTTAAAGGAAATAAAAAGATAGAAAACTTTTTACAAACAGATAAATAAAATACACACAAAACATTAAAATAATACCAGAAATTATTCAAAACAAAAAAATATATATAGGAGCAAAGGAGCTAACGCCATGCGTTAACTTCTTAACGCCAAAGCAGAGCTGCATTTCTTGATTTTTTGAAAAATATTTTTCAAAATTCATTTGTATTATAAAGAGGCCTTCCTTCAGTTGAAATTTCAGAGAATGTTGATTAGATTTGAAGGCTCTTTTAGCAGGTTTTTGGTGATTTTTCAAATACTTGTATTTTGTAAAATCATTAAAGCTCAAATAATAAAATATGCAAACACAAGATGCAATGTTATAACAAAAACAAATATGCATGATTTATGTATAAAGAGTGAGATAATGTTCATGCAATGAATATAATATGAGTATATCTAAGATCAAGTTACCTTAACTACATGATTACACTCTAGCCCCGTACTAAGTGACGGATGGGCATGAGGAGCTGCACACATGCCGTAGGTTGGGGGTGTTAATCCCATATGCATACAAAAGACGATGCTCAACCTAGCACTCTTTCCCCTCAGTGCCTCGCAAAGCCCTACTGGAACCCTCCCCGGTTAAGGACAAGACATGACTTTGAGGTTAGGTCTCTACTGCACACAATCCTACGCCCTCGCTATTGTGAGACACAAGTCATGGGTTAATGATTATAGATATACTAAGCGTGTATGCCTTAAATATATTAATTATGGTATAATTGCATGATTAGTTTTGGATTTACAATTATATCGATGATTGTTGATTTTAAATCCACTTAGAATAAATTTTATTCATGCAAATAACTACAAAGAAAATTATAATTTTCATATTTTAGTAATATAATTTACTTTAGCATTACAAGATATAACTAGCATGAATATTGATTTCTATCTATGGTACGTGATAATGCTAGTGTGATGAGTTAGGACAACATGGTGCAAAGCTAAGTAAAGATGGACAAATATAAAATTGAGTTGCATGTATTCAAACATAGAGTTTTGAATTTTCATAGACCTAGAAAGAAGTGACAATTCTATTTGATTTCATCTTGTTGATATCAAGTTAATTCATAGGTCTAAAGATAATGAGATACAAGTAAACAATAGAGATGCACATCACACACACAAAACATGATATGAAACTATAATACCAATAACCATCATATATTTCATAATTCCTAAGGTTGATAGAAATAGTTGATTTAAGATATGTTTTGATGGATCATGAATTATGATATATAATTATAGTGAATTTTAGCATATGATATTAATAGATCATGGTGGTGATTGTGAAATCATATTTATCATTTTTGTAAATTTTCTTTTTGATTTTAATTTGTAGACATTAGACAAAAATAAATACATGGTATATGAAAATAATTATAGTAAAATAATTTTTCAGAAATATAATAATTAAAGAAATCAGAATTTTTAGGAAAATATGCTACCGCTAGCGTTAGTGATAATGTCTGGCGTTAGCAACAGAGTTACAATATTTGATTTTAAAACACATTGTTTTTTATATTATTTGATTCTGATTTTTCTCGATTATGACTTTCAATATAAGGGCTATTATATGCAGCAACAAAAAATAGACAAATATGCAATAAGTTGTGCATTTAATACTTTAGCCTAAGACCCCTAAAAGTCCATTTAAATCCAATTTTGAAAGTAATTTCATTAGTCTTGATAATATCATTTTGCAAATTTAGCATTCAATTTATAATGATAATATAAGACATTTATAGGCAATGGATTTAAAAGGATAAAACATAGAAAAACGAAAAGATAGATCACTTAAAAAAATATGACTTTATGTTCAATTTAATTCGATTTGATTTGTCAAACATTAGGCTTAAAATGAATGTCATATCTCATGATACATAAAGTGATCATAAACAAGTTGGCTCAAAAATAAAAAAATAAATAAAAGAAAAAGCAATTAAGCATATCATGAAGTAGAGTAATGATATTTCATTTTTAATTTATTTCTACTTCATGCAATACAATGATTCCTAGTGAATGAGAGATTTAGGTATCCAAAGGGGACCGTGTGTGATGGTTCCTTTGGGTACCCAAATACATCGTGTTGGCTTTTGGAGAGATAGTGATGAATGGGCCTTTACAAGTGGAGTTAGTGTTTCGTTTTTAATTTTGGGCCTCCATTCAAACTTTGGTTGTTTATCTTTTAAATTCATATTATGATTATTTGACATCTTTTTGGAATGATAGTTGTTTAAAAAATAATTCATTTGGGATTTATGTTTATTCAAATTATTTTTCAAAATACATTGATGTTGATAATCATAATTAGTTTTATTATATGGATTCTTTGAAAGTTTATAAGAGTGATTGTCTTTCTTTAGAATTGAATGTTGAAAGAGTGGGTTACAATATGTTTTAAATGATTGATTCTTATTTTGATGATTTCCACAACTCTTTCTTATAGACATACTCTTATAATATGAAGGATAATATTTTATAGTTTGATTTTCATGAATATGAGTTTTTAAATTTGAGTCATGATTGAAAATATATTGAGACTTATAATAGTGACTCTTAAGAATTTTGTGAGAGTCATAATTCATTTTGAAACAAAATTCCTTTTGATTTGATGTATGAATATGGTCCTTTTTAGAAATTATTTTGTAAGCTAATTTATCTTTGTTATTCAAAATCTTATGATGAATGACATTACTAGAAATTAGAACTTTTTCAACAAAAGATTTTAATTGTCTTAACTTACAAGTTAAAGCATCATTTTCAATTATCAATTTTTCATTATGTTCTTTAGAAACTAAGAGCCCTTTCTCAATATCCTTGAATTTTTCTTTTAATAGATTGCATTCTAAACAAGCAGTAGGAATTTTAATTAAAGAGTATGAAAGAGAATTTGAAACATCAATATAAGATTCTACTTTAGCGTTTGCTTTTAAAGTTTTATTTTCTAAACGTAATTTGGAATTAGCCTGTTTTCACTTTGAAATTTTACGTTTAGAAAATCTAAGCACAGTAAATGTAGAAATAGAATTAGTTACTAAAAGAGAAGATTTAGATTTTCTTACCTTGTTATAGTTTCCGTCTTCTCTTTTGCTTGATGTTTTGCCATCAATTGAGTTCAATATTGTTTCTCTCTTAGATTGATCTTCCTCCAAGAATGAGTCCTCGTCGATTTCTTCTCTTGGATCCATAAGGAATTCCTCTTGTTCATCATCTGTGGAAGGAAGACTATAAGTATTCTCATGAAATTTCCAAACTTCAAAAGCAGTAGAAAGCGTATAAATAAGTTTGAAAATATTTTGATCTAGAGCACAATATAGACTATTCATAGATTTGGCATTTAAAAACATTTCATTTTTATTTAAAATACTTGGGGGCATTTTAATAGTAATATTCCAAACTTCAATATCCATAGATTTAAGAAATTTTTCCATAAGAGTTTTCCACCCATTATAATTTTCACCCATAAATAATGGTGGACATAATTATTTTTCATTTTAATAAAAATTATCCACTCTAGAAGATGTGATATCATGAAGCGCTGATAGATAGAATAACGACGTAGGAGGCAAGCGCACCTATCGCGTATAGTATATATGATAAAAAATCATATCAAGGTCGTATTTAGTCCTGGGTCCCGTCGAGTATTGTTACTTCGAGCTACGGTTATTGTTTTATCGGTGATAAAGCGTGGATAAAAATCAAAGTAAAAACCATAAAGCCAAAAAATACGTAAGTAAAATGCGGGAAATAAAAACACGAAAATAAAGACAAAATGCGGGAAATAAAAACACGAAAACAAAAAAAATGCCAGAAAATAATAATAAAAGAAAACACGAATAATAAAAACTTAAAGTGAAAATACAAAAACAAAGAAAGCATTACGAGGGAAAAACGCTCGCTTTGAAGCGATTTTAAATGCAACCCGAATATCCCATTCTAAACTACCGTGTCAAGGAAGAAAAGAACGAAAAATTATGACGACGCATAAATTCGAATCTAAGCGAAAAAAACGATGTTATGGCGACAAAAAATCTAGCTAAAGAAAGAAAAATTGCAAAATTAGTGCGGATATGAAACTAAGTTTATGAATTGAAATACGGTGCAGAAATAAAGCTAAGTTAGAAATTGAAATTGCAGTGCAGAAATGAAATTGCAGAATTGAAATTACGCTACGAATGAAAAAAATGCACGAAAATAAAAACTACATTTATTTATTGCCATAATAACGGGGTTACACGAAATAAAATTACAAAAATAAAAACATTACAACATTTAATTACAACATTTATAAAAACACTACAACATTTAAAAAGATTTACAAAAAAATTACAACATTTAACTAATTTATATAAAAAACAAAACATGAAAATAAAATTACAACATTTATATAAAAAATTACAAAAAGAAAATACAAAAACTAAGGTGGCAAGGATTGTGGAAGATCACCCAAAAAAGGGCAATCCAAGAGGTGCAAAATAGTGAGGAGTTATGCCTCTATTTATAGAGAAAATTGGGGTGCGAATAGAGGGCTGGAAGCTGAGCTGGCTGAAAAGGAAGCTGCTGGAATGCTAGCTGGGAGGTGAGGTGGCGGGCTGGGTGCGAATAGAGGATTCTGAAAGCTTCTAGAAGGTGGCTGGATGGCAGCTGGATAGCTAGCTGGCGGTGAGCTACAGGGGCAGGCACGGGCAGTAGGGGTGGGCAGGACAGCTAGCGGGCGGGACAGCTGGCTTTAATTCCACCAAAATGAGTTGGCCCAGTTTCGATCCCGGGTTGCTTGAGCAAGCTTAACCTGACCACACCACTCAGCCAAGCGCGCAGTTATGTTTAAGAAAGGAATATATTAAATATATAATACTTTTAAATGTATTTATTAATTAATAACAAAATATTTTAATTAACTAGTATAATATTAGATTAATTATTAGTTTTGTTTATTATTATTATTGTTATGCATTAATATATATTATTATTTATTATTATTATGCATATACAATTATACATACATAAATATTTATTAACTTTATATAGTTTATATTTTCATATAGTTTATTTTATTATTATATATTTAACTTATTATAGTTTATAATTACATAAATATATAGTTTTTATTTAATAAATATTTACACATACTTTAAATATACATTTACATATATCTATATACATATATATTTAAATACTTTATATCTATTTCTTTTTTACATAAAAATGTATTAATACATATAAATTAGCAAAAACAAATGATTTGTTAAATATTTTACAAGAAATATGTACAATATTACTTAAAACTAAGCTAAAAACTATACTAAAGTATGTATAATTTACTATTCATCAAATACCCCCATACTTAAGCTTTTGCTCTTCCAGAGCAAAAGTAAGGGATACCTATAAGACGTTTAATAAAATTTCAAATTTACTAAAGTTTTATTTAATCAAAAGTAAGTTTGAAATAAATTTTAGGGAATAAAAAAGGTAAGTCCTAAATTATGAAGATGATTTAAAAAGAGCGAAAAAGTTTTAGCGAGACATCTAAAGTTAGTTAAATAGCGTCGAATATTGCAGTCTTTGGCGCCTTTAATCAGAGTAGAATTATATAAAACTTTAACTTTTTAAAGAAATTTTTTAAGAATAAATAAAACCTACCAATTATGCTCTCGCAAACTTCTTAAATTAAAATCTAGCCTACAATTTTATTGGCTAAGGGGTAGGGGAAAAAAGGTAGCCTTGGCAAAAAGAAGAGTGCTTGGATTAGGGGTAATGGATTTAATCCTCTCACCCCACCTTTTTGGTGGTTTACTTTGGCTCCCGCCGCTGGTTTACGAGGGAAGATTGAACATTTTTAAACTTAACCCAATGCCCGTGTTTACGGAAATTTTTTTTATTCCCATTGACATAGGATTTCTTTTAACAATATTGGGTGCCTGTGTATACGGAATCTTTTATTCCCATTGACACATGATTTCTTTTAAACTTCTTCTTTTATTTTTTTATGCCAAGATAAATTGGTGTTTAAAAAGGGGGGTTTCAAGAGAAAATCTAGAATGATAATAAAAAATTTTGAGAGCAAAATTTAGTAGATTAAAATATTCCTAAAGTTTCACAAGTTTGGAGTTAGAATAATTAAATCTAAAGATGGTTTGCCAATATAATACAAAAAGAAACTATTTAGGGTAAACCCGAAGTAGTGCTAAAAGGTTTGTTCTCAAATTATATTAAAATCACAAGATGTTCTTTACTACTAAAATTCCAAAAATTCAAATCTACAAACTATGATAAAGATAAAATGATTTTAGCAAATCAAAAATAATGAAAACGCTTAAAGATAAACTCTACCTAGCCTTGGAAATAACAAAAAGCTAAGTAGGGGTTTTATTCTATTTTTGGATTTTTTGGATAAGGTTTTTTTTTCATCATTTTTTTTTGAATTTTTTAAGATATGATATTTTTTTGGATTTTTATATTTTGTTGTAACAAAATACATATAAATAGTTAATAACAAAGAAACAAAAGAAAGAAGAAAAGTTAAGAAAAATAAAGATGCATAAATAATTTTTTTGTGGTTTTTTTTTTTCTAATGTTTTTTTTCAACCAAAATTTTAGATTTTTAATTTTGTTAAAAATATGTACATTAATAAAAAAAGGAAAAGAAAAAAGAAAGAGAGAGAGGAAAATAAATTATTTTTTTTGGGTGTTATGAAAAATTTTGTGAATTTTTTTATAACAAATTTCTAAGTAAAAATTTTCAATTTTTTTTTTGGATTTTTCAAATCTTTATCTTATATATACATTAATACTTAAAAAGGAAAAGAAGAAAAGGAAAGAAGAAAATATAAAAGAAAAACATATATAATTTTTTGGTGTTTTTCTAAGAAATTTTTCATCATAAATTTTTTTTATTTTGATTTATTTTCAAATATGGATTATTATTTACAAACAAAAACACAAAAAGAAAATAAAACATTTATAATATATTTTTTGGTGTTTTTTCTAAGTTAATTAATAGTTTTTTTTTGGATTTTTGATTTTGTTACATATTTACATATTAAAATTTTACAAAAAGAAAAATAAAAGCAGAGGGACAAATTTGTTGCAACAAATTTTGTTATGTTGTAACAAAAATTGTAATGTCGTAACAAATTATTTAATTTTTTTGGTCTTTTCTATATATATAAAAAGGACAAAAATAATTACAAAAGAGGAAAAACACCCTCATACTTAAAAGTCAACATTGTCCCCAATGTTGAACTTAAGTATGAGGAACAATCTTATATATATACAAAATCATAATAAAAAGAAAAATACAAGGAGGGAAAAAGTAGGGGGAAAAAGCACGCCCCTTGTACAACCCCGATATTCGCCCGCACTCGAGGAGGCGAGCCAAGGGGGGCGAACCCTGAGCTCCGGCGAGGCCGGCCAAGGAAGAGCAAGAGACTGCGCAGGCGAGCGAGCCCAGCGGAGGGAAGGTAACCGGCTCCGTTGAGACTCGGCAAGTGTAGTGCATGCGAGCCCGACCAGTTGAGGAAGGAGTTCGCTAGGCGAGCCCGAAACCTTGGGGTACAGTTAGCCATTTTGGGGTGCGGATAGCCATCCTGGGGTTCGCCGACCCAGAGGCTCGCGAGCTCCACTCGCGAGGGAGGTCGGCTTGGCCGGGTCGCTATTGGCGAGCCCAACCAGTCGAGGAAGGGGTTCGCTAGGCGAGCCCGCCTAGAGGGAGAGCAGATAGTCATCCGGGGACTCGCCGAGGTAGTGCAGGCGAGCGAGCCACGTAATGCGCCGATAATACCCCTGGGTTTCGCCGACCCAGAGGCCCGCGAGCCCCACTCGCGAGGGGGGTCGCGAAGCGGGCTGGCTCGCCCCGTAAAAGTCCAGGAAGGGATTTTTACCAAGGGGCCCCCGGTGGCCTGCATTTAGCCTCTCCGAACAGCGGAGTTTGGCTGTTAGCAGACCAATCCGGTGTGCGGATAGTGAGAATGGACAGCGGGATTTGGTTATTGACAGACCACGAAACTAAAATCTATAAATAGACCTCAAAGGGCATCTTGGAAGAGGACGGTTCATTATCTTTGAGCTCTTCTCTCCCTAAGTCGCTTTGGTTTGGGCTCTCTAGCTCTCCAAGGTGCCCGAGTCTTAGCTTTGGCTTGGGAGGGGAAGTGCTCAACGATCTTCCGGGTTAGTGGAGGGACCTCCTCGCTGAGACTAGGGTCTTTGTTCCTTGCTCAAATCGTCGGCCTCACCTCTCCCGAGGGACCGGTAAGGGCTAGCTGCCCCTCATTTCGGTGAGGGCCCCGAGCTCCACAAGAGACCGAGAAATCGGTTTCAACATTTTGGTGCGGTGAGCGTGGAGCGCGGCTGGTTCAAGAAAGCCCCAGAGAAGAGTTATGGCTGGAGATGAAGAGCAGGGCGAGGATTTCGGCGAGACCCCTCAGGAAGCGATGGCTAGGATGTTCACGGATTTCAGGAAGGAGGTGCTCGACACCTTGGGGTTCACGGTCACGGCTCTGCGAAGTGAGTTTGCGACCCCGGCACCTCAGACGACCACTCCCCCAACAACAGTCGGCGAGAGGGCACCAGGAGGAAGGGCCGGAAAAGAGGTTGCAGTTGAACCAGGACATGACAGGGAAGGGCGAGTGCTGTTCGCCAGTCCGGCGAGCCCGGTGTTAGCGAGCTCCGCGCCGGCGAGTTCGGTGCCGACAAGCTCTGCCCCAGCGAGCGCGGCGCAGGCGAGCGCGCGCGAGGAAGATGCGGCGACAGTCGGGGTGGTTCAGGCGAGCGTCGCCCTCGCGAGTGCGATCCCAAGCTTGGCGAGCGAGCTAGGTCCGCGAGCCGAGCGAGAGAAGATGGCAGGAGGGGGAAGTCCCTTCTGCGAGTTAGTGTTGTCTGCACCCGTTCCAGCGGGATTCGGGGAATGGGATAGAGTGTACTACAATGGCAGAGATGACCCAGTTCAGCATCTGCAGTCTTTCGAGGACTCGGTCTCCATCAGGCCGATGTCCGATGCCTTCAAGTGTCGGCTCTTCGCCGTCACTCTCAAGGAGAAAGCCAGGGACTGGTTTCATTCACTTCCGGCAGGCTCTATCTATGCGTTCGAGGACCTGCGCCGAAGTTTTTTGTTGAGATTTTCAACTTCAAAAAGGAGGAAGAAGGACGCTAATTCCCTCTTCGCGGTGAAGCAGGAGTCCAGGGAGACGTTGGCTCAGTATGCGGATCGGTTCCAGGAGGAGGTGCAGCTCACTCAGGAGGTGCCTGGGTTTGCACTTCAACTCGCCTTCACGGTTGGGTTGAAGGAAAGTTTCTTCAAGATGGCGTTGAAAAGGAAGGCCCCCATCTCCTATGAGGAGCTGATGGAGAGGGTGGCGGAGGAAGTAGCAAGCGAAGAAGCCAACCCAGAGCTCACCAAGAGGCTAGCAAAGCTCAGTGAGCCGGAGATGAGGCAGCAAGAGGTCAGAAGAAGGGAAGAGCCCCGGGCCCCGGAGGGGGGATGGAGGCCGCAAGGTGGAGGAGTGCAGGGGCAGGGAAGGGGTTACGGCCCAGGAAGGGGTAACCGTTTCGAAGGACAATGGAGACCCCCCAGTTGGGGTGGAGGCAGGGCCCGATGCAGTTACCTCCCCTACCTCAACAGGCCATGGCAATTGGCCAGGGAAGAGGAAGGGGAAGGGGAGGAGAAGCGGAGACGGCGGCCGCTAGGAGAAGAAGGAACAGGGTAGCAGAGACCGAGGCAAGGGAAGTGGCGGTGCCATACTGCATCTTCCACGATGTAGAAGGCCACTCAACGGACACCTGTCCGGAGTTCCTGGAGGTGAAGAGGGGCAGAGCGCCCGCGCCACCACAGCAGCAACCATTAAGGATCGTGGAGGTGGAACCTCGAGAGGAAGAGGAGGAGAAATGTGAGGATAGAGCAGATCTGGGGAATAGAGGAGGGATCGGAGTGATCCATGGGGGGGGTAGGGGTGGAGGCAACCCGCAAGGCTAGTCTCCATACCATCTACCGCCGGAGCGTAGCGTCAACATCCACCGCTCCACCCCCGGCCGAAAAAATTATTTTCACCCAGAAGGACATGCCGAGCTACGAGGACCCGTTCTGTGACGCGCTAGTCATCCAGACGGCGATCGAGAACTTCACCGTCTCCCGAATCCTAGTGGACAACGGGAGTTCAGTCAATGTCATCTTCAAGAAGGCATTCGACAAGATGGAGGTGGAACCCAGAAGGGTGTTGGCCTCAGATGGCCCTCTGTTCGGATTTTCGGGGGAGAGGAAGGAAGTAGAAGGAGGAGTAGGACTCCATGTGACCCTGGGGGGGTAGTCCCGGAACTGTCATTTTGTCATAGTGGACGCCCCGAGCAGTTACAGCGCTATCTTCGGACGGCCCCTCATCAGCGCGTTCCGCTGCGTCCCTTCCACTTTTCATCAGTGCCTCAAGTTCAACGACGGAGGGGTCCAGGTGCGGATCAGGGGGGATCCCAAGGTGGCAAGACAGTGCTACGTGACGGCTGTCAACACCATCTCCTGGATGGGAGAAGCTGAGGAGTGGGATAAGGTGGTGGAGGAGGTGGCCGAAGCCGGAGGTTTGGAGGTAGCCGAAGAGAAGGAGGGAGATGATATGCATGCCCGGGAAGGGGTAGCTGAGGTACCCCGGGCGGAGAGAAAGGGAGAAGAGGAGAAGGCCGAAGAGGAAAGGGTTTGGGGAGAGCAGTCCCGGTTGGAGGCTGTGGACGAGGTCGTGGAGCTCGAGGTCACCACCCGGCTGGGGGTGGTGGAAAAGGTCCGGGTCAGTGGAGAACTCAGCCCAGGAGATCAAGCGGAGATTCTGGCTTGCGTACAGAAGAACGTGGACGTCTTCGCTTGGAGCGCCGCGGAAATGCCCGGGATCGACGCGGATGTGGCGTGCCATCGCCTCAACCTCGACCCCGGTGCCCGCCCCATCCATCAGAAGAGGAGCGCCGTCGCGGACAAGCTAGAAGGGCCCATCCGCGAGGAGGTGGGCAAACTCCTGCAGGCCGGGTTTGTATCGGAGATCCAGTATCCAGGCTGGGTCTCCAACGTCGTTATGGTAAAGAAGGGGGGAGGTAAGTGGCGTATGTGTATCGACTTTTCGCTTCTTAATAAATCATGCCCGAAAGATTGCTACCCCCTGCCCAGGATCGACGCGCTGGTTGACTCAGCCGTTGGTTTTTCTGTAATGTCTTTCTTAGATGCTTTTTCAGGTTACCATCAAATTCGCATGCATCCCCCGGACATCAAGGATGTTTCCTTCATCACGGGGGATGGATGTTATTGCTACAAGATGATGCCCTTCGGGCTCAAGAATGCAGGGGCTAAGTACCAAAGGATGATGGATAGGGTCTTCCGCGAGCAGAAAGGAAGAAATTTAGAAGTCTATGTCGACGACCTCATGGTTAAGAGCCGAGATCTCGAGACCCACCTCCGAGACCTCGAAGAGACATTTGGGACCCTGCGGCGGTACAAGAGGGAAGTTCCTGGGCCATTTGCTCACCCCCGCAGGAGTGGAAACCAACCCCGACAAAGTTAAAGCGGTGATGGAGCTGGGGTCGCCAAGAAATCCGAAAGAGGTTCAGAGCCTCACAGGGAAATTGGCGGGGCTCAGCAGATTCCTCTCCAAGGCGGGGGAAAAGTGTGCACCTTTCTTCAAAGTACTGCGGGGCAACAAGAAGTTTGAATGGACCCCGGAGTGCGAGAAGGCCTTCCAGGCTCTGAAAGAACAGCTCACCCAAACCCCTCTGCTCCAGGGACCGAGGCCAGGGGAAGACCTATCTCTATATCTAGGGGTAGGATCTGAAGCAGTAAGTTCCGTGTTGATCCGGGAAGAAGGAAAGAAGCAGCTCCCAATCTACTATGTCAGCCAGGTGCTGAAGAAGGCGGAACTCCGGTACCCGATCCTAGAAAAGTTAGCCTTCGCATTGGTGGTGTCGGCCCGGAGGCTCCGGCCTTACTTTCAAGCCCATTCGATTAAAGTAGTAACGGACCATCCGCTCCGCAAAGTCATGGAAGGGGTGGAGCACTCAGGAAGGTTGGCGAAGTGGTCCGTGGAATTAAGCGAATTCAATATCACGTTCGTACCCAGGACATCCATCAGGGCTCAAGCAGTGGCAGACTTCATGGCTGACTACGCGGCCGAAGTGGGGGAGCACGAGCCACCTCCCCCAGAAGCATGGAAAATGTTAGTGGACGGAGCGTCGGGAAAACACTCCTATGGAGGGGGAATAGTCCTGGTGAGTCATCAGGGGACTCGGATTGAGCAAGCCTTAAACATCCAATTCCCAATCACCAACAACCAGGCCGAGTACGAAGCAGTGATAGCGGGCCTTCGGCTAGCTCGAGAACTAGGTGTGCAGGACGTGGAGGTCTCCACGGACTCCATGGTGGTAGCATGCCAGATCAAAGGAGAGTTTGAAGCAAAGGGCCCAACCCTCCTACTATACCTAGAAAAAGTTAAAGGAGTCATCGGGCAGTTCCGCACCTTCTCCATCAGGCACGTGCCGAGGGAAGAGAACACCCAGGCGGACCTCCTAGCCAAGTTCGGTCCCCGAGCGGGGGGAACGACTTCGGAACTCTTCCGACCCTCCATCGAGGAAGGAGAATTGATGGAAGTGGATCAACAAGCCTCGTGGATGGACCCGTTCATCACCTTCCTATCCTCCGGGCAGTTCCCTGGAGAGGATGTGGACAAGAGACACTTCAGGTATAAGTCCGCCTATTACTCTTTGCATGCAGGGGGGCTATATAGAAAGACTCTCTCGGGACTCCTGGCCCGTTGCGTCTCCGAGGAGGAGGTCCCGAGAGTGCTGGAAGAAATCCACTCCGGGGAGTGCGGCAGTCACTCCGGGAGTCGGACCCTGGAAGGGAGGGTGTTGAGGCAAGGCTACTTCTGGCCCACTCTAAGCAAGGACGCGACAGAGTTCACAAGAAAGTGTCAGAAGTGCCAATTCTACGCTCCGCTCCAACTCCTCCCCGCTCAAAGGCTCCGTACCATCACGGCCCCCTGGCCCTTCGCCATATGGGGGTTGGACCTGGTCGGCCCCTTTCCCCAAGCCAGCGGCCAGAGGAAGTTCCTGCTGGTCATGATCGACTACTTCTCCAAGTGGGTAGAGGTGAAAGCACTTGCTAAGGTAACCTCTCAGGTTGTGAGGAATTTTGTGTGGGGAGAAATAATTTGCAGGCATGGACTCCCTCTAGCTATAGTGACGGACAATGGGCCACAGTTTGCGAGTGAAGAGTTTGTCGGCTTTTGCACTCAGCTCGGCATCGACCTCAGGTTCGCTTCAGTCCACCATCCGAGGAGCAATGGGCAAGTGGAAGCGGCGAACAAGATAATCGTCAACCTGCTAAAAAAGAAAGTGGAGAACCTACGAGGAAGTTGGGTGGAACAACTACCCTCCAAACTCTGGGCCATGCGGACTACTCCGAATACCGCCACCGGGGAGGCTCCATTCAAGCTCTCTCACGGGTCCGAGGCCGTTCTCCCCATAGAGTTTGAGGTGAAGACCCCCCGGGTGATCGCCGCAAGCGAGGGGGATGAAGAGTGGTTAGAAGGTAACAATGCAGAGCAGAAGCTGTCCTTGGACTTGGTGGAAGAACTCCGAGACTTGGCTACCATCAGACAGGAAGAGGTCAAACGGCGGATGGCTCGATATTTTGACAAACACATCCGGATCAAGCACTTCCAGAAAGGGGACCTAGTCCTAAAGAAGGTCGATGCGGCTGGCAGAGGGGCCTCGGTGGGTAAGCTTAACCCCAACTGGAGGGCCCATATATCGTAAGCGAGGTGCTCAAGTCGGGGGGGGTATCACCTCCAGGATGTGGAAGGGATACCTCTCGACCGAGCTCGGAGTGGGGATGATTTGAAACGATTCTACCCTTGAAAGTTTTATTATGTTGTTTAAATCAATGTCTTACTTTCATTTGTTATGCTTTTAACTGCTGCTGTGTCGAGGTAACAAGCATTGGTGCTGGAATGCCCCAGATCGATTCCGCTCCCGGGCTCTCACTAGACGGGGGGTTCAGGTTGATCTCTGGAGAGGCTGGCAGGGTTGGATAAGTATTGGTGCTGGAATGCCCCAGATCGATTCCGCTCCCGGGCTCTCACTAGACGGGGGGTTCAGGTTGATCTCTGGAGAGGCTGGCAGGGTTGGATAAGTATTGGTGCTGGAATGCCCCAGATCGATTCCGCTCCCGGGCTCTCACTAGACGGGAGGTTCAGGTTGATCTCTGGAGAGGCTGGCAGGGTTGGATAAGTATTGGTGCTGGAATGCCCCAGATCGATTCCGCTCCCGGGCTCTCATTAGACGGGGGGTTCAGGTTGATCTCTGGAGAGGCTGGCATGGTTGGATAAGTATTGATGCTGGAATGCCCCAGATCGATTCCGCTCCCGGGCTCTCACTAGACGGGGGGTTCAGGTTGATCTCTGGAGAGGCTGGCAAGGTGATAAGAATTGGTGCTGGAATGCCCCAGATCGATTCCGCTCCCAGGCTCTCACTAGACGGGGGGTTCAGGTTGATCTCTGGAGAGGCTGGCAAGGTGATAAGTATTGATGCTGGAATGCCCCAGATCGATTCCGCTCCCGGGCTCTCACTAGACGGGGGGTTCAGGTTGATCTCTGGAGAGGCTGGCAGGGTTGGATAAGTATTGGTGCTGGAATGCCCCAGATCGATCCCGCTCCCGGGCTCTCACTAGACGGGGGGTTCAGGTTGATCTCTGGAGAGGCTGGCAAGGTGATAAGTATTGGTGCTGGAATGCCCCGGATCGATTCCGCTCCTGGGCTCTCACTAGACGGGTGGTTCAGGATGGTCTCTGGAGAAAATGATAGGGTGATAAGTCTTATGCTGGCAAACTCCTTCTCGCTCGTCGGGCGTGCTCGCTCGGCTATGAGAGGTCGCGTGCGACAATACGCAAGTGACAAGGATCAATCTCATACGATCCCAAATATCCAGTCCTCGGCAGAAGGGTTGCCTGCACTGAGTAAGAAGCTAGCTCTCGCCAAGAGGAAAAATACCCTACGAAACCTAAAGAAAATACGCGTAGCTAAAGGCGCAACGGGCCCAAGGCAGACGGCGAGAGACCCGAGCAGCCGGAGCGTCCCGCGCGCACCTATCCAATAACGAGCGGCGCGAGAATGACCTCCGCGAAAACGAATCACGAGATGAGCAAGGGCGAGACGGTCGAAAAATGAAAATAACAACGAGAAAAGGAGAGCACAGTGAAAACAAAATCTGCATTCTATGTTTAATAATTCAGTTACAATCTTTGGCGATCTCGCCGATCAAAAATTATAACACGTTACAACACAAAAGGGAGAAGGGCGGTGAGCTTCAAGAATCGCCCGCAGATCCTTCTTCATCATCGCTGTCCTTCACCGGCGGGAGAGGGAGGAAGAGCTCTGGAACAATATCTTCCAGAGTCATGTCAGCTGCATTATCCGCCAAAAGGCCGATCGCCTTCGCCACCGAGAAAATGTAGCGAGCCGACTCTATCGACCCCACACGAATTTCTTCGTCTCGCGCCCGCCGGTCTTCTTTTAAACGGCGAGGCGAAGGGGGAACCACGGCGCGAGTGAGGTCGCTATTTAGGGCCTTCAGCCCTACCACCTCGCTCTCCAAGTCCTTGATGCGAGCGTTGGCCCTCCCGGCGACCTCGACATCCTGCGAGCAAGTCAGGTTAGAGAGATGAAGGGGTTAGGGGAAAATACGAAGTTGGAAGTCTAGATGACTCACCACCCTTGCCTCCACGGCGAGCAGCTTCTCTTTCAGCTGCGTGCTCTCGGCGAGAACTCCCTGGTAGGCCCTCGCGAGCTCCACATTCTGAAGCTCCAGCTGTAAGCAACGCCTCCCCGTCATATGGGCGAGCTCGGCAGAACGCAGCTGGGACCTCGCGCTCTCATAAGCAAGGGTCCTCGCGGTCTCATCCTTGTAAGACCCTGCATCTTCGCAGCCATAAAGCGCGAACGAAAAGTCAAAGGCGTGACCACTGACGGTCTCCTTCTCCACCCAGGAAGGGAGGATAGAAGAGATGTCCACCCTGTTTGTCTCTGGCTTCCAGGTGACAAGGGGCTCGCCAGTCTCGTCCCAACGCCTCTGGCCGAGCCCGAAGTTATAATGGTTCACCGGGATGGGGAGGACCGAGGCCCTGACCGCCTCCTGGCCATGATCTTAGTCCTCGCCCGCCGAAAGGCCGGTAAGGTCAAACTCGTCGAAGGCAGCCTCGCGAGTTTCCTTGCCTTTCGACGAAGCGAGCGAGGCCGCGCTTTTCTTGCTTTTCTTTTTTGGCGGAGACTTCGGGACGGCACCATGACTGCCGGAGGCCCCCGATCTCTTGCGAGAGGAAGGCTCGGCCGGGGTGACGTCTCCTCGGCAGGCTTCCGCCCCCATGGTAGCGAGAGCCATTGTGGCATCGGTCTTCCGGTTTCTCGCGTAAGGTGGATGGAGGGGGAGATCTCGCTCGCCTAAAAACAGAATCATAGGGATGAGTACGATAGGCTTGCGAATTGAGACGAATAGGTTAGACAGAGATCTTTACCTTCTCCGGCGAGGACCGGAAGCAGCGAGTCTAGGTTGCGGCGGAGGTAAACGACCTCGAAGTTCTTCTTACAGAAGAACTGATGGAGGAGGGCGTCATGGCCGCCGAGGGCGGTGGGCCGATAGGTGGTCTCGCTATGTTGAATCGGCGAGAAGGGAATGTTGCCGAAGTTCCCCTTGACGACGACAAACTTTTGGGCCCAGAAGTGGGCCTTGTTGACGGTCTCAACCACTTTCGGGCCTGTGCCCACGAAATAAGCTGTCCCATCTTTGTAGGCGCGGAAGGAGAACAGCTTCCGGAAGACAGGAAGGCTGAACTCTATCCACTCCTCGCGGAGGTAGCAGGCGAAGGCGATGACCACCGCCATGGCATTGGGTGTGAGCTGGCCGGGAACCACGCCATAATGCTTAAGCACCTAACAGGTAGCGAGAACAAGATCAATCCACGCGGCGAGCGAGGCTCGAGTGGCAAAATAAACAACAAGCAAGAACGATTGTTACCTGGCGAACTTCTGGCCACAAAGGAAGGCGCAGACCGACCGCGAAGTGGGCGATAGGGATGGCCGACTAGTCGACCAACGGGTCATTGATCACGTCATCCTCACTAGGGCGGCGTGCCTCGAACGGGGGGAGAACAAAATCAACGATCGCGCTAAAGTATTCTTCGTCGGTCAGATTGCAAGAGAAGAAGCAGTGTTCGGCAAAGGCCTTTGCGACCCTCCGCCGACCCTCTGACTCCGCGTCGCCGCCCATCTGGAAGATCTGCGAGAAGGGGAAGAATGCGAGAACGAGAAAGAGCGAGAGCTCTGCAGCAGAAGGAGAAGAAGATCGAGAATAAATGCAGTGGTTGGCTCAATAAAGACCGCCTATTTATAGCCAAAACAAAAAGGCGGGAAGAAGTCCAAGCGTCAGCGAGCACGAGTATCAACAAAAACATCACGTCATGTCCGCGGGCGAGAAAAAAAACCTGCGAGGTTAGTACGAACGACACTTTCGAGAGATAAATTTGGCGAGAACAGAGGGTCCGCGCAAGCACAATATAATGTGAAAACGAAAGACTCGCTAGCACCAAGCAAGAAACAATAAAAAGCTAGTAATAATTGTCAGAAGAAATAAAGCCAACATATAAGCGGCAAAGATGCGAGTTGCGAGCCATGGCGAGATTGTCTAAAACAGCAATACCCCTTAATGATAATAAGAGCACAACAAAGCAGTTAGCGAGAATCGTGGGGGAGCCATTTCAACCGGCCACCACCCCGCGACCCTGACCTCGGCGGTGCCCTAGAATTATAATATTCCTCCGCCAGGCGACCCTCCCGATCCGTGAGGTAGGCGTAGTCCCTCATCCTCGCTATGTGTACCTCCGGCGTCGTGGCGACCTCATCCTGATCGCGGTGTCTCGCTTGCCGGAGCCTCGCACACTCCTCCATCAGGACCGCGTGCCTATCCTCCGCGGCTTCCCTATCCCGCCTCGCTTGCATATTGAGGTCCATCAGCATTCGCCCATGCTTCCTCAAGAGTTCCGCGGCTCGCTGTTTCATCATCTCGGGATCTCACGGATCACCTAAAAATTCCTCCACCTGATCAGGAAGGGGGGACATCTCGTCGTCGCCTAGTTCAGAATCGGTGTGCGGATTCTCGGCATTATCTGCAAGATCTCACGTCAGATAATGAGCACGAGGTCACGCAGGATGTCGGCGAGGCCATAATGCTTACCGAGAGGGGGGCGAGAACCCGAAGGACGGCCCTGGAACACCTTTCCATAATGGGGGTAAAGAGACTTGCCCAGGCCGGCAGGATAGGCCGTGCTATTGGTCGGGAGAATCTTCGGAGGGGCGGAGCCACCGGTCTCCTCGCTCGTCAGGAGCTGGAACCCGGGCTTGTCAGCGATCCTACCTGGAGGGGGCGGAGATGGAGGCCGCGACGACGGGCGGATCGGGGATTTCAGGGGCGAGACTGTAAGAAAAGGGTGACGGAGATCATATAGGGTCGACATAAATATTACGGCATGCGAGATCCAGATCGTACCGGTGGTGTCTTTCCCAGCGAGGTTCGTGTCCACCTGCTGGCTTTTCCGAGACCCCCCAGCACGTTCCTCAACGATCTCGCTCGGCAAAGTATCCTGCGAGGGGAAAAGAATGAAGAGCAACTTATCGGCGTGAATTCGAATAACTCATACCTTCTCGGGGCGGCGATCGTCCGGAGAGGAGTCCAGCACCACGGAGTCGTCCCCAGAGAGGCGAACCGCTTTCGCCTTCTTGACTTTTGGCGACTGGGCGGGGGGCGGCCGGCTCATCCAGGCGGGTACCTTGGTCGTGGAAGGTAGCCCGCCGGCTCTCAACGCCCTCAGGCGAGTCTCTGCTTCTTCGGAAATCGGCATCTCCCGGCAGCTAAGACAAGAAAGGAAGGAAAAGAAGCGACGCGCACCAGTGGGGGTTCGGGATGGTATTTATAACCTGCATGGTGGGTCCCACCAAAGATTCCTGACAGGTCATCGGGGGGCGGTCGAATATCCGTGGTTGGACGATTCTTCGCGAGGACATTAGTCTTCGCGAAGAGCGGGGATTGTGTACAACCCCGATATTCGCCCGCGCTCGAGGAGGCGAGCCAAGGGGGGCGAACCCTGAGCTCCGGCGAGGCCGGCCAAGGAAGAGCAAGAGACTGCGCAGGCGAGCGAGCCCAGCGGAGGGAAGGTAACCGGCTCCGTTGAGACTCGGCAAGTGTAGTGCATGCGAGCCCGACCAGTTGAGGAAGGAGTTCGCTAGGCGAGCCCGAAACCTTGGGGTACAGTTAGCCATTTTGGGGTGCAGATAGCCATCCTGGGGTTCGCCGACCCAGAGGCTCGCGAGCTCCACTCGCGAGGGAGGTCGGCTTGGCCGGGTCGCTATTGGCGAGCCCAACCAGTCGAGGAAGGGGTTCGCTAGGCGAGCCCGCCTAGAGGGAGAGCAGATAGTCATCCGGGGACTCGCCGAGGTAGTGCAGGCGAGCGAGCCACGTAATGCGCCGATAATACCCCTGGGTTTCGCCGACCCAGAGGCCCGTGAGCCCCACTCGCGAGGGGGGTCGTGAAGCGGGCTGGCTCGCCCCGTAAAAGTCCAGGAAGGGATTTTTACCAAGGGGCCCCCGGTGGCCTGCATTTAGCCTCTCCGAACAGCGGAGTTTGGCTGTTAGCAGACCAATCCGGTGTGCGGATAGTGAGAATGGACAGCGGGATTTGGTTATTGACAGACCACGAAACTAAAATCTATAAATAGACCTCAAAGGGCACCTTGGAAGAGGACGGTTCATTATCTTTGAGCTCTTCTCTCCCTAGGTCGCTTTGGTTTGGGCTCTCTAGCTCTCCAAGGTGCCCGAGTCTTAGCTTTGGCTTGGGAGGGGAAGCGCTCAACGATCTTCCGGGTTAGTGGAGGGACCTCCTCGCTGAGACTAGGGTCTTTGTTCCTTGCTCAAATCGTCGGCCTCACCTCTCCCGAGGGACCGGTAAGGGCTAGCTGCCCCTCATTTCGGTGAGGGCCCCGAGCTCCACAAGAGACCGAGAAATCGGTTTCAACACCCCTATTTTGGAGACGGGATGACCGGAATAATTACCTGCAAAAGATGTTAAAATATAATAATAAAGGTTATTTACAAAGGGGGGGCATAAAAATGATAAAATCATATACATATATATATATAAGTTTTTTTATTTGTTTTTCTAATTTTTCTAAGTTGCAAAAAATAAAACATATATACATAAAGCAAAACTATATATATTTTTTTGGAAAGTTTTCTAAATGTATTTTCATTATTTTCGAAATATGCATATATATAAAAACCTTTATACTTAATAAAAATAAGAAAAATAAAGAGAAACTTTAAAATAAAAAACAAAGATGAAGAAGTGAAATGAAAGGATAAAAGTAATAGGGTTTCCCCTTTTCAAAGTATCGACAAAAATCCCCTTTCGGGTCTGTCGAAAAATCCTACTTCGAGAAAACTAACTATTATTCTATCTCAAAAATTCAAAAAATTCTTTTTGATTTATGTTTCAAAATTTTCCATTATTTTGTCATTTTAATTAGAGTATTATTTTGTTTTGTTTAAATATGCATAGATAATCTTAATGAAAATAAAATAGAAATCATATCATTTTTTCTTTATGCATATTTATGTACAAAATAAAACTTAATAAGTAATAAAACTTAAGAAAGAGAAAAAAAAAGAAAACAAAACATATATTTTTTTTTATTTTTCAAATCAATATTTTCATCATTTCTTTGGATTTTTAATATGATAAGAATATATATAAACACTTAACAAAAAGAAAAGAAAGAAAAAGGAAAGAGGAAAAAAGAGAAAAAATAAGAAAGCCAAAAATACTTAATTAATTTTTTTTGGGATTTTTTTTTTAGTTTTTCCATAATCATTTTTTTTTATTTTTCAAAATTTAGCCAAATATTTACATATATAAGTTACATATATAAAACCTAAAAATAAAAATAAGAAAGAAAGAAAGGTAAAAAGGTATTTACAAAAAGAAAGATACAATATTATATTAATTTTTTTGGATTTTTCTTATATGTACATTTATATACATAATGATACTAAAAAAAGAATAAAAATAATAAGAACAAGAAAGAGAAAAACAAAGTAAAAAGAACATTTATGATTTTTGGTTTTTTCTATATCACAAAAAGGATGAAATATATATATAAAAAGTAAAACCATATATATATTTTTTTGGAGTTTTCTAAATGTATTTTCATCATTTTTGAAATACGGATATTCAAATTTATATTAAAACATAAGAGAAAAAACAAAATTAATAAAGAAAATCTTTAAGATGAAAAGCAAAGAAGAAAATGTAGAAATAATAAGGTAAAAGCAACGGGGTTTCCTCTTTTCAAAATATCGACAAAAATCCCCTTTCGGGTCTGTCGAGTAATCCTACTTCGAGAAAACGATCTATTGTCCTATCTTAAAATTCCTAGAATTCATTTTGATTTTGGTTTTAAAGTCTTTCATTATTTTTTCCATTTTGAAATTTGAAATAATATGTTTTCAAATATGCATATAAAAACTTAATGAAACAAATAGAAATCCTATCATTTTTTTAGTTTTCTTATATGCACATTTATATACAAATTAAAGCTTAATAAAAATAAAAGTAACTTAATATAAAAACAAAAAGAAAAAAAAAAAGAAGAACAAATATTTTTTGTATTTTTCTAACTTTTTCATCATCATTTTTTTTCTTTATTTATAATGGATGATAAATAAGGATATAATATATCTATATATTAATACTTAACAAAAAAGAGAGATAGAAAAAATAATTTTTTTGGATTTTTTTATAAGAATATTTCATCATTTTTTTGGTTTTTAATTTTTTTATATTTACAAATTAAAGCTTAAGAAAAAGAGAAAACATATATTTTTGGGTTTTTTGGGGTTTTTTAATTTTTTTTATTTTTTTAAAGATGATAAAATCAATAGTGTATACTTTTTTCGCAATATCGATGAAATTCCCCGCCAACGGTGCCAAAAACTTGATAGATAAATTAACGACGAAGGAGGCAAGCGCACCTATCGCGTGTAGTATTTATGATAAAAAATCATATCAAGGTCGTATTTAGTCCTGGGTCCCGTCGAGTATTGTTACTTCGAGCTACGACTATTGCTTTATCGGTGATAAAGCGTGGATAAAAATCAAAGTAAAAACCATAAAGCCAAAAAATACGTAAGTAAAATGCGGGAAATAAAAACACAAAAATAAAGACAAAATGCGGGAAAAAAAACACGAAAACAAAAACAAATACAAGAAAACAATAATAAAAGAAAACACGAATAATAAAAACTTAAAGTGAAAATACAAAAACAAAGAAAGCATTACGAGGGGAAAACGCTCGCTTTGAAGCGATTTTAAACGCAACCCGAATATCCCATTCTAAACTACCGTGTCAAGGAAGAAAAGAACGAAAAATTATGACGACGCATAAATTCGAATCTAAGCGAAAAAAATGGTGTTATGGCGACAAATAAATCTAGCTAAAGAAATAAAAATTGCAAAAAACAAAACATGAAAATACAGTGCAGAAATAAAGCTAAGTTAGAAATTGAAATTGCAGTGCAGAAATTAAATTGCAGATTTGAAATTACGCTACGAATGAAAAAAATGTACGAAAATAAAAACTTAATTTATTTATTGCCATAATAACGGGGTTACACGAAATAAAATTACAAAAATAAAAACATTACAACATTTAATTACAACATTTATAAGAACACTACAACATTTAAAAAGATTTACAAAAAAATTACAACATTTAACTAATTTATATAAAAAACAAAACATGAAAATAAAATTACAAAATTTATATAAAAATTTACAAAAAGAAAATACAAAAATAAAATACAAAAACTAAGGTGGCAAGGATTGTGGAAGATCACCCAAAAAAGGGCAATCCAAGAGGGGAAAAATAGTGAGGAGTTATGCCTCTATTTATAGAGAAAATTGGGGTGCGAATAGAGGGCTGGAAGCTGAGCTGGCTGAAAAGGAAGCTGCTGGAATGCTAGCTGGGAGGTGAGGTGGTGGGCTGGGGTGCGGATAGAGGATTCCGAAAGCTTCTAGAAGGTGGCTGGATGGCAGCTGGATGGCTAGCTGGCGGTGAGCTACAGGCGAAGGCACGGGCAGCAGGGGCGGGCAGGACAGCTAGCTTTAATTCCAGCAAAATGAGTTGGCCCGGTTTCGATCCCGGGTTGCTTGAGCAAGCTTAACCTGACCACACCACTCGACCAAGCGCGCAGTTCTGTTTAAGAAAGGAATATATTAAATATATAATGCTTTTAAACGTATTTATTAATTAATAACAAAATATTTTAATTAATTAGTATAGTATTAGATTTATTATTAGTTTTGTTTATTATTATTATTATTGTTATGCATTAATATATATTATTATTTATTATTATTATGCACATACAATTATACATACATAAATATTTATTAACTTTATATAGTTTATATTTTCATATAGTTTATTTTATTATTATATATTTAACTTATTATAGTTTATAATTACATAAATATATAGTTTTTATTTAATAAATATTTACACATACTTTAAATATACATTTACATATATATATACATATATATTTAAATACTTTATATATATTTCTTTTTTACATAAAAATGTATAAATATATATAAATTAGCAAAAACAAATGATTTGTTCAATATTTTACAAGAAATATGTACAATATTACTTAAAACTAAGCTAAAAACAATACTAAAGTATTGTATAATTTACTATTCATCAAGCGCCATTATTCCCGGTTGTGAAGTCGTATTGGAATAACCTATCCTCTGATACCACTTGTTGGATCTTATGGCGCCCTTAGAGGGGGGGGGGGGGGGTGAATAAGGGTTTTATGGAATTTAGATCTTAATTAAATTTATCAGAGTTTGTGACTGAAGTTTCAGAATATTTTATAGAAAAATATAGTTTAATATCTCAGATAAGGGAAACAGAACTTTTTTCTTACAGCTAACGTCTGGCGTTAGGTGTTAACGCTGGGCGTTAGCTCTTCATAAAATTAATCTGCTCAGAATTATGTCAATGAGATTTTACTAATGAAAACATTAATGAAAAATACAATTCCAGAAAATCAGAGATTATAAAAAGGATTATTGTATTTCAAAGATAATTACACAAATGTTAATTTTAATACTTTGATAAAAATATAAATTAAAACATTCTTGAAGAGGAAATAAAATCTATTGAATAGAACATTAAAAGACATGATTTTATTTCATAATAAATTGAATACAGAAATGTTTGATTTCAATATTGCTAGAAATCAGAGGCGTACAAAGTAAAACATTTTTTTCCTTTTCTATACCGACTTGTATCCCCACAAACCGGTTGGCTTTAGCCTATCCTTCCCCAGATATGGCCTCAAGACGCTCTAGCCAATCCTTCCCCGGATATGGCCTCGAGCACCCCCTAGATCTAATCTCCTAGTCCTAGTCGCCAACTCACGCGGCGAATTACCCCCTAAGCCGCACAAGGACCTAGTCGCCAACACAAGGCGAATTTACCCACGGAATCCTTCCCGGAATCCGACGTTCTCCCCGAACGATTTCTCCACACAAATTACAAAGAGAATAAAATAAAAGATTACAAGATAAGTAAAGAGAAACTCCCCAAGAAATTCTGAAGGTGAGGACGAAGGCGATGTAGATGTTGGCGTTCTTGAAACGATCATCCTTCGTATGGGATATGCGTTGTAGACCTTCTCCTTCAAAATCCTCTTTAAATCTTCATGATAGCCCAAGGGAGATCTCTTAATTGCTGTACACGAACCTCTCTCCAAAGTATCTAAATTCTGAAATCATCACACATAGAATGAGAGGGGTTGTACTTTAAATAGCCACGGGAGCTAACGCCTGTCGTTAATAGTTAACGCCAGCGTTAGTGAATGTGCACTTTCATGGCTGAAATCGTGCAATCATCAAGATCGTGGCAGTTTGTGGATTCAATGCGGGCGTTAAGAGTCAACGTTGGCGTTGAGTTTCATTCTCCTTCAAAGTTCGTCGAACTGCATCAAATTCGTCGAACTCAAGTTTAGCTCAGTTCGTCGAACTCTAATTCGTCGAGTGGCCTTCTCATTTCGTCTAACGGCATTTTCATCAAATGCACTTTCGTCAAACGGCTAGCGCCCAGCGTTAAGCCCTAACGCCTGGCGTTGTCTCTGGCTTCTCAACGGATTCATTCTCGACGGCAGTTCTTCTCGATGGATTACTTCTCAATGGAAGTTAACGCGGGGCGTTAACAACTAACGCGGGGCGTTAGCTCTCTTTCCAGAGAGTCACCTCCATTCAGTATACTACTCATAGGGATGTGTAGCTATAGTTCCTGTACAACCTGCATACTATAAACACACAAAATACAAGATCAAATACAACACGGTATTTGTTATTCTCAAACCAAGAGATGCAGAACATTGGCTCCAACACACCGTTCTCACACCATTGCAAGAGGATGAGTCGACCTACAGGCCTCCTTCGCTGGGGGGCTATGAGGTCAAGCTCCATATGTTCATCCAAGGGCACATCATGGACATCGTGTACCTGCGAATGCACATCAATTTGCTCCCGTCGGTCCATTCGGGAGAGGGTAAGGCGAACTAATTCAACCCCATCTTCTGCTTACTTTTATCTGCTTTTCTTTTTTCTTAATCCATCTGATGCAAGGATCCGAGATTTCCCCCTCCACCCACTGAATGCGAGTGTGGGGACTCCTGACACCACCCTTAGTCTCATGCGGACTGCCACCTAAGCCTTCCGCACTGATCTGGGCTCCTCGAAGCCTAGCGGCCAAAAGTGGAAGCCTGACGTGGCTCCCGGTTCTCCTTCCAAGCGGTCCAAGCCTTCATCAACCGCTAAGGTTAAGGCGGTCACCACCGAGACTCCTGGGCCGAGTGCCCCAGTCGCGGCGGACACGGAGGTCAGGACCTCTAGTGCGCCAATGGTGTCTTCCTCGGGACCGTAGATGAGAGGGCATCAAAATTTCACCCTGGGTGAGAAGTATGTTGATGAGGCACCAACCTGGACGGAGCAAACGGGTGTCGGTTTCCACCCTCCTACTAACCTGGACGGAGAAGGAAATCACCAGTGGTGAGTCCTATGACCTCTCTTTTTGCGCTCTACAGCTGTGAGGACGCCTCAATCGATGACGCCGAGTCCACCCTGACGCTCGCGCGGGCTCAGCTGCGCGCTCTCAAGCTTGCACATATGTCCTCATGCCACAACATCACCCTCGCGCGGAACCTCGCCGAGGTCGAGAGAACGCGCTCGCTCACCTCTTTTGAGGCCATGACCCTGAATCAGTAGCTGGAGGCCGCTGATTCTCTTCTCGCTAGCCTCCCAGTCCGAGTGGTTAGTACGACCCTCATAATGACTTAAGATTTTGTACATCCTTGCTTTTGTGCTAATATTTTCTTTTCTTGCAGGATACAACCACCTATGAAATCTTGCACGTACGAGTGGCCACCCTTGAGGACCGGGTCAAGGAGCTATAGGCCGAGAACCAAAAGCAGCGAGACGACATTGTTCCTCTGCCTCCTAGAGAGAATGATATTCGACATCTTTACACCAATGATGAGCTCGAGGCATTGGTGCAGGAGACTAACCAAGGAGTGGCGAAACATGCATTGGAGGTTCTTCAGAGTGCTAGGCTCCTGAAAGAAGGGTGCGAGAGGATCACAACTCTCCACGTACTATCTGAGCTCTTTGCCGTTGCGTCAACTTCATTTGATACTTTGATAAGCAGCCTGAGTTACATCGACTTTCACTCAATGTTGCGTCGACTACTAGTCGAGGTTGTGTCGACTTCTATTCAACGCAAGTTTAACTTAGCTATATTTTGTGCTCATTTTGACTTGGTCTTGACACTCTAATGTGAGCGTGATATCCTAGGACATCTAATGACCAAATTACCCTGTCTATACAATATGGGTAATTCATCCTAACTGATGAAATCACATTTATATAATTTGTTTAGATAAATCAAAGGGTATTTTTCCCAACAATCTCCCCCTATTTATCTCAACAAATTTTACAATTTGTTTATGTGATTTCAGTCATACACAAATGAAAAACATAGTACAAACATACAAATGTATTATAAACATAAAATATCATCATGGCACAGAAGCATAGATAAACATGATAAGCATCCAATTGATCAAATTTTCCTTCATAAATATATAACTTTATATATGTTTACTGAGAAGTTATTATAGGGATTGTTCACCTGTATTGTTCTACTCCTTTGGAGGATTTTTCATCTTCCTTGAGAACACTTGTTGTGACATTTTCCTTAGGATAAACTTTAGTGGCTCATCTTCTTCTTCAGCAGTCTTGACAGCATCTTGATAAATTTCATCTTCTTTGGGAGGCTCCCCTTGGGATTGTGCATCTTTTTCAGCAGTCTGAGCAGCCTCCTTAGAAATTTTTGAAACCTCATCTAAGAGCAAATCATGTGTGAAGAGCTCCCCCTAAGATGAAGCAATCATCTCCCCAGGCTCCCCTTGGTTTGATGTAGGCATCTCCCCCTGGATTACTATAGGAGGATACCCCTGAATTGTTCCTGTTTGAAAGATAGTGATTCTGTTGGGATCAGGAACATCAGCATATACGTCATTTGGAACAGCCTTTTGAGCAATCTCTCCTTGTAAACTTTTTCCCTTCTCCTGGCCACTCACATTTTCTTGAATAGGCAACCCCTCCTCATGCATATTCTCCCCCTTCTGAACCTTAGTGGAAAGGGAGGGTAAGAAAGATTTGGTGACCATTAAAGAGGAGACAAAGGATTGGAGTGCCAGGAGTGTCTCTTTTGATTGTTGTATCTCAGACTCCATCTGAGAATACTTTTTGTTGAATTTTCTGGACTGAGTGGCCAGCAAGTCAGCAAATGTGCTAGTAGCCAGTCCTACTGCTTTGGAAATTATTTGATCTATATTAAATGGGGGAGGTATAGAGGCAGAGGTGTGTGAACTGGTGGTGTGGAGATGATAACTAAAGGAATTGTTGTGGATTCCTCATTGAATTTTTGGATATTTAGGTGGATAAGGGATAATGCTTGATTGCCTTCTTGTGTTATGAGAGATTGTGGTTGAGAATGGATGTCTAGAAGGTTTTCAATGGAGATGGATGGTTGTTGTTGTGGTTGGAGAGGAATATGTGGTGTGGGTTCTGGAGTGATATTAGGTGGAATGGATTAGAGGTTTTGAGCAATGGGATCATATGGAATGATATCTTGTGGAACTGGAGAAAGAGGAGGAGATGGAGGTGCTTGACCAGGTTTTAGAATCTGCCTAGTCCATAACAACAACAATCAGGTTTTACTCTGATATCTTGTGAACCTGGGTTTTGGTAGGATCTTGTTGAAGATCTGAGATTATAGGACTTGTAAAGTCTGAGCTTTGTAGGGTTTTGTGTGAACCTGAGTTGTAAGATCTGATTATAGTGAAAAGATTTGAGTTGGAGAAGTTGCCTAGTCTAGCACACTACTAGATAGGTGGGAGGGACAGTGGACTACCTCTCCACACATTGTCTTGTAGGGAATCACTATAAATCATTGTGTGTTTTCTGTGATGCTTCTGTGTTGTGATAGATAAACTCTTAAACCACAAAGAAATATGAAAACACCTAATCACCCCCCCCCCCCCCTCTAAGTGTAGTTTATAGACAACCCATAATCTTTCAAAATTATTTCTATACTGGGTCAACGTCTAGTGTTAGCCTTAACGCCGACGTTAGCTTCAGTCCTATAAATAGGTGGCATTCATTCTCTTCAACAATCTATGCCAAGGAGACCTATTCCAGCACTTCAGAAACTCTGTGAGGGCCGTATTTTCAGACCACCATCTCCCATACAAATTCAAGAGAAGAATTCGAAGGAGGATCAGATCAACGCTCACCCAACGTGAAGAACGCTCGCTTTGACTTCGACGATATTTAGCGGATCTTCGTCGTCTCCAGAATTCTTCATAGGGAGTTTTTACTTGTGTTTTATATTTTGTTGCAACTCTTTCATTGTGATTGTTTAGTGAATTCGTCCCGGTTGTTCGCTACTAGGTCCGTACACGGCTTAGGGGGAATTCACCGTGGTTGTGTCGACTAGGTCTAGGGAGTAGATCTAGGGGGTGCTTAAGGACTTTTTGGGGATAGAAAGGCTAGAGCGGCTTGAGGATGTATCTGGGGAAAGATCGGTTAATGCCAACCAGTTCTTAGTGAGAAGAGTCAGTATAGAAAACGAAAAGTGTATTTCATATTCGCCTTGATTTCTAGCATCATAGAAATCAGATTTTGTAATCAAATTTTATAAATAATAATCATGTCTTTTCATGTTAAATAAAATTGATTTCATTTCTTATTTCTAGCTCTTCACTTTTGTTTCAATTTACTTATTAGAAAATCACAAAAGTCTTTCTTAAAATCCTAAAGTTTTCTAAAAGCCTTATTCACCCCCCTCTAAGGGCACCTCAAGATCCAACACACTTGCCATCCTAGAGAACTGGGCATTGTTGTGGATGATGTTCAGGATGGCAGGCTTAATCTCGAACTGGTTATTTGTGATGGTCAGGCCAAATCCCGGATAAACACCCCCGACAGTGTGAGTGGTGTAATTACGCATGGTTCGGGACCTTGTCCAGGCCACCTCTTGTTCATCTATAGCCTGACCAACAACGAGAACATTCTCTTCCCTGACGTCAACCCCATTATTTCGGTTGACGTCCATGGCAATAACAGCATGGCGGCACGCATGCAACGTCTGCTCAATTTTTTGATCGTATTCAACCAAATCCCCAGGGCCTCGCCCATGCATACTACTCACAACAACAAACAAAAATAAATAACAACAAATCTTTATAATGGCTTCTTGACAAAAACTTGATGCACTTATGACAAGTGTATCGGACGCACAAGTAATATAAAAGGGGGGAGTAAAACCCCAAGTATCTTTCTCAAGGAATGCTGGATGAGGTCTATGGATGGACTAATGCAGGCCGTAATGCTCTGCTTTGGCTAGAGGATGGACGATTTAGTTAATGGATGGAGGATTCGTAACCAATAGAGTGAGGGTCATATGCTCCTCGTCACTAGGCACGCAACTAGCAATTTCTAGTGTGGCAACTCGACTCCACGGTGTATTGGTAGATGGAATGGGGGCGTTCCTCTACTCACGTAACCCAATAACAATCATTCAAAGACATGAAATATCATTAAAATCAACAAGGGTTTATGATCATCATTCATACATCACAATAAACATCAAGAAATAACAACAATATTACAAAGGAGGAAAGAGTAAACCAAAGCACAAATATTCGCTGAAGATTCGCGTCTGGAATCGCATGTTTGTCATGATTCGTCCAAGCTCGGTCTTCAGCTGACGTGCCGGGTCCAGAGGAGCTGTCACATTCCTCTACGTTACCCGTCTTCTTTGGATAACAACTCCAATCTAGCTCTCGTCGGTGAACTCTTGGATGCAGCAGGAAATCACTTGGAATGGAGTTCTTGAGCTTACAGATGATTGATGAGGTCGATAAAGAAGCTCTAGCTCTTGATTTGCAAGGAGATGGTGGCCAAAGCTTCTCCTAAAAGTGTGCGGTGGTGGAGCGACAAAAGAGAGTTAGTACAATGAAGGGGTCACAAATAGCCCAATGAAGGGATTTGCCCAATGAAGAGTTAGTCCAATGAAGGGATTGCTCATATAACTTACATGGTACAAATTATTGTGCTCAACGTTTAGAAGGGTCAGATTCGCAAAGGATGTTTAGCGCTTGGACAAATAAATGCTAAATTAACTCCAAATTCACTCCTGTTAGAACTACGTTCAATTCACCCAACCACAATTCAGACCATCCAACCATCAAGAAAGCCGTTATGAGAAGGGATTATTTTAGGAGAGATTTTCTTGTAAGCTAACTATTCAAGAATAGAAGCACTTTAGTGTTGACAACAAGACATGAAACGGTAGAAGAAACCATTTAACAAGATTTTGAAACTTATAGTATTATTTTACACATCTTTTAGTATTATTTTATTATAGTTTTAATATAAAATTATATAATTTATATGGCTTTCTCATTTAAATGATTCCATTTTTCAATTCTATGAGCTAACTTAAACTTATTTCATGTTTTCTGGATGTTTTGAGCGAAATTTGCAAGAACACGCCCAAGGTCACAGGCGTGACCAAGGGCATGATAGCCTATGATGTTGTCCAGACCTGCTGCCGCCACTCTGGTTCATTCCGTGAAGATTTGCCAAGTGCACACCCAAGGTCACGGGCGTGACCTAGTTTCACGGTCACGACCCGCCGAAAACAGCTAGAGCGTAATGCCAAGTCATTTAAAGTTACAAGCCCCCGGTCACGGGCGTGACCGAGGGTGGGACATCCAGTCACGGGTGTGAACCGTCCCGCGCTCCTTCCTACCGAAGCTTCCTGCCAGCAGCCAGCTTTAAAGATTACATACCCTAGGTCACGGGCATGTAACCCAGTTTGGGAGTTCAAATCTCCTTTTCTTGTTTTATTTTCTTGTTTTAATCATTCTTGTACTTCTTTTTCTTCTTGCAAATTGTATTTCCAATTAAATAGTTTGTAGCATTCGATTCCTAGCTTGTAACTTTCTTTAGCAATTTAATAAAAATAGTTCTTTTTGTTCTCTCATTTTCTTCCTCTTTTATTATGTACTCTTTTATTTTTGTTGATTCCTTAATCTCAATGAGTAGCTAAATCTCTATTAGTACTCGGTCGAGATGATCCAAGGAATAATACTCGTCAAGAATTAATTTAGATCTTCATATTCTCTTCTTTGAATTGCTTAAGATTTATCCTTAATTTTATTGAAGTGAGATTGAATTTTTGATTTATAATTTTCATTAATGTTTTCATAATTTAGTAGTCGAGAGACTCATAATTCGAATTGATCACTTAAGGATAAAGAGAGTTGATTGCAACCCTTGAGAAAGGATGACATAAATCTCCCGGATTTGAGTCAAATCCAATAGAGGGGTTCACCATGATAAAGCGAGTTTTAGGGGTTTCGATTATATAACGAGAGTTCGGTTGATAAACCTAAACTCAGCTGAATGTATACTCGAGAACGGTGCATTTAGAATTCGGGAACCTCCACGGTCGAAGTAAATTTCTTAAGAGAATTAGAGTTCTTATTTCTTCTATTATTATTCCGTGGTGATTCGAATATCGAGAGCTAGTTTTTTAACTCATCATCTAGTCATTATTTTAATTTCCCCTTTTGCAAAACCAATCCAAGTTTTAATTGATAAAATAATAGAGATTTTGTGAAGTAAGAATACTCAACTCGCCCGAATTTTTATACGACCTTGGTTTTCACAAACCTATACTACTCTCGATATGGTACACTTGCCGTTGTCGTTTGCGGATATAGTTTTGCGCATCATGTCACATTCTTAAAATTTTCCTACTAGGGTTCATTTGAAATTTAGATTTTACTCACATGCAAGGGTGTCAAAAAATATTTACCAGACACTATTATCCACATAACCAATTTTCCAGAGAAGATTTGGCAGTAATTGAGTCAATTTAACCCAAATTGTACACCATAGATGGTTTATTAAATTATTACTAAAACTGTAGAAAAAAGTGCCCCAAAATTTCTCATTTTTGGGCATACAGTAGGTCTAGGGTACACACACATGTTTTCCAATTTTTAGCTTCATGCAATCTACTATATGAAAGTTATACATCTTCCCAAAGACCAGCCCCACCATAACTGCCCAACAAGGAGTTGTAGGGCTCCAACTGACTAGATTTCAATTACCATAGAAAGTAGACTCAAAGATCTATAAGTTGTCTCTGACCATTTTTCATTTTACGGCCTCTAAGGGCCTCAATTTTTGAGAACAAAGGATCACATTTTCTGTGACAATATACACATTTAATTAAAATGGTCTGCAGTTATCAGATCTATAAGATCGGACGGCCAGAGGTCTTTTTCCCCAATGAGCCAACAAACCTCAATTTACCCCACATGGAGCTACTTTCGAGCTCGATTCCGGCCACCAGAGGTGGTCTCCGGCCAATCCCCCAAGCCACCACCTTTGGCCCAACATTGGCGTCGTTTGGAGGTGACCTCTCAGCCGGAGTTGGCCAGAGCCGCTCCCCCTATCTTCCATTTTTGGCCAAAAAACTTGAAAAAAATGAAAATGGGATCTCCACCATTTCTCGATGGAATTCAAAAAGGAAAGAAGCTAAGTCTAGCACTAGGGGAGAGGAGATGGAATACAAGCCTAGATGGGATGTTTGTTGGATATTCCTCCAGCTGCCATTTTTGGAGCTCAAGCTTGACCTCCCATGGTGATCTCCCCTTCCAGTGCCCGATTCTCTTCTCCAATAGAGGTCTTCTGCTCCTCTCAGCATTCTAAAGGTGGTGGGGGTGTCAATTGAAGGTGGAGATAACTTTAACCCATGCTGCCATCATAGCCCAATTTTGGCCATGCTTGGGTTGTTCCTCCTAGATGCCATCTAACATCAATCCTTGCTGGAATTGATGGGGAATTACTGAGGGAAGTCGGTGAGGAGCTTTGGGAGGGTAATTGAGTGCCAATTGACACTCAATCCATAATTCCATGCTTTGGCCTTATGTGAAATTGGTGAAAATCCCAATTTACCCCTTGCATGCACCCCATTTTCAAAAATTTAGGGCACTAGTGGTCATTACTCATATGGGCTGTACAATGGGCCTAGATTGAGGGCCTTAGCCCATATAAATTGGGATTGATTTCTCTTGAGCCCAATTTAGGCCTATTTAACCAAGTGTTGACTTTTGAGTTGACTCGTCAACTCATGAGTGTGCTAGCCCCGCATGATGGTCATGGGTCTATATGCACCATCAATGATCGATTGGGCAATGATGGGGCCTATATTGGGTCAATTGAACCTATATAGGCTAATTTGAGCTAGTTTGACCCAAAGTTGACTTTGGTCAAAATCATGAATTTTGTTGAACCCCATGGATCAATTCATTACCAAATGACCTTGCTTAGTGGATTGTAGAGTTTGGGTCTAATCAATTTGATCATTTGAATCCTAACTGACCCTTACTAGGGATGGTTGACTTATTTCAAGCTAGAGTTGA
The DNA here is from genome assembly GCA_033032865.1 of Dactylorhiza incarnata. Taxonomy (NCBI): domain Eukaryota; kingdom Viridiplantae; phylum Streptophyta; class Magnoliopsida; order Asparagales; family Orchidaceae; genus Dactylorhiza; species Dactylorhiza incarnata. Next base: position 6,103,076 of record JAWHQI010000144.1, on the reverse strand, counting down.
CTTTGTTGAAAATGAAAAATTTAGGTGACCCCAATTGGACCTCAATGACCCTAGGGATTCCCTAAGGTGGTTAGGGATATCATGGTGTGGTCAACTTGTCATTTTGGGACCCTTTTAGCTAACCCTGGGTTAGATTGCCAGAAATGGCTATTAGCACCCAAAGGTGGGTTTTGGTCAATTTGACCACTTAAGTTGGCCCTAAGGGGGGCCTTAGTGACACAAGGGATTCCTTAAAGGGTTTAGAGGGCCCTGGTGAGGTAAACTTATCATTTAGAGGTCTACCAGGCAAACCTTATGTGGGTGGCCAAAAGTGGTTATTTGATCAAGGTGATTTTTACCTATTCAACTTGGTTCTTAGGGCCATTTTAGTCTCTTAGAGCATTGTCATGACCTAAATGCATCTTAGGGGTCTAGTTGTTCTGGGGATGTTACTCTAGTGGATGGAATGGACTAGTTGAACTAAGATGGATCAGCATCTGGAGTAATGTTGTACTGGGTTGCTAGAGTTTCATGTGCTGGATTATTATCTCTTTAAGGATCTGGAAGAGTTGTCTCTGTATCCTGGAGGCTGCTCCATATATATTTCTTTCTAAAGAGTTCTATTTAGGAATGCACTCTTCACATCCATCTGATATACTTTAATCTTCATGTGTGCATCATATGCAAGAAACATTCGGGTGGCTTCCAGCCATGCTACTAGAGCAAATGTCTGGTTGAAGTCAATCCCCTCCTCTTGCCTATATTCTTGAGCCACTATCCTGACCTTGTTCCTATCTATGACTCCAGTTGAATCCATCTTGTTTTTGAATACCCATTTGGTTCTAATTACTAGGTAATACCTTGGTCTCTCAACCAGTGTCCATACCTTGTTCCTTTCAAATTGAGTTAGCTCCTCTTGCATTGAAAATATCCAATGAGGATCACTGTCAGCTTCTTCAAACTTCTTAGGTTCATACCATAAGAGAAAACAATGCAACATTGTTTCATGTGTTATCTGATTCCTTGTCTTGACTCCCACTATCAAATCTCCTATAACCTGTGTTGGAGGATGATCCTTTAGGGTCATCCTGGTTCTTGTTGAGTTATTCTGAGGATTCTCTTCTTCATGAAGGTCCACTTGTTCCTTGACTGTGGGAGCACCATCTACATTCTCTAGAATGATCTCAGTGGCTGGTAGATCAGGTGCTTTACATTCATCCTCATCTGCAGCAGAATCTTCATCTGAGTCAGTGTCAGCTTTCTATTTCCCTCTGTCCTAACACACTGATGAATGGTCCATGATGCTGAGCCTTTCAACTTGATCTGCAAGTTGGTCTTCTTCCTACAATATAGTGCTGGGGGAAGTTTCCTTCCCCTTATAAAACATGTTAGCTTCATCAAAGACCGCATGCACTGACTCCTAAATTTTGAGAGAGCTTTTATTATAGAACTTATAAGCCTTGCTTGATGAGGAATATCCCCAAAATATTCCATCATCAGCCTTCTTGTCAAATTTGGCCAGATGACTCTTTCCATTATTTAGAATGAAGCAAGTACAACCAAAAATCCTAAAGTAAGTGACTATATGTGCATTTCCCTTCAATAACTCATAGGGAGTCTTCAATTTTTTCTTGTGGATGAGACTTCTATTCAGAACATAGTTGGCAGTATTCACTGCCTCAGTCCAAAAGGACTTTGGCAAGTTGTATTTAGCCAATAATTTTTATTCAATTAAGGTTCTATTTTTTCTTTCAGCCACACCATTTTGCTGGGGGGTTCTTGGAGCTGAAAAGCTTTCTCTTATTCCTTCAATCTCATAGAATCTACACATTAACTGATTTTCAAACTCAGTATCATGATCACTTCTGATCACAGCGACCTGAGTGTTGAATTCAGATTGAATTTGTCTAATGAATCTTGAGAGGATCTTGAAGGTGTCTGACTTAGCTTTTAGAAAGAACACTCAGCTGAATCTAGAAAAGTCATCAACAATGACTAGAGTGTAGGACTTACCTGCTAAGCTCTGACTGGATATAGGACCAAATAGGTCCATGTCTATATGTATAGGGTTCTGGGGGAATCATTCTTACCAATTGGTTTGAATGATGATTTGATATGCTTTCCTAGTTGGCAGGCTCTACAGGGATGGTGTTTATTAAACTTACTTGTTGGTAAGGCTCTTACTAGGTTAAGCTTAGACAATTTAGTTATGGCCTTAAAATTTAGGTGACTGAGTCTCCTATGCCATGACTCATTATGTTCTAATTGAAAGTTAAATAAGCAGATCTTTGACATAGCATACTTGAAATCTACCGCATAGACCTTCCCCTTCCTAAGACCAGTAAATACTATCTGATTAGTTATAGAGCTAACTATATGACATAAGGACTTGGTGAATAAAACCTTGTATTCACCATCACACAGCAGATTGATACTAATTAAATTATGTTGAAGACCTTCAACATATGGTACCTTAGAGAAGGAGATTTCTCCAACTTGAGGACACCATATCCTTTGGTTTGACCAGAGCGGGAGTTCCCAAAAATAACCTTAGGGCCCTCCTTGGCCTTGAAGTTTTCCAGCATCTTCTTTGCTCCAGTCATATGCATGGAGCATCCACTGTCCAGATACCACTGCTGGTTTGTGCTAGAATAGTTTCCCTTCTGAACATGTAATTAAACATTAGTATAGACCCTCACTTGCTGGGGTCTCTTTCTTCTATCATCATATGGAGTTATGAAAGAACACGTTGGTCTTTCAGTATACCCCTTAAGGTGAAGAAGTGCTGGTTATTATGCCAGCAATTTTTAGATTTGTGCTTAATTTTGAAACAGCAGAAACATCTAGAATGGTAATTAGAGATAAAAGAGAGAGGTCTAGATGATTGGAGATTTCTTTCAGAAAACTTACGTCGATAAGAAATCGATGCATCTTTAGAGTTGCGTCGAGTGTAATTCGACGTGTCTGCATAGTTACGTCGATAATGATTCAATGCAGAATATTGGTTGCATCGAATAGAATTTGACGCGCCCTCATACTTGCTTCGAGATAATGTCGAAGCATATGCAGAACTCCGTCGAGTTTCATTCAACGCATCTTTAAAAGTGCGTCGAGTTCTATTCGACGTATAATTTCTTTTATTAAGGATTTTATAATTTCTCATTAGATTTTTTGAGGGGGGGGGGGGGGGGGGGGGGGGCTTGCCTAGAATTTCAATGTGATTAGTATTATTCACTCTATTGAAGATATTGATTTAATTAGGTTTGTTATTTAGTTCCTTCCCTGATTTTAAGTTGTTCATAGGTTGATTATACTAGACCTAATGAGTGCTACAGGATTTTCCAAGGCAAGTTTTGTTGGGTACTGTGCCAGCAATGTTCCCGATTTTTAGAAGTGTTCATATCTGTACAACCCTGTATTCTCCGAGTGGGTCCCCGGGGTCCATGGTCTCGCTAGCCCAATATTTTTAAGAGGCACTACCCCAGGAAAGAGGGGCGGGTGGGGATCAAGGTTTATCCCAGCATGAGGGGGTGAGTCGGGGAGGCAGGCAGCCGCCGGCTCGCCCGACCCCGTTAGGGCGGCGAGCCGGGGAGGCAGGCGGTCGCCGGCTTGCCCGACCCCATTAGGGGAGCGAGCCGGGGAGGCAGGCAGCCTCCGGCTTGCCCGAACCCATTAGGGGCGCGAGACGGGGAGGCAGGCAGCCTCCGGCTCGCCTGGCCCTGTTAGGGGGCGAGCTGGGGAGGCAGGCAGCCTCCGTCTTGCCCGGCCCCTTTAGGGGGGTGAGCTAGGGGGGCAGGCGGCCTCCAGCGTGCCTGGACCTATTAGGGGGGCGAGTCGGGGAGGCAGGCGGCCTCCGGCTCGCCTGGCCCTGTTAGGGGGGTGAGCCGGGGAGGCAGGGAGCCTCCGTCTCGCCCGACCCCTGTTAGGGGGGAGAGCTGGCGAGCAGGCAGCCTCCGGCACGCCCGACCCCTGTAGGGTGGCGAGAGGGGTGGGCGGCCATCCGCCTCTCGCCCAACTCCGATAGGGGGGAAAGAGAGCTGGGTGGCCAGCCCCCTCTCAAACGGCTCTTATAGGGGGTCGAGAGGGGTGGGCGGCCATCCCCCTCTTGCCCGGCTCCTGTAGGGGGGCAAAAGGGGTGGGCGGCCTGCCCCCTCTCGTCCGGCTCGTGTAGGGCGACGAGAGGGGTGGTTGGCCAACCCCCTCTCGCCCGGCCCTGGTAGGGATGCGAGAGGGATGGGCGGCTAGCCCCCTCTTGCCCAGCCTCAGTAAGGGGGTGAGCAAGGGAGGCGGCCTGCCCCGTGCTGGCCCGACCCCGTAGGGCGGTCTGCATTTATCGCGTCGGAATGGCGGAATTTGCCTGTTGGCGGGCCAAACTTGGGGGCATTTTTGTAATCTCGTAGGCCAGAATATGGCTATTGGCATACCAAGCAAGGAAATCTATAAATAGGACCAAGGGGGCACCTTTTGGAGGGACTTCTCTTTTGGCTTCTCTCTCCCCAAGTTTCTTTGGTTGGTGAAGAGAGCTTCTGAAGGTGCCCCAAGCTCAGCATTGGCTTGGGAGGGGAAGCTCTCTAAGAACTTCCGGGTGTGTGGTGGGACCTCCTCGCTGAGCTCTTGGTCTTGTTCCTAGTTTCCAAAGTCTTCGGCCCAGTGCTCTCCCTTGATAGAAGTAAGTGTGAGGTCACCCCCTCTTTTGGGGACCCCGGACTCCACAGAGGCCTAGTCTTGGTTTCAAGTATTGGTTTCAACATTATGTTGTTGTGAGCGTGGAGAGTGACCAGCATGGAAAATCTCAAGCCGAGCTCTATGGCTGGGGGTGGAGGAGATGGATCAGACCCGGGCCACTCGGAGTCGCCGGTGGCTGTGGTGACAATGGAGATTTTCAAAAACTTCAAGCGAGAGGTTCTGCAGACCTTGCAGCTAGCTTTCGCCATGAGACGCGAATGCGAGGGAGGAGGCAGTCCAGAGATCCTGCCCCAGCGGATGGGCGAGAGCACTCCAGGCCAGCGATCCAGGAAGATGGTGCCGACGGAGGCGAGTGGGGAGGCATCCGGCCCCCACTCACCCGGTCTCCAAAGAGGGGACGAGTGTGGAGGTAGCTTTCTCCCACTCGCCCAGACCCAAGGGAGGCGAGCGGGGAGGCATCCGACCCTCACTCACCCCGCTCCAAGGTGGGCCTAGCGGAGGTGATTGGGCGAGACCTCCCAGGACGGTAGTTGTTCAATGACCCGGCGAGTGCAGAGGTCTGCAAGCTGACTCTGCGAGAGTGAACCACTCGCCTAACCGGAGTGGGAAGTCCATTTTGTGAGTTTATCCTCTCGGCTCCGGTTCTAGAGGGGTTCAGGGGGGCGGAGATGTCTTACTACTCCTGCAAGGATGACCCCGTCCTGCACTTACAATGGTTCGAGGACATGGTCTCTGTCAGGCCTATGACAGATGCTTCCAGTGTCGGCTCTTCACCACCACTCTGAAGGAGATGGCAAGGGATTGGTTCCACAAGCTCCTCGTGGGGTCTATCTGGGCCTTCGAGGACCTTCGTCGGAGCTTCAGGTTGCATTTTTCAATGTCAAAGAAGAGGAAGAAGGTTGGGGAGGCGCTCTTCAAGATCAAGCAAGGGCCTGGGGAGTCGCTAGCCCATTACGTGGACAGGTTCCAAGAAGAGGTCTTGCAAGTCCAGAAGGTGCCAGGGTTCACCCTTCAGCTCGCCTTCATAGTAGGGCCGCGGGAGGGGTTCTTTAAGATGATCTTAAAGTGGAAGTCCCCCCAATCCTTCGAGGAACTAATGGAAAGGGCGGCGGAAGAAATTGAGGGTGAGGAGGCCAACCCGAAGATTGCAAAGAGGTTGGCCAAGCTGAGTGAGTCGGAGGTAAGGCAGCACGGAGGGAGTATGGAAGATCGAGAAAGGAAGTTTGACCAAGGAGAGGGTAACTTCCAGGGGGAGAGGCCCGACCCCCCACGGTGGATGAAGGGACCGAAGGCACCCCCTCCACCACCTCAGCAAACCATGGCAATTGGCTGGGGAAGAAGGAAGAGATCCAGGAAATCAGAAAGAAGAGGAAGAGGAGGGGATAAGGTGGCGTTACCCTACTTTGACTTCCACAAGGAGGAAGGTCACGCGACGTCCACCTGCCCCGAGTTCTTAGAAATAAGGGAGGCAAGGGGTCCGATGCAGCAACAGCATCAACCAGAGGGGATCGAGGAAGACCATGCCTGGGAGTAGGAGACCAAGTTCTGGAATCCATACTTAGTTTTTTTTGTCCATGTAGCACGATGATTTGCTTCCATACTTAGTTTTCTCTTACATGTAATATTATGATTAGTGTGATGACAAGTTTTTCATGCTGGAATGCCCCGGATGATCCTGCTACCGAGCTCTCACTAGCCCGTGGGTCAGGTTGATATCGCGGAGAGGCTGGCAAGGTGACAAGTTTTTCATGCTGGAATGCCCCGGACGATCCCGTTGCCGGGCTCTCACTAGCCAGTGGGTCAGGTTGATCTCACCGAGAGGCTAGCAAGGTGGCAAGTAAATTTGGCACTGGATAGCCCCGATGCTGGCCCACTGCCAGGCTCCCACCAAGTTGGCAGGGCCGAGGATCGCTCAGAGGCAGGAAGGAAAGTCTTTAGCCCCGATGTTGGTCCGCTGACCACGCTCCCACCAAGCTGGCAGGGCCGAAGACCGCTCGGTGGCTGGAAGTTCTGAAAGTACTTAGCCCCGATGCTGGCCAGCTGACCAGGCTCCCACCAAGCTGGCAGGGCCGGAGACCGCTCGGTGGCGGAAGTTCTCAAAGTACTTAGCTCCGATGCTGGCCCGCTGCAAGGCTCCCACCAAGATGGCAGGGCCGGAGACCGCTCGATGGACGGAAGTTCTCAAAGTACTTAGCCCCGATGCTGGCCCGCTGCATGGCTCCCACCAAGATGGCAGGGCCGGAGACCGCTCGGTGGCCAGAAGTTCTTAAATTCCTTAGCCCCGATGCTGGCCCGCTGCCAGGCTCCCACCAAGATGGCAGAGCCGGAGACCGCTCGGTGGCCGAAAGTTCTCAAAGTACTTAGCCCCGATGCTGTCCCGCTGCCAGGCTCCCACCAAGATGGCAGGGCCGGAGACCGCTCGGTGGCCGGATGTTCTCAAAGTACTTAGCCCCGATGCTGGCCCGCTGCCAGGCTCCCACTAAGATGGCAGGGCCGAAGACCGCTCGGTGGCTGGAAGTTCTCAAAGTACTTAGACCCGATGCTGGCCCGCTGCTAGGCTCCCACCAAGATGGTAGGGCCGCAGACGGCTCGGTGGCCAGAAGTTCTCAAAGTACTTAGCCTCGATGTTGGCCCGCTGTTAGGCTCCCACCAAGATGGCAGGGTCGGAGACTGCTCGGTTGCCGGAAATTCTCACAGTACTTAGCACCGATGCTGTCCAACTGTCAGGATCCCGCCAAGATGGCAGGCTTGAGGATCACTCGGTGGCAGGTAGGTCTCAAAAGTACTTAGCCCCGATGCTGGCCCGCTGACCAGGCTCCCTCCAAGATGGCAGGGCCGAAGACCGCTCGGTGGCCGGAAGTTCTCAAAGTACTTAGCCCCGATTCTGGCCCGCTGCCAGACTCCCACCAAGCTAGCATGACCGAGGATCGCTCGGAGGTAGGAAGGAAAGTATTTAGCCCCAATGCTGGCCCACTGACCAGGCTCCCACCAAGATGGCAGGGCCGAAGACCGCTCGGTGGCCAGAAGATCTCAAATTACTTAGCCCCGAGATGGCTCCGCTAGCCGGGCTCTCACTTGTCGGCAGGGCAGGATGGCTTCTCGTGGAGGCTAAGTGGTTTTTCCCTCGAGATGGCTCTGCTATCCAGGCTCTCACTAGCCGGCATGGCAGGATGGCCTCTCGGGGAGGCTAAGTGGTTTTTTCCCCCGAGATGTCTCCACTAGTCGGGCTCTCATTACCCGGCAAGGCAGGATGGACTCTCGGGGAGGCTAAGTGGTTTTTTTCCTGAGATGGCTCCGATAGTCGGGCTCTCACTAGACGGCAGGGCAAGATGGCCTCTCGGGGATGCTAAGTGGTTTTTCCCTCGAGATGGCTCCGCTAGCTGAGCTCTCACTAGCCGGCAGGGCAAGATGGCCTCTCAGGGAGGCTAAGTGGTTTTTTCCTCGAGATGGCTCCGCTAGCTGGGCTCTCACTAGCCGGCAGGGAAGGATGGCCTCTCGGGGAGGCTAAGTCATTTTACCCTCGAGATAGCTTCACTAGCCGGGCTCTCACTAGCCGACAGGGCAGAATTGGCCTCTCTAGAAGGCTTAAATAATTTATTTCCCGGGGCGATCTCGAGTCTTCTCATTTCCACTCAGCGCCACTCGCCAAATATGTAGGGTTGGACTTTTCTTTTCGAGCGTGTATCCCGCTCCAAAAGAGCGGGGATTGTGTACAACCTTATATTCGCCGAGTGGGTCCCTAGGGTCCAGTGTGTCGCTAGCCCAATATTTTAAAGAGGCACTGCCCCGGGAAAGAGGGGCGGGTGGGGATCAAGGTTTTCCCAGCATGAGTGGGCGAGTCGGGGAGGCAGGCGGCCTCTGGCTTGCCCGGCCCTATTAGGGGGGCGAGCCGAGAAGGCAGGCGGCCTCCAACTCACGCGGCCCCATTCGGGGAGTGAGACGGGGAGGCTGGCGGCCTCCGGCTCGCCCAGCCCCGTTAGGGGAGCGAGCTGGGGAGGAAGGTGGCCTCCAGCTCGCCTGGCCACATTAGGGGGGAGAGGCGGGGAGGCAGGCAGCCTCCGGCTCGCCCGTCCCCATTAGGGGGGCTAGCCGGGGAGGCAGGAGGCCTCCATCTCCCCCAACCCTGTTAGGGGGGCGAGACGAGGAGGCAGGCAGCCTCCGGCTCGCCCAGCCCCTCTTAGGGGGGCGAGTCGGGGAGGTAGGGTGCCTCCGGCTCGCCCTGCCCCTGTAGAGGGTGAGAGGGGTGGGCGTCCAGTCCCCTCTCGCCCGGCCCCTGTAGGGGGGCGAGAGGGGTGGGCGGCAAACCCCCTCTTTCCTGACTCCGGTAGGGGGGCGAGAGGGGTGGGTGGCCAGCCCCCTCTCGCCTGGCTCCTGTAGGGGGCGAGAGGAGTGGGCGGCTAGCCCCCTCTCACCCGGCTCTTGTAGGGGGGAGAGAGGGGTGGGCAGCCATCCCCCTCTCGCCTGGCTCCTGTAGCAGGGCGAGAGGGGTGGTTGTCCAGCCCCCTCTCGCCCGGCCCCGGTAGGGAGGCGAGTGGGGTGGGCGGCTAGCCCCCTCTCGCCCAACCTCAGTAAGGGGCGAGCGAGGGAGGAGGCCTGCCCCCTGCTCGCCCGGTCCTATAGGGAGGTTTGCGTTTAGCGCCTCAGAATGGCAGGATTTGGCTGTTGGCAGGCCAAACTTGGGGGCATTTTCATAATCTCGTAAGCCAGAATATGGCTATTGGCAGACCAAGCAAGGAAATCTATAAATAGGACCAATGGGGCACCTTTTGGAGGGACTTCTCTTTTGGCTTCTCTCCCCCAAGTTTCTTTGGTGGGTGAACAGAGCCTCCGAAGGTGCCCCAAGCTCAGCATTAGCTTGGGATGGGAAGCGCTCTAAGATCTTCCGGGTGTGTGGTGGGGCCTCCTCGGTGAGCCCTTGGTCTTGTTCCTAGTTTCCTAAGTCTTCGGCCTAGTGCTCTCCCTTGAGAGAATTAAGTGTGATGTCACCCCCTCTTTTGGGGACCCTAAACTCCACAGAGTCCAAGTCTTGGTTTCAACAAGATCAATAATAATTGCATTATGTATTTGATGTTATTGCTTATTCATGACTGCAGAAGATAAATTATATATCAGGAAATATTATAAGTCTAAAATCATCTAGGATAGGAAATACAGTTGAGAAAGCATCAAATCTACATCACTAGTGTATAGGCGACAAAAGTAATCAAAATTAACTAACTAAAATATTGTCTCAAGACTCAGCAGAAGAATTTTGAAGATCAAGACATCATCATTTTGAGGAAAGGCTATCGGCTTGAAGAAAAGTCTAAGTCTTATGAAGAGGAATATCTCGACGATATCGTCAAGAAGAAGTAATATCGTTGAGATATTACATTAAGCCTTGAAGAAGGATGTATGTTGACTCAATGGAATCATACTACTTTGAAGAACAGAGACATATTGCATATAAAGAAGTATCTCGGCGATATCGTCTAGAAGAAGCAATCTCATTGAGATAACCAACCAAGTACTGAAGTAGAAAGTATATCGCTGACATCATCGTGAAGTATATCTGTTGATCAAGATGATATTGTCTTTAAGTAACAATATCGTCTTGACAATTGCAGAGCTGCATTTAATGCGCCAGTTCTCTTGGAAATTGATATCTAGGGAAGATATACGCCTCCTATCTTGCGCACAAATCAAGGAGCCATAAATGAAATATTCTCTGCAGAATATGGCCATTACACTATAGTTAAGAAAGAGATTTACTATCTCTACTCTCTACAAGTTCCAAGAAAGGCTAGTAATAATGACAAAGAATTTCCAATTCTGCAAGACATTTTCAAACGAGGAATTGATTATACAATAATCAATGAGGGCCTTTATGCATAAGTGCAGAGGAGTATAAAAGAAAGATTTTTCTTCTACAGAAGGCACGGTACTTAGTATTCTTTCTCAAGTTCATTCTGCTATATACTTACAGAAGTGAAAGAAAAGAAAATCAGAAGAAGACTTCATTGGCTGTGCTGTGAAGATCAAAGAAGTTTCAAAAGAAAGGTTCGGTAATCCACAAGGTCACTGGACTTACATTTGCTAGAAGAAGAAGTCTGGCACTCAAAGCATATATCTTGAAGCCTTCTCTTCTACAACAGAACAACTCCTTTCTTATTTGGTACGGTTCTATGTAAGCCTGAACTTGTAGGATCTTGTACCAGATCTGAGTCGGTAGGGTTCCTTATGAGCCTGAGCTTGGTAGGGGTCTGTGAGAGCCTGAGTTTGGTAGGATATTGGTACATATCTGAGTGCTTGGTAAGACTTGTGAAGTCTGAGAAACTTGTTGTAAGGTTTGTATAACCTGAGTGTGAGCTTTTCTATGTGAAGAGCTGAGGTAGGATCCTTTGTGATCTGAGTTGTAAGATCTGCTGTATAGAGAAGAGATCTGAATTTTTGGTGAAGTTGCCTAGTCTAGCACACTGCTAGATAGGTGGGAGTGATAGTGGACTACCTCTAGACACAATGTCCTGCAGGGAACTACTATAAATCATTGTGTATTTTCTGTGTTGCTTTTGTGCTGTGATAGACTTAATTTAAAGTAACTAAGAAATTTTGAAAACACCTAATCCCCCACCCCTCTAGGTGTAGATCATTGACAATCCATATATATCAATTGGTATCAGAGGGAGGTTAAGTTCAAAAGCGTAACAGCTTGGAACAAGATCTACGAGTTTTTTATTGGGTTGTGATTCTTCAATGTCCTGTGAGCGTCATCAAGAGATGGGATCAATAAGGTTGCCTATTTTCACCAAAGAGAACATTGCCATATGGAAGTTAAGAGTCAAGTTATTCATGGAAGCATCAGATCCCAGGTTATTTGTGGTTGTTGAAGAGGGATCCTACACTCTATCACAGTTCACCTATGAAGATGAAGATCTAACTACTGTGGATAAAAGAGCAAAACACATACTTGAAAATGCAATTGATGATTCTACATCTCAATACTTAAGTCATTGCAAAATACCAAGAGATATGTGGGATTCTTTGGAAGTCTACATGAATGAACCCGTGGAAGAAAATTTAATGGAGAACACTAGTGAAAGGGTTATGACTCTTAAGGGGGAAATCTTGAGAAGTACCAAAGATAATATTCTAATAATTCAGAATATCTCTGAGAACACAGAAACTACTAATACAAGCTCATCAAAATCTGATGACATTGTTGAAGAGCCAGTACTCCTCACCAAGAAGCTTAAAAGAAAGATGTCTAGAAAAAGAAGAAACAGACAGAAAACATCCTCCTCAAACTCCAGAAGATCTCGTCAACATGCCATAATAAATCTTCAAAGTAAGAAAGGTATATCTCTAAACTCAATGAATTTGTTTTGGCTAACCAGTGTATTGTCATTGCAAGAAGACAGGTCACATGATTGATGGATGTCCATCTAAGAAGAAAGAACTCAAGAAGAGTGATGATAGAAGAAGTCCAAAGAACAAGAAGGAATTTGAGAAAGAACAAATGGACAAGAAAATCAGAACACTCAGTGATTCTGACTCATATTCATCAAAAGATAAAAAGAAAGTTCATATCGGCCTTATGACCATAACTGAGGAAATCCAGGATGTCTGCACCTCTCCTGGGAAGGTACTTATTTGAGCCCCCTTATCTGTCTCTGATTCTGAATCAATGACAGGTTATGTGCATGATAATGAGTACGGATCTGCTTGCAATAGAATATCCTCAAGATCTCCACATGAGGTTGAATCTAACCTAGTGCTGCACAATGAAGCCTTGTGGATAAGAAGAGACAAGCTTCTTAGAGCTCAATCTAAAGAGTTAGCATCTCTGAAATCTGTCCAGTCTGAGCTCCAAGAGGCAGCTGAAAAGCTGATTGTTATGAGCAAAGAAATGGAAAAACTCAAGGATGTCATAAAGCTCCAAAATGCTGAGCTGGGAAGGAAGAACAAGGTCATCAAGGACCTTGAGGAAATACTATTGGCTGAAAAGAAAATTGTTGCCAGCTTCTCAATGCCCAAGACTATCCTACCCATCATTGACCAATTCTCTGCACTATTCATATTCAGGAGTGGTGTAGGATTTGGTAAGAAAATAGTCGAGGGCAAGACATCTGAAGCCCAACCTTCTTATAAAGAGAAATTACTGGCATCAAATTTCTCAAACTAGGAATCTTCACATGATTATCTGACCAAGGCTTGCTCTACAAAAAGCAGTAAATTCTTAACACACATAGAAAAGCAAGCTTTGGGGAAAGTGTTTCTCAAACACCCCTTGAAAAGACACATGTAAAGATTCCAGGTTCTCATGTCCATGGAGCTGCAACATCAATCCTTAAAAGTAAGGGAAAGGCAGCCAAGCCTGTTCCCAAAGTGGTGAACCAAAAAGTGGTGAGACCAGCTCAACTACATACACAACATTGTGAGGTTCACCCAAGCCCTGTCAGGACAGCTATCTTCACTCCTACCTACCAACATTTCCAAGTGGAAAGGCATAAGAGAAGATACACCAGGTATGAGTGTTGGTGTTGTGGAAAGATTGGTCACTTTGCACTGGACTTCTAGTTTAATCCAATAGTGCCTAATGCAAGAAGAGGGAAAACCACTCATAAGTATAGAACTTCAGGTTATTTCCCTAACATGAACCTAGAACCCAATTCTAATTGGGTGCCTAATTATAAGTAATCCTTTTACAGGTATGTCCAAATGCCAGCCCTTTTGGTATTTGCACAATTATTCCTTCAGGCACAAGGCTGGAGTAAATAAGTATTCAAGACAATTCAATCCAGAGAGAATAGACTAATAATGATACTTGGAGAATAGACAAAAAGCTCAACCCTCCTTGCTTCTATTGAGGGGAAGCCTCTAAGAGAAGATACAACTGATGGAAACTGATTCAGTTCTTCAAAATGAAGTATATCAAGAAGAATCTCTCAAATCCCTGTAAAAATGGAGGGGGGTACACAACTTCATTCAAAATGAAGACCTCGGATCAAAGATAGAAGATGAGTACAATGCATAACCATCAGAGCCCTACTCTCTCATCTCCATGCTTGCGAACGATACGAGACGAGCAGTTTCAATGACAAAATCTGCGTCTCAACGCTATTAGTAATATTTCGACGACAACACGGAAGTGATTTCGACGACACTATCGTCGATGAAAACACGCATCGTCGAAATACAGTGCAGACACTTCATGCTATATTGGATCTCTAATCTGAGCTATCTGATGGATTTTTAATCTGTTAACAAAGACAAAAAGGTTCAGCAAGGCCTCATGGCCAATGTTCAGCTAGGCCTCATGGCCATCACTAAACATTGTCCTCTTTATCCTCCTCTATATCACACTCAGATAGTGATATAGAGGAGGATGAAGAGGACAATGTTCAGTTAGGCCTCATGGCCATCACTGATGAGGAGGATAGTCAGAATATCTCTGAAAATGAACAGGTATTAATTCATTCCATATCCTCTTCTGATTATGAGACTGGCCTAGAATCTGGAGCACCTTCATCAATTGGTGGAAGTGATTCGGAAGCTGAGGTAGATGTCAATCAATTGATTGACAAGTATGATGCTCTCTTGGAAGCTCTGAAAAGGAGCAAAAAGCTAGCCAAGAGACAAGACCAAGAGATTGATCCCCTTAAGATGGAAAAACAAGAATGCACTAAATCTTCTACCAAGATGAGTCAGATTTATAGGGAAATTAGCCATCTGAAGGGGATAACTATCACCCATCTGAGCACCATATCCCTGAAGAACAAGGTCATCAAGGATCTTGAGGAAAAGCTTGTGAAAGAAAGAAGCCTAGTGGCTCAATTCTCCAAGCCAAAGTCTGTGCTCCCTATTATTGACTCCTTCTCTTCTCAATCCAATAGGAGAGGACTTGGATTCAATAAAATGGAAGCAGGAGAAGGGAGTGGAGAAAAGAGCAGGGGTAAGGCTAAGCCTCAAACCACCTTTCAAAAGGTATTACTCCCTTCCAACAGGTATGACCATGAAAGCATGTATGGTCACTGGAAGAATGGAAGTACCTATATGAAGGAAAACACTCCTTACCATAGTGGAAGAAAGGGAATGGGATTGAGTGCTATGAAGGCTCCCCATGAGGAAATTCAAATGGCCCAACCCGGACCATTTGTATTTGGTACATCAGCCCCTTCATTCAAGAATAAGAAAGCAAGCCCTTCTAAGGTTAATTCAGCCAAGAACATGACTGTCGTCAAATCAGTGGACATGTCTAATTGCTCAGTGTCTAATGCCATCAAAACTTGCATTGCCCAAAAGCCAAAGCAAGATGATGCCATTAATACAAAGACCACTAAGACTGTCCACAGATTGACTTTCAGCCAAATCCTTGCTGAAAGAAACAAGAGAAAAGCTGATGTCTCTCCTCATGAACATGTGGACTGTGATGCACACCCCTCAAGAAATGTTCAGAAGAGGAGATACAACATACATGAATGTTGGTGTTGTGGTAAAGTAGGACACTTTGACATAGACTGTTGGCACAATCCTAATGTGCCATGTGCAAAGATGAGCCTTCCTGCAAAGGGTGTAGCTAGTATAAAGTCATTCCATCATGCTAACAAGTACCTAGGACCCAAAGCTATTTGGGCTCCTAAGGATAACTAAACTCCTTCTTGTAGGATAGTTCAAGTACCAGCCTCAACCAAATTTGGTACTTGGACAGTGGGTGCTCAAGACACATGATAGGAACAAGAAATCTTCTACAGGACTACAAGGCTGTGAAGAATGGACCCAAAGTTATCTTCGGGGGGTCAGAAAAGGGAATCACCAAAGGATATGGTATGATCTCCAATGGCATAGTCTCAATTACAAGGGTAGCTTATGTTGAAGGGTTGCAACACAACCTAGTAAGCATAAGTCAACTATGTGATCTAGGATATGTCATTGAATTCCACAATGACAAGTGCTTGATTAAAAAGTCTAAAGACTTAGAGACCATTCTCTCAGGCACTAGGAGTGGGAATGTTTATTGCTTAGACTTTATATGCAGTAATTCTCTTACATCTGTTTGTCTAGTAGCTAATGAGAATGAGTCCCTTTGTGTTCAATGACACAAGAGACTTGCTCACATTAACTACAAGACAATGTATAGACTATTCTCTAAAAACCTTGTTAGGAATAGTCCTAATATAAAATGTATTAAAATTGGTCCCTATCATGCTTGCCAAATGGGTAAGCAAATAAGGGCCACCTTTAAAAGAATTGGCTCCAAAGACACTGAAAGATGTCTTTATCTCTTGCATATGGACTTGTTTGGTCCTTTGCCAATTCAGAGCCTAGGTGGGAAGTTGTATACTTTGGTGATTGTTGATGATCACTCAAAATATACATGGGTATTCTTCCTAAAGAAGAAGTCTGATACTCTAAATATCTTTATAACTCATATCAAAGCAATTCAGAATGACTTGCAATGTGCTGTGGTCAGGACTAAAACTGACCATGGCACAAAATTTTAATCTGAATCTATGACAAGGTTTTGTCAAGAATATGGTATCACCCAAGAGTTATCCTCCCAAAGGACTCCACAACAAAATGGTGTGGCTGAGAGGAGGAATAGGACCTTGATAGAAGCTGGGAGAACACTGCTTAGTGAATCCTCACTCCCAGAATACTTCTGGGCTGAGGCAGTCAATACTGCATGTTATGTTCTCAATAGAGCTTCCATCAATAAGGTTCATGGAATAACTCCCTATGAGATTCTGAAAGGCAAACAACCTACAATTTCATACTTTAGCATCTTTGGCTCCAAATGCTACATTTTAAACAATGGAAAATCTCAATTAACAAAGTTTGCAGAGAAATGCAATGTGGTTGTTCTTGTTGGCTATAACTCACATAGTAGAGCTTATAGAGTGCATAACAAGAAAACTCATGTTGTAGAGGAGTCTATGCATATAGTATTTGATGAGACCAGCCTAATATATAAGGGCTGGTCTAGATCTTCTGTCTTGGCAGGAAATGAACAGGATTTGGAAAGGATGTCTATACAAGACACTCCCAGCAGCAGCAAAGCTTATTCTGATGCTGCCATCCCTGAAGAGGAAGAAGTCAATGCTGATGAAGACAATGCTGAACCAGCTGAAATAGCACAGCAAGCTGAGAATAGACTGCCTACATCTGTAAGACATCTAAGGGATCATCCAAGAGAACAAATAATTGGAGATCAGAATCAAGGTGTATTAACCCGAAGCAGGGCTCATAATGAAGCCCTATTCTTGAGCTTCCTATCATAAATGGAGCCTAAGAAATTTGAAGAAGCCAACCAAAACACCTTTTGGATTCAAGCTATGCAAGAAGAACTTCTACAATTTAAGAGATGCAAGGTATGCAAATTGGTGCCAAAACCTCAAGGACACAATATCATAGGTACCAAATTGATTTATAGGAACAAGTTAGATGAAAATGGCACAATCATAAAGAATAAGGCAAGGCTGGTAGCCAAAGGGTATAGGCAGGAAGAAGGGATAGACTTTGATCAAACCTTTGCCCCTGTTGCAAGGTTGGAAGCAATTAGGCTATTCCTTGCTTATGTTGCCCACAAGGGGTTCAAAGTGTATCAAATGAATGTCAAATCAGCCTTCCTCAGTGGTGAATTGAAGGAAGAGGTATATGTTGAGCAACCATCAGGTTTTGTACATCCTACCCTCTCTAGTCATGTTTACTTACTTAGGAAAGCTCTTTATGGTCTTAAGCAAGCCCCCGGGGCTTGGTATGAGACATTGTCTAGCTTTCTCATCAAGAACAAGTTCTTGAGGGGAAAGATAGATAGCACGTTGTTTCTTAGGGAAATTAGGGGCACGTGTCTCCTAGTCCAAATATATGTTGATGACATAATATTTGGTTCTACTGATGACAACCTCTGCAAAAGGTTTAACAACCTAATGCAGGGGGAGTTTGAGATGAGTAATATGGGAGAGCTCAAGTACTTTTTAGGCCTCCAAGTAAAATAGTCTGATGAAGGTATATTCATTTCTCAGACCAAGTACACTAGGGAGCTTATCAAGAAGTTTGGGATGGAATCAGCTTCCACCATGAAAACTCCCATGGGGTCCAACATTTCCCTGGACAAGGATGAGAAGGGTAAGGCCTTTGATGAATCCATGTACAGGTGCATCATTGGATCCCTATTATATTTAACTGCTCGTAGACCAGATATTATGTATGCTACATGTGTGTGTGCTAGGTACCAGGCATGTCCTAAGGAATCTCACTACTCAGCTGCAAAGAGGATTCTGAGATACCTTAAAGGCAGCCTACATCTTGGCCTTTGGTACCCTAAGAACAATGATTTTGAACTAACTGGATTTTCAGATGCAGATTTTGCAGGCTGCAAAGAAGACAGGAAAAGCACAAGTGACACTTGTCAATTCCTAGGAAGAAGGATGATATCATGAAGCAGCAAAAAGCAGACAAGTGTGGCTATCTCCACTGCTGAGTCTGAATATATTGTTGCAGGGAGCTGTTGTGCACAGGTATTGTGGATTCAACACCAGCTAGAGGACTACAACCTCAAGGTAAGTAACTCTCCTCTTTATTGTGACTCATCCAGTGTTATCTCTATTGCTAAGAATCCTGTCTCTCACAGCAGGACTAAGCATATAGAAATAAGATATCATTTTATAAGAGAACATGTAGAATCTCAAGATATCTTCCTTGAATTTGTCCCCACTAACAATCAAGTGGCTGATATCTTCACTAATCCATTGGATGAGGCCAAGTTTAATGCCTTCAAGATTGAACTAGGAATGTTAAATGTAGAATAGTGTAAAATATTTCATTCTTCCAATCTTGATTTGATATAACTTAAAATGTTGACACATCAACCCTATGAGAGACATGATTAGGCATTCAAATAATCCTATCTCTAATGATTTTAAAGTAGTATGATCAGCTTAACCAGAACAATCTATTTCAGCTGAGCTTCAGGTTACAATTAGACAGCTGGGAAAAGTCTCAGTTCGATGAACTCTTTCCTGGGTTCGACGACCATCGTGTTTCAGTTCGATGAAATTGCTCCTCAGCTCGACGAATTCAGTCTTCCAGCCAGTTCAGCAGATTTTGTCTTCAGTTCGACGAACTTCAGTTTGAGTTCGACGAACTCAACTTTGTGTTCTACGAATTAATTCAGTTCGACGAACCCCAGATTCAGTTCGACGAACTCAGCTTTGTGTTCGAGAAATTAAATCAGTTCGACGAACCCCAGATTCAGTTCGACGAACTCAGCTTTGTGTTCGACGAATTATTTCAGTTTGACGAACCCCAGATTCAGTTCGACGAACTCAGCGTTATGATGTAGTTTCCTTTACACTTACAATTATAAGAGCAATCAAATCCAATTACTAGGTTTAATTTTACCTAACTCTTAAGCCATATAAATAGCCAATCTGATTAGTGAATAGCTCACGACCCTTCTCTTCCAGCCGCCGAGATGAATCACCTACTCTTCCGTTCCAGCGCATTCCTCCACCACTGCAATGGCTCCCAAAAGCTCTAATGATCTTCTTGAAGGATATGAGATAGTAAGGCATGGGTTTGCCCATGCTCCAGAAGAAATTAAGGGAGTGATTCAACTCCTAGATGACCAAGGCCTGGAATTTCTACTATCTGAACCATGTGTCATTCTCAGAACTGAAGTTCTGGAATGGTTTGGTAATGTCAAGTTGTACACCTCCAAATACTCCCTCAAGTCAAAGATTGGAGAAGATAGAATCAAGATAACCCCAACAAAACTACAAAAAGCATTACATCTTCCATCCTGCAGTCCAAGTGAGGAGGATGGCATCTCTGACAAAGATAAGAAAAAGGCTCTAAAATGGACTGAGTACAATGATGCCAAAATTGACTCATTGAAGAGGAAATTTTTCAACCAAAAGGGAAAACTTTTATCAGATATTGTGGGAAAAGCCATTCTTTGCAAACCAGGGTCCCATGATACAATCTCACAGTACATGTTTGACCTCGTGACAAGAATAATTCTGAAAAAGAAAACCTCTTGGGGAGAGGTCATCTTTCAAAGAATAAAGGAATGCATTCAGACACCCAATATGGGAAGAATTCTCTCCTTATACCTCCTGCAAACCCACCCTGACAAGTTCAACACATCTAAAGGAGCAAATCTTCACTATCTCAAGAGAATGGACATCAAGACTTTAGAAAGATTCACCAGGGTATCGCCTATGAGTCAGCCCTATGAAACTAAAGGAAAAGAGAGGACAATCCCCTTATCTTCTAAGAAAACAAGGCTGATCATGTCCAGTTCTGAGTCTAATCATTCAGACAAAGATGAAGATGTTGGTGCTTACATTAGGTCACACAACATTCTTGACAAAGAGGCTACCCCAAATGACCTGCCAACTGAACCTGTCCATCCACAGCAGCTGGACAAAGTCATAACTTCTGGTAAC
Organism: Dactylorhiza incarnata; assembly: GCA_033032865.1. Taxonomy (NCBI): domain Eukaryota; kingdom Viridiplantae; phylum Streptophyta; class Magnoliopsida; order Asparagales; family Orchidaceae; genus Dactylorhiza; species Dactylorhiza incarnata. The sequence goes on along the minus strand of JAWHQI010000144.1, from coordinate 6,082,983 downwards.
TAATTCAACTCCTCCTAACTCATTAATCATAGCTAATAACAATAGTTAGTCAAATATGACATTTAATTAATGTGGACCCCATATCCTCAAGAACTGGTGTGTGCTTCATCTGAGGGGGAGTATCAATAAGAACCATCACCCATTGATATTACAAAAATCAATGAAGATGATGTGAACAGAAGATTATCACCTCAAAATTTACAAGGTCAGATTAACACAATTATCTTCAGTCTTGAAGAAAGAATAAGAAACATTCCTGAAAATGCACCAGCCCTGTGGTAATTACCTTCACAAGGTTCATCTGATGCCCCATCTGAGGGGGAGCAGCCACAAGAGCCATCAACTGATAAAGATTACGTTATTGATAAGCCCTAAAAACCCAGCCTAAACATTCAGAATCATAAAATCTAACTTTACAATTCTTGTTCTAGAATTCCTAGATTCATCCATTTAAGTTGATTTATCTAAGGAGGAGGTGCAGAATGCTCCTCCTGCAGAGAAAGATGAAGTTCTAGGTAAATCTTACATTATTATCCTTAGAACCTCTAAGTAGCTCAATCTAACTCCAACTCATTGTCCCAGCATTCCTGGACTCAACAGGAAAGAATGCTCTCTCTGAGGGGAGGGGGATGATAATTCTGGTGATGTCAATCCGAGTGATCATCAAGATGCTGACACTAAAGATGAGCAGGATGATGCCCTGATAAGTAATAAAATATATGTATTTGTAGTATAATTATTAGTATAATTTTAATTAATATTGTAAATTTTCTATGTAAATTAATGAATAAATTGCTTGTTTTATTATTTTCCTTACTAACTTAGTTTTATTTTTGTTTTTGCAGATTTTGGCAATTTTTGTCAAGTCACGTCCCATGTCACGCCCGTGACACAAGGGCGTGTAAGATGCGTTCGACGAACGTCGAACAGCATTCGACGAACGTCGAACAGCATTCGACGAAAGTTCTACAAGCTGCGTTCGACGAACTCCCTCTGCCCCAGCGTTCGACGAACGGCATCCAGCGTTCGACAAACGGCGTCCAGCATTCGATGAATCCCTCTCAGCGTCCAGCGTTTGACGAACGTCGAGCTGCGTTTGACGAACTCTCAATCCAGCGCACACGCCAAATGTCATGCCCCAGTTAAAGCAAATATGTGCCGCCCACTGTCACGCCCGTGACACTGCAGGTCATGCCCGTGTGCAGCCATGTTTGACGGCCAAACCTTCCAGAAGACGGCGGATGCGACCACTATTGCACGCGCAAATGTCACACCCTAAGTCACGGCCATGACATCCAAGTCACGCCCGTGACCTAGGGCGTGTAAAAATAAAATTTTGCCTATAAATAGAGGGGCTCGGTTGAAGCATCTCACATCCAAATTTTGAGTATTGTAATGTTCTTTTGAGTTCTTTTGAGTGCTTGTGAGTTTTCTTTATGAAATTAAGTTTATGTTCGTTTGTAATTTTCGCCTTTTAGAAATAAAATGTTGTTTTCTCATTTGGATCATCTTCCTTTTTATTTATGTTTGTGTGTGTGTGTGTGTTTGAGAATAGTTTTATTGCTTTCATAACTTAGTTTATTGCTTTCATAATTTAGTTTATCGCTTTCATAATTTAGATTTATTGCTTTCATAAAAATAGTTTATCGCTTTCTTTAAATGCTTTCGTTTAAACGCTTTCTTTCGATTCAGTCATTTTATTACAAGTAGAGTGCGTGCGTATATGAGATAATGTTTTTCTTTTTCGTAACTTAGCTTTATTTCAGTCCTTATATAACTGTTTATACCACCCCCATCCCGGATGAGAGGCTAAGTTTCTTTAGCGCTTGATTAAAACGGTTGGGACGGATATTATTACTGCTTTTATATAAGTCTTTTTATTTCTCTTTTTATCCGCTTATATCCGCTTAAATAATTAAACATGTATTTTCTTAATATTGCCGTCTCAATTCCGATGAGTGGCTAATTTCCTTTAGCGCACGATGTCGAAGAGCATTGGGACACAAAAATAGTTTTTCTAAAAATAAAACATCTCTTTCTAAAATAATTAACACTTAAGGTCTGCCCGAGAATAACGTTGAGTGGAGCCATATAATCGATGTGTGGTTTTCATTTCCGTCTTCGTATACTAGTTAGCCGAGAGGCTCGTGCGTACGGAGTGATCACTCACGGGTAAAGAGAAGTGCGCTCTACCCATGAGAGAGGATGAGGTAAGTCTCCCGAATTGGAAGTAAAAACCCAATAGCGGGGTTCACAACATAAGGCGAGTATTAAGAAGATTCGATGGTCGAAATTCATAATCTCAGGTGGGCGTACCATAGAGAGAGGAGCGTTCATAATTATGGAACCTCCACGGCCAAGTCGTTTTAATGTTTTAAAAAGTCATCTCTTTTACTTCTAAAAAAGACTATTTTCGCCTCAAGGTAATTCGACATCGGGCGTTATTATTATCATCTTTTAGAACTAAACTCTAGTTATACGCTTACTATCGTTTGCTTTTAAAAACCCAACTAAAAACTTATTCCGATAAAATAATAGTTCGTTCCTCAAAGTAGCTTAATCAACACGATCCGCGGAAATATACGACCTCGATATTTTCTAAAACAAAATATCATGTTTTACTCACGATAAGGTATACTTGCCTTTATTATATGATTAGTTCGGATCAAAATTTAAACAAAAACTGTTCAAACCAAATTAGTGCAAAACTTTCCTTTACTATTTTAAAAATCAATAGAATTTGGCGTTGTAATCAGAGTGTAATCGTCAATATTTCGAAAGCAGAAAAAGACCGTTACTTCTATCTTTCGATAGGATAACGGTTAATTTCTCAAAGTAGGAGTACTTGCGAGACTCTTTGGAAACACCTGCCTAACTCTAATCTCGTCAAATAAAGGTTAACCAAAACAATTAAAAAGGAAAATAATCCAAAAATTTAATCATCAAGTTTTTGGTGCCACTTGCGAGACTCTTTGGAAACACCTGCCTAACTCTAATCTCGTCAAATAAAGGTTAACCAAAATAATTAAAAAGGAAAATAATCTGAAAATTTAATCATCAAGTTTTTGGCACCGTTGTCGGGGAGCAATTAGTGTTGTTATTTGAAACAAGGAATTCTTATTACTTTTATCATATATATTAAAAATATATAAAATATATATATATCTACAAAAAATATATATATAAAAAAATAATACAAAAAGCCAAAAAAAATATCATTTTTATTATTAGTATATGACCCGAGGAAACTCCTCGGACGATTCGAATATCCCTTTTGACCCCGAAATCGAGCGCACTCTTCACGAGCGCCTCCGACTTCGCGATCAAAACTTACTCAAATTTTCGAAGAGTCAGTCGGAGATACTTACACTAAACCTATTGCCGATCAAATTCCAGATGTGGCCCCGCCACGGACCATGGCATATTATGCCAGGCCAAATCTGGAAGATACCGGATCGAGCATAACGCGCCCAATAGTGGCTAATAATAATTTTGAAATAAAATCTAGCATCATTCAAATGGTACAACAATCAGTCCAATTTGACGGTTTGCAGGATGAGGATCCGAACTTACATCTTTCTAACTTTTTAGAAATATGCGATACGTTTAAAATTAATGGCGTTACTGACGACGCCATTCGTTTACGCTTATTTCCATTTTCGTTGCGGACGAAGGCAAAAGTGTGGTTAACTTCTCTTCCCAGATGATCCATAACCACGTGGGCCCAATTGACGGAACACTTTTTAACTAAATATTTCCCCCCGTCAAAAACCGCCAAGTTACGTACGGATAACGCCTCTTTCATTCAATACGATTCTGAGTCTCTCTATGAGACTTGGGAGCGATTTAAAGAGTTCCTGCGTAGATGTCCTCATCATGCGATGTCATCCTGGCTACAGGTCCAGACGTTTTATAATGGCCTAAATTTTCCCACACGATAGATGATCGATGCAGCCGTCGGGGGAACGTTAAACAACAAAACCCCGGCGGCCGCCCAAGCTCTGTTCGAGGAAATGGCCATGAACGCCTATCAATGGAATGCGCCTAGATCTCACCCTGCCAAACCGGCCGGGATATATTAAGTGGAAGCCACTGCTCACCTAGCCTCGCAAGTAGAGCGGCTAAGTAAGCAAGTGGCGGAGATGACTGCTTCCTCCTCCACTCTCGCTTGGGATCCAACTACTAATAATAATAATACTTTTGTCGAAGAAACTGTAGATTACCTAGGCAACCCAGTTAGGCCCCCTTCAGCCCTAATAACAATACTTATAGTAATAATTATAATCCGGGTTGGAGGAACCACCCAAATTTTTCCTGGAGCAATCCTAATAATGCTCAGAGGCCCCCAATTGTAAATCCGCAAGGATTTCCGCAAGGATCTCCAAACGGATTTCAGCCTCCCCCTCCAAAACCTTCTACGCTCGAAGATATTTTTGCTAAATACGTCGCCTCCACTAAGTCAAATATCCGGAATATTACCGGATCGATTAAGAACTTGGAAAATCAGGTGGGACAGCTGGCAAAGATGGTCTCCGAGCGGACATATGGAGATCTACCAGGAAACACGGAGCCAAACCCCCGAGAAAATGCCGACGCCATAAACCTTCGCTGCGGCAAGGAGGTAACCTCCCCAAAAATGGGTTGAGCCAAAGGTACATGTTTCGACACCGACCCCTCCACCCCCTCTCTTGATAGATAATACAGCGAGTATTCCGACTGTGCCAAACGTTTTTAGCTCGTCCCTTCCTTATCCCTCGAAAATAAACAACGAGCGGAAGGACGAGCATTATAAAAAATTTCTACAAATTTTAAAACAAATTCACATAAACGTTCCTTTCTGCGAGTCACTCTCCCAAATGCCGAAATACGCGAAATATCTTAAGGAGTTGCTTTCTAATAAAAAGCGACTCGAAGATGTTTCGCGTGTTTCTCTTAACGCGGAATGCTCGGCTGTCCTCCTTAACAAATTGCCACCAAAACTGAATGACCCGGGATGATTCTCCATCCCGTGCCTCTTTGGCAATATGTTAATAAAATACGCTCTAGAGGACTTGGGAGCTAGCATCAACTTGATGCCTTTCTCCCTTTTCGAAAAACTTGATTTGGGCATCCCAAGCCCGACTAAGATGAGCATCCAACTCGCGGATCGCTCGGTAAAGTACCCGATAGGGGTAGTGGAGGATGTTCTGGTCAAGGTCGACAAGTTTATCTTCCCGGTAGACTTTGTCATCCTGATGGCGCGGCCCCTCCAACACTCCTTGATGATGACCCAGTTTCCGAGGCACTGCGACACAAAGATTTGAGGTGCCATGATGATGCTGAAGGAAGTCTGTGTTTAAATCTCCGCCTGCGGCGTGCCAAAACTGCCGTGAAAAATTAAAGTTTTATTTATGCACTTTTATTTTATATTTATGAATATAAAATTATGTCATGTTTAATGATAATTTTATATTCATAAAAGTTTGTCAGTTTTATTTTTGGATATTTTATTTTATTATGGTGTGTATTTAACCATACGGATCGATGAGATAACATCTCCGTCATGGATGGTTAAGGTTTTGTTGTAACTCCTATTTAAGGATGCCTTTATGAAGAGATGAAGCATTGAAGAGAAAAAAAAACCAAACCCTATTTCCCTCTTGGAAATTTCGGCCACAAGGAGTTCTCCCCTTGCCGCCCCCCTTGGTGTGAAGCCTCCCCTTGCGATCTCCATCCCGTTCGGTGCGATTCCGGCGTGGCTTCCTCCGGTGCGACTCCAAGGAAGAAGGTTGCAACCCCATTCGGTGTGACGCCGGTGGATCCGTGGAGAGAGTGAATCTCCCACCTTATCTTGTGTGTTCATCTTCTTGGTTGGGTAACTTCTTCCTCATTTGTGATTTCTTGCTGTGAGATTTGTGGAGGTGTTTTCGAACCGTCTTTTCCGTGATTTTAAAACGCATCGCTTGCAAGTTCTGATTTCGAATCGTTGTTATTGAATCTCTTGTGATCCGGATTGGGAAGATCCGGTGCGGGAACAAAGCTCGGCCTAGCCTTGACTTGCTCTCCAAGATTGGCACAATTTGTGCTAACAAGGGAATTAATCTCAACTAGAATTTCGACCGCTACTAATCATTTGCCGCCGCACCGAAATAAATTATTTGTTGCGTTTGAAACGGCTCAAGTTGAAGAATAGATGCTTGTGTAGGTGCGGTGAGTTGTGTGCTTGTTTGAGAGGTAGGTTTTAAGAACGTTGTATCGAGTCCCGCTCAATTTTATCCGTTGGATTTGGGAGCCAGTCGACCCCTTTTTGTTCGCTCTTGGTCGGAGCCCTCCTATGTTATTCTAATTTCTGTGATGAATGTTCTTCCGTTAGCGTAACGTCCACGTGTCTCGTTCATCTCTACATCAATTTGGTATTAGAGATAGGTTCGTGTCAATTTCTTAATTGACGCAATCCTTAGGTTGTCGTAGAACGCCGGCACTCACAATTTTCACACGATTTGGCATTCAAAATTTAAAAAATAAAATTTCGTCGGTTTGCGAACAACGGTCTAAAATTCTAATTTTTTTGCGAAATTCAAAAAAAAAATTTATGGTAATTCTCCGTTATTTTCTCAGCAAGAAAATCAAAAAATATATTTTACAATTCTAGCTATTAGGCGGGAGAAAAATTACCTTTCATAAAATTTTAGCCTGTTTAGAAGTTCTGGTCTGCGTTTAGCGTCCTAAATCTGTTATTTTCTAGCAAAAAAAAATAAAAAAAAATTTAATCTTAATTTATACCATCCTAATTTATTACTTACCGTAGGACGCCGACATATAATTAATCTTGCACGATTCCTTTCCAAAACAACCAAATCTTAATTAATCTTGCACGATTTGTTGCCAAAATCACAAAATTTTCAAAATCTGGCCTTCGAATAGCTAGGAATTCAAAATTCAAATTCGAAATTCAAAATTTTGAAATTCAAAATTCAAATTCGAAATTCAAATTTTTTAAATTCAAAATTCAAATTCAAAATTCTAATTTTCGAAATTCAAAATTCAAAATTCAAATTCAAAATTCCAATTTTTTAAAATTCAAAATTTAAATTCAAAATTCAAATTTTTTAAATTCAAAATTCAAATTCAAAATTCAAAATTTTGAATTTCAAAATTCAAAATTTTGAAATTCAAAATTCAAATTCAAAATTCAAATTCAAAATTCAAATTTTAAAATTTAAATTCAAAATTCAAATTTTGAAATTCAAAATTCAAATTCAAAATTCAAATTTTTGAAATTCAAAATTCAAATTCAAAATTCAAATTTTTTAAAATTCAAAATTCAAATTCTGAAATTTTCGGATTGGTCTGTATTTAGTAAAAACCTTGGAATTTTAAAACTTGTCAAAAAACTCTGAAATTTTTTCTGTAGCTTCCTGCACGTATTTCCAGCAACATTAAAACAGGAAATTTTTCGATTTATGCTCGTTAGGTCGGCCTGAAAATTGGGAACGTCGTAATTCTGTCTAGTTGGTGTGCGAATAGCGGTCTGAAATCTGAAAATTTTGTCGAAAATCAATAAAAAAAAAATTTGGACAACCCTCACTCTATTTTCAGCATTAAAAATATATATATCTTAATTTACCCTAGTTATCAGGCGGGAATAAAATTACGTTTCTATACAATTTTAGTCAGATTTGCCTTCCCCTGGCCCTTGAGCACAACTTTAAGAATGGGGTTGTCCCCGCACTACTCCCATATGGGTTTGGACCCGATGGAGTTCACTAAATTCCGTCATGAGACTAGAGACCCATCCCATGAACCTACAACGACAAGGTTTAGCCGTGATCCGGCACATCAATTTCGTTTAAACTTTAAGCACGGTGAGAAGTGGTGCAGGTTGGTCGTTGATAGCGTCTGTCATACCAACGCTATAACAGAGAACGCGGTGTCTAGGATGTTGGTGACCACCGAGCCACATCCTTGCCCATACCACCTTGTGTGTCCTGATGAGAGTGTTATTCTTGTGTCCCAACGATGTTTGGTGCCCCTCAAAGTCAAAGCCTATTCTGAGTGTGTTTTGTATGATGTCTTTCCAATGAAGGACTTCCATGTGTTATTAGGACGCCCTTGGCTTGCTAGCCATGATATTATATACGATGATCGCGATGACACCTTAGACTTCTTGTATCAAGGTCGGCTTATATCTCTTAGGCCCACTCCGCCTACGAAGCCATCGGTCCCATCTGGGGACATTTGTAGCCCTGCTGAGTCGACACCCCTATGCTTAGCAACGAAAAGGGATGTTGACACCTCTAGTCAAAATCAGCCTATAGACTGTATTAGCCACTCAAAAACGAACAATTTATGCCTGACCGTTAAACCCGAGACTGGTCCGGTTAGTCCTAGCCTGCCCATAGGCCATATTGTCCATGTTGATACTCCCACGATTGGCTTAGTGTCTGAAACTGAGGTTGCCTTGAATAGTCTACCCTTACATGATCCCATTCGCTTTATGGAGCCTCCTGTTGGTCATCCTGATATCATTTCGGAGGTTGTTGAAAATTCTGAAATAGAGCCAAGTGATTCGGATGATGCTGGTGAGAAAGCCGAGGAGATGGGGCGACCCTTATTAGCTCCTCAGACTCTTGATAGCAGGATTAGCGCTAGTGAGTTTCCTGTGTCTTCTAGTGGGGAGGACAAGTGGTCCAATCCTTTATCTGTTGGTAGTAGTTGTGTGGGCACCTTCTCTGCACAAGTGGACCATATGCTAGTGTTAGCTCCCCCGTTGAACCGTCACCCATTTATGGTTGCTTGGGCCCCCCTACTTTGGTCCCGACCTTGAAGTATGGTATGGAACCCGTTACCACCGCGGGACGAGATGAGTGGTTTCGTTGGGTTGTCCTTCCTATGCTAGTTGACCATAAATTTTGGGATCGTCCGAGGCTTCGTGCTCCCGATACCACTCCCTTTGGGAACCTTCTTAGATGTCTAGTGAGCGATCATAAAGGCACGTGGGATCTTCTTCTCCCCTACGCCCAGCTGGCATATAATAATTCCAAAAATCGGTCCACCGGCCTGTCTCCAAATGAGATTGTTCATGGGTACAAGGCCCCTGTACCTCTTGACTTGGTTCCGTTGCACCAACGTACAAAACATGTCAGTTTGTACAATCCTTCGCCCAACATATTCATGACTTACATGCACGTATACGAGCTACCTTGACCGATCAATACGAGTCTTATCAAACGCATGCTAATTTACATAGGAGGGTGTCACACTTTCAAGTCGGCGATCTGGTTTTAGTACGGTTAGTTTGTAAGACCCCAAATTTCATGTGCACACAAAATCAAAGTGAGTTGAAGTCATGGAGCTAGCGCCGGCGGTAGTGACTTTCCGAGAAGTGGGTCCTTTCTCGAGAAGGGTGGCATTTCGCGAGAAGTTTGTCAATTAAAGATAGCACCGGCGGTATCGATAGCGCTAGCGGTACTATTTGAGCAGTACCGACTTTGTCGCTAGCGTCAGCGCTAGCCACTAGCGCTGGCGGTAGCGGGAAATTCTTATATACCTCAAAATCCGACTCTTCAGCTCATTTTCTCTGAGAGCCATTGCAGTTCTAAGGGCAGAGAGCTGGGAGCAGGGAAGGAGATCCATTAGAGTTGAGTTTTTGTCGTGCTAGGAGGGATTTGTGAAGAAGCGTCTGCGTGCGTGTGCCACCGCGGATTCTAGCCATTTCCCTCTCAGTTCTATGGCGCCAAAACGACCAACTAGCGGCAGTATTTGAGCACGGGCCTAGCTGATCCGAACCCTCCCATAGTGGTGGTGAAGAGGTCGCCCCTCGGTGCACCGGGCTATGGAAGAGTGCCGTAACTTCGTGTGTACGGACTAGCTCAAATTGCTTGTCTAAGTTGAAATAGGACTTAGCGTGAGGGCGTAACTCAGGGAGTATGCCAAAGTGTGCCTCGAGAGCACGAAGCGGGTGGCTTGGTATGCCTCCGTTGGTGTTGGTTGCGGATATATATATATGATGTTGGATCTTACTTGCAGGGAAGGAGCACCGCCGCCCCGAGTTTGGGGTGGAGTCGTTATAAATCTTGGTCAGCTAAAGTTGACCGGTTACTTGTTTTCCCACCACTTGGTGGATTTGCTTATACAGGTCCCGGTGCGACTAGCGGGAGATAGCGGGCTGAAGCCCCTGCTGCTGTGCTGTGCTGGCCCTTGAAGGCCAAAGCTTTTGTTTACTTTTGTTCATGTGTGGCCGGCCTGCGTGCCGATGTCTGGAAGCCACCTATATTACGTAAACAAACATTGTAATTAACCTTTTATGTATTTCATTCCTAGTAACGTATGTGGACAATGCAATACACTGGTTTATAAATGAAATTATATGCTTCCGTTATGCGACTCTGTGCTGAGATAGGTATATCTTTAACTGTTAAATGCTAATTTTAGTACCGCGCTCTTCTGTTCATCTCATATGGCGTGGGGTCCCGGTCGGACCTACTGTTATATGCTATGTAACAGGGAGGGTGTTACAAATTGGTATCAGCTATGAGTTTCGTTCCCTTTCCGTCCGAATTCATGGTCAAATTCTTTTAAGGGGTGGTGAGCACGTATGTGCGTTGCCTTTAACTCATGTAAATAACCAGTAATTGTCCACTTTAGGAATGGTTTACATGTATTTGTGTAGCATTCTGATGGAACTTTTGTGTTCCTTTATTGTTTCATGCTATATCTTAGTCGCTCATTATGTTTTGGGTACATATATAGGCGGCTGGGAGTGGAGCGGGGCCTTCTCGACCCCCTCGTTCGACTGCAAGTAGTGCACCAACTCCGGTGCCAACTCCTCCTTCGGCTGAAACAGTAAGGATGATCATTAAGGCAGTATTTGCGATGTTCACGGCGCAACCAGGAGGGCATGTCCCTGGACAGCCTCCTATTCCGGGAGCGGCTCCAGTGCAGGCTCCAGCATCCGAACCTGCGGTGGAAAGGCCAGTGCCGTTGAGGGCACGAAGAGCTCCAGATCAACAGCTGCAATACTTTTTGAGTTTCCACCCTCCCACGTTCACGTGGGTAGGAACCCCGACGCAAGCGGAGGATTGGCTGTCAAGGGTGCGCAAAACCTTGAAGGCCACAGATATAGAGGAAGAGCAAAAAGTTACTTTGGCAACCTTCCTATTGGATGGGGAGGCGCAGTTGTGGTGGGACGAGATGGAGTTACATCAGCTAGCGGGACGGCAGCTGACAGATATCTCCTTTGATGAGTTTTCCAGACTGTTCTTGGCGCGGTATCTTCCACCGACCCAACAGATAGAGATGGAAAATCAGTTCAACCGTCTGACTCAGGGTGATAGAATGATCGACGACTATCTACATGAGTTTACACGGTTGGGGCGCTATGCAGGCGTGACGTTTGCGGATGAAGCTCGTAAGACAAATCGGTTTTACGAAGGCTTGCGAGAAGAGTTGCGGTTCCTTCTGTCGGGGCCAATGACGCAGGGGTTTATGACCCTGGTCAACTCGGCTCGTTCTTTATAGAAAGTTATGAAACGGTCCCTAAGCAGGAAGGAGCTAGCAGTAGTCAAGCCAGAATTCAAAGTAGCGAGCTCGGCAAAGTCGGGACGAGGCAAATGGAAGAAAGGAGTGTGACCGTCTGGGTCAGCTCAATCTTCAGCATCGGGAGTGACTGGGCATCGCCCAATCATCTGTCACAACTGCGGCAAGCCGGGACATATTGCTCGTGACTGTCATAGTGGGAAGAAAATAGTTGCGGCCTATGCGACAGAAAAAGGGAAGGCGGCAGAGTCAACCGCATCCCACGCTGCTCCAGCCCAGCCTAGAGTATACAACCTTGGCCAACAGGAGGCCATCAAACAGAGCGATGTGGTGACAGGTATGCGATAGTATATAGCTTTTGTTTCTTTTTATACTTCATACCTTATGCATTGCTTGTTAACCATTAATGTACTAGGCTTTGTCCTGATCTTTAATTATCCGGCGAGAGCACAATTTGACACGGGTGCTTCACATTCCTTTCTATCGGAGGCCTTCATACATCAACTTGGAGTGCCTTCGTCATTTAGACAGGAATGATTAGATGTGATGCTACCCAATGGGTGTTCGATGAGCGCGGATCGAGGTTGTGTGGTAAAGGTGCGAATAGGGAGTCAAGACTTTGATTTGGAAGCACTGATACTCCCGCTTTCGGAGTTCGATGTAATCTTTGGTATGGACTGGCTGTCAGTGCAGCAGGCCTACATTGATTGCACGTCTAAGGAGGTTACACTGGGACGGAATACCGAACGTGCGACTGTTGGAGTTACCATTATGTTCTAGAAGTGGTCAAACATGTAGTCTCACTGCCAACGCGATATGAGCCTGCAAGGTAGTACATAAGAGCATGTGGAGAAGATAGAATTCGTCGGGATTCGTCGGATGTGATTCGTCGGAATTCGTCGAATTATCCCGTGAAAACTCGACGAATGCTGTTCCGTGGAATCCCGACGAATTGTAACAGAAACCCCAATTCTGCTGTGTGGTCTGCGGATAGCGATTCTTCTAGAAGTCTGTTTATCCTTTGGGTATAAATAGAACTTCTTTTAGGGTTCTCATAACTTACGAAGGAATCCAATCGATGGAAGAGTTCCGCCTCTCGCCCTAGCCGACGGAAGTGTTCCGCCGCCCGTTCGCCTCCGCCGACCTCCTCTCTGACGATTGTCGTCGGTGTTGTTCTTCCTAAAGCGGATCTAGCAATCCGTGGAAGCGCAAGGTGTAGTCTTCTTCTCTCGGCTCGTGTGGACTGCTGTAGAGACGTAGACATTATTCTACGTGAGGACTCGGACAGCCGACGACGGGACTTATCTTCTTGGAGCATCTAGGTTGGATTTGATCCAACTCCGCAAAGGTAATTTTCATACCTAGCAATTTTGTTAACTTCTTGATTCAATATTCATGGCCCGATCCAAATTCTTTTGGGCTATTCTGTTTATTTCCGCTGCGCCTACATACGATGTATGGTTGTAGAAAAACCCAACAGTGGTATCAGAGAGAGGTTCCGCTCATGAATGTTGTTTCAGAAGTTAGGCTATTCCAGTACGTGCAAATCTAGGTATTTGGAAGCGTTCTAAATGTCAAGATTTCTTCTTGGAATATCACATTTGATGTGATTTTGTGTGGTTTCTGGTGGTGGGATTTCAAAAATTTGAAGCGAGACCACCGCCAGGGGCGCTGCCCCTTGGACCCCGTTAGGGGCTCTGCCCCTAAAACCCCGCCAGGGGCGCGGCCCCTTGGAACCCCGCCAGGAACGTCTGGGATTTCATGGTAATTTCTAATTGTTAGAAATTGTTGTCTCCTTAGCAGTAACCGTCCCTCAAGTGGTTAATGAACCCTTGTATTGTTTTGGATTTTGAATCCAACAATGAGAGACGAGCTTGTCTACTGCTTTAAGTCGAGTTGTCTTTGCCTTTGTCCAATGCATGTATATCTGAAGACTTGGAAGAGTTCTAAATTTCCAGATTTAGCCATTTCGTCTATCAAAGGTTGATAGTCTTATGTTGTGCACATAAGGGATGCATGTGGATTTTAGAAAGCTTGTTTTTCTATTGATGTGCACATTGATCAAATGTTGATCATGGTTTAGTGTTAACCTATTATTAAAAATTAAAATCCCTTCATCAAATATTAAGTGTTCGGATGCCTTCCGATGGATGACACTCTTCCTGCCTCGATCGATGAAGTGTGGGCTTGCCAAAGCAAGGTGCATTAATCTATCTTGGTAAGGGTGCGAGCGGATAATTATGATATCCCACTGTCGACATCGGGTCTAACTTAACTAGGTGACCTCAAAGGTTGAGTGCCTAGAGGCATAGGGTTGACATGCACCATATGATGGATGCAAATAAGGAGTTATTCACCAGCCATACAAGAGTTGCATGAGGATGCAATTGGCAAGCGTTGCCTACCTAAATAACCGCATTATGAGAGGAACGCCAAAGCGGACTCGTGGTGTTGGTGAAATACGGATCTTGTCCACTAAGAGAGTAGCTCGCATGGACTCTCCGAATTGATAGTGAGGGCTATCAATTTGAATAAAATAGTGGGAGTATTTAATTGAAGTCCAAATTAAAATAAATTATATTTTGAAATTTTGGTACTGATTAAATTCTGCAAGTGGTTCACATTCCACCTTGCCCCTGAGAGCTATCCTTGAGAAGGACAAGCTTAGTGGGACGAATTACATGGACTGGTATAGGAACCTGAGAATTGTTCTCAGGCAAGAGCGAAAGCTCTACGTCTTGGAAGAAGAAGCCCCCGAGGTGCCGACCGGGAACTCATCCCGTGTTGATAAGGATGCTTATAAGAAGTATACCGATGACGCCTTAGACGTTGAGTGCCTTATGCTTGCCACCATGAACTCTGAGCTTCAGAAGCAACACGAGAACATGGGGTGCAAGGAGATTGACGAGCACCTAAAGAAAATGTTTCAAGGGCAAGCTCGTCAAGAGAGGTTCGATGTCACGAAGGCCTTATTTCAGTGCAAAATGGGAGCTCGAGACTCAGTTGGTACTCACGTACTCAAGATGATTGGGTATATTGAGAACCTGGAGAGACTGGGTTTTCCTCTGGGTCAAGAGTTGGCCACAGATCTTATCCTGCAATCGTTGCCGGATAGTTATGAGCAGTTTGTCTTGAACTACAACATGAATGAAATAGACAAGACACTGCCCGAGCTCCTAGGCATGTTGCGAACTGCCGAGATAAACATGAAGAAGGCCAAGCCTGCTAGTCCCAGATTGATGGTACATAAAGGCAAGGGTAAGGCCAAGGGCTTCAAGAAGACGAAGGTGGGACCTAAGTCGCATCTTGAGCCCAAATCTTCTGCGCTGAAAAAGAAGAGCACCGTGAAGGAAGGGAAATGCCACCACTGTGGCAAGGCTAGTCATTGGAGGAGGAATTGTCCTTCGTACATTGAGGGTCTGCAGAAAATGAAGGGAGGTATGACTTCCGCTTCGAATATTTACGTTATAGAGATAAACCTTTCTACTCCTTCATCTTGGGTATTGGATACCGGATGTGGTTCTCACATTTGTACAAATGTGCAGAAACTAGGAAGGAGGAGATTGCTGAGTAAAGGAGAGGTGGACCTGCGAGTCGGCAATGGAGCAAGAGTTGCTGCTGTAGCCGTAGGGGTTTACCGTCTTTCTTTGCCCAGTGGGCTTGTAATAGAACTTAATAATTGTTATTTTGTTCCGGCCATAACTAGAAACATTATATCCATTTCATGCTTAGACATGATTGGATTTTCTTTTATAATTAAGAACAATTGTTGTTCTATATTTAAGAATGATGTTTGTTATGTTGTAGCTCAATTGTTTAATGGTCTTTATGTTTTGAACCTGGACCATCCGATCTATAATGTAAATAATAAAAAAAGACTAAGAACAAATGACTCAAATCCTACATATCTCTGGCATTGTCGTTTGGGCTATTGGACTATTGGACTCATTTGATTATGAATCATTTGAGCGATGCGAGTCTTGTTTGTTAGGCAAGATGACTAAAGCCCCTTTCACTGGTTATACTGAGAGGGCTGAGGATCTTTTGGGTATAGTATATAGTGATGTATGCGGACCCATGAGTTCTATGGCTAGAGGTGGGTATTTCTACTTCGTTACATTTACTGGTGATTTCAGTAGATACGGATACGTGTATCTTATGAAGTGCAAATCCGAAACTTTTGAAAAGTTCAAAGAGTTTAAGAATGAAGTGGAGAACCAATTGGGTAAGAAGGTTAAAGCACTCCGATCTGATCGAGGTGGCGAATACCTGAGTCATGAGTTCCGTGATCATCTGAAAGAGTGTGGTATTGTATCACAGCTCACTCCACCTAGGACACCGCAGCATAATGGTGTGTCTGAGAGGATAAATCGTACTCTATTAGACATAGTACGGTCGATGATGAGTCATGCAGACTTGCCTGTTTCCTTTTGGGGTTTTGCTTTAGAGACTGCTGCAATGACACTGAATCGCGCTCCAACGAAAACGGTTCTAAAGACACCATATGAGATATGGACTGGGAAGCGTCCTAGTATGTCATTCATTAAAATTTGGGGCTGTGAGGCATACCGACGTCAAATGTCTGACAAGCTGGAACCCAAATCAGATAAGTGTTATCTGGTGGGATATCCTAAGGAAACGAAGGGATGTTACTTTTACCTACCGTCTGAGGGCAAAGTGTTTGTCGCAAGGACGGGTGCCTTCTTGGAGAAAGAGTTCTTGTCAAGAAAGACGCAAAAGGTAGAACTTGAAGAAGTTCAAGAACCACAAGTAGTGAATGAACCAGAATTGGATTCTGAGCCAGGACTACAAGATGTTGTAGCTAGAGAACCTGCTCAAGAGGCACAAGTCCTACGTAGATCTGGTAGACCAAGATTTGAGCCTGAGAGATATGGATCTCTCGTGTCTCAAATAGGTAATGTGTTGCTTATGGATCATGATGATGAACCAGCGACCTACCAAGAGGCTATGAATGGACCGGACTCCGACAAATGGCTTGAGGCTATGAAATCTGAAATGGACTCCATGTATACAAACCAAGTTTGGAACTTGGTGGAATCACCTGAGGGGGTACGACCCATAGGGTGCAAGTGGGTCTTCAAGAAGAAGACCGACATGGATGGGAATGTACAGACATTCAAAGGGAGACTGGTGGCTAAGGGTTTCAAGCAAATTCATGGTATTGACTATGATGAGACCTTTTCCCCTGTTGCCATGGCAAAGTCCATTAGGATATTGCTTGCTATTGCTGCGTATTATGACTACGAGATCTGGCATATGGATGTCAAAACGGCTTTCCTAAATGGAAACCTCCTTGAGGAAGTGTACATGACACAACCCGAGGGTTTTGTATCCCCAAATGAAGCCACTAAAATATGCAAGCTGAATAGGTCCATCTATGGATTGAAACAGGCCTCTAGAAGTTGGAATCTTTGTTTTGATGAGAAGATCAAAGAGTTTGGTTTTGTCAAGAATGAGGATGAACCGTGTGTTTACAAGCGAATCAGTGGGAGCATTGTTGTCTTCCTGATATTGTATGTAGATGACATACTGTTGATCGGGAATGACATACCTACCCCTGAAAGTTGTTAAGAACAACCTAGGGAACTGCTTTTCTATGAAGGACTTGGGTGAAGCGACTTACATACTCGGTATTAAGATCTATAGAGATAGATCGAAGAAGTTGCTGGGTTTGACCCAGAGTACGTACATTGAGAAGGTGTTGAAGCGGTTCAACCTGCTTGAGTCCAAGAAAGGATTTTTGCCCATGTCTCATGGTGTAAATCTCTCTAAGGACCATTGTCCAAAATCTTGTGAAGATAAGGACCACATGAAGTTGATTCCATATGCTTCGGCAATTGGGTCAATCATGTATGCAATGTTATGTACTCGACCCGATGTCTCTTTCCTTTGAGCATGACTAGCAGGTATCAGACTGATCCCGGTGAATGTCACTAGATAGCCGTAAAGAATATCATGAAGTACTTGAGAAGGACTAAGGATGTATTCTTGGTGTATGGTGAAAAGGAAGAGCTCGTTGTAAGTGGTTACACGGATGCCAGCTTCCAAACAGATAGGGATGATTCGAAGTCTCAGTCAGGGTTTATGTTTTGCCTGAATGGAGGAGCTGTGAGCTGGAAGAGTTCCAAGAAAGAGACAGTTGCTGATTCTACAACTGAGGCTGAGTATATCGCTGCGGAAAATGCGGCGAAGGAGGCTGTATGGATTAGGAAATTCATCGGCGAGCTAGATGTAGTTCCTTGCATTGTTGGTCCCGTAGTTCTCTACTGTGATAACAATGGTGCAATTGCACAATCTAAGGAACCTAGATCCCATCAGCACTCCAAGCACATACTTCGGCGGTTCCATCTTATTCGTGAGATTGTCGAACGAGCAGATGTGAACATTTGCAGAGTGCCGACTGAGGAGAATATTGCAGATCCACTGACAAAGCCTCTCCCGCAGAGAAAGCATGATTGTCATACTAGATCAATGGGTATACGATACCTGAGTGATTAACTCTAGTGGGAGTCTTGTGGGTTACATGTAAAATATATATTCTGTTGGCTGTTTATTATTTATTCATATGATGAATTATGTACCAATTATTTCCTTTTACAATTAATGGCAAGTTCTTTTATTACGATATACTGTTTCTATATGATAGAATAAAATTCGTGATAAATACCCTTAGAATGTTCGCTTCCATAGGACATCAAGTACGTGACTTGAATGTGAGAGCCTATGATTTCGAAGCTTCATTCGTAAAAGTTCCCTGGTCGAGGTATCATCGTAGAAGCTAAGGGTGATGATGATACATTAAGACTAGCATGTGTGTTGACTGATGACCGGTTCTCACAGGTCATGATATTGTGATATCAAGTCATCACATGGGTACTTGTTAGTGAACAAGTTGTACTGGACAGACCCAACCTGAGACTACTTTGTGGATTGTTACTTAAGAGTGTCACAAGTAGGTCTCATTTGACAATGGTGTTGTGGTCCTTTGACCTGAAGTCACAGTATTCATCGAGTGAGGAAGAGCGTGCTTTGATGTCATCTAAAGTCTTCCTTGAAGAAGGTTGATGATAAGGGTGGTCATTGGGTACGTTACGAATCATTTTGGGTGTTTGGGTGTGAGCAGATATGGGATTTGTCCTCCTATATAACAGGAGTTGCATCCATGGGCCCCTTGATGGAATTGGACTGAGAAATGCATGGCCATGCTTGGTTGAGTCAATATGTGATATTGAGCTTACCATTCTCTGGAAGTCCGTTCTAGATCAAGAAATTTGGATTGAGCTATTAAGAGGGTGACACGGTCCATGCCTCTAGTTCTTTCCGGATGTAAGGGACAAAGGGACAAAGACAACGCTGGAACATTGGTCATAAAGGCTTATGAGTTATGAACTCTTATTGCTTGGGGAGCAATGATGCATTGCTAGATGCCACTCATTGTATGTGAGGTTTTTGTTTGTGGGAGACTGTTGGAGTTACCATTATGATCTAGAAGTGGTCAAACATGTAGTCTCACTGCCAACGCGATATGAGCCTGCAGGGTCGCACATAAGAGCATGTGGAGAAGATGGAAGATTGACTGTGTTGGTAAAGGTTACCAATCACCATATAGAATGGGGGAGGTCCAGCAAATGTTGCTGTCTGAATTCGTCGGGTTTACACGGATAGAATTCGTCGGGTTTTCACGGATATAATTCGTCGGATAGAATTCGTCGATATTCATTGGATATGATTCGTCGGATAGAATTCGTCGGGATTCGTCGAAATTCGTCGAATTGTCCCGTGAAAACTCGACGAATGCTGTTCCGTGGAATCCCGACGAATTGTGACAGAAACCCCAATTCTGCTGTGTGGTCTGCGGATAGCGATTCTTCTAGAAGTCTGTTTATCCTTTGGGTATAAATAGAACTTCTTTTAGGGTTCTCATAACTTACGAAGGAATCCAATCGACGGAAGAGTTTCGCCTCTCGCCCTAGCCGACGGAAGTGTTCCGCCGCCCGTTCGCCTCCGCCGACCTCCTCTCCGACGATTGTCGTCGGTGTTGTTCTTCCTGAAGCGGATCTAGCAATCCGTGGAAGCGCAAGGTGTAGTCTTCTTCTCCCGGCTCGTGTGGACTGCTGTAGAGACGTAGACATTATTTTACGTGAGGACTCGGACAGCCGACGATGGGACTTATCTTCTTGGAGCATCTAGGTTGGATTTGATCCAACTCCACAAAGGTAATTTTCATACCTAGCAATTTTGTTAACTTCTTGATTCAATATTCATGCCCCGATCCAAATTCTTTTGTGTTATTCTGTTTATTTCCGCTGCGCCTACATACGATGTATGGTTGTAGAAAAACCCAACAGCGATTACGTTTGCTGGTTTGCGTGGATCGAGCAAGACACTGATGTCTGCTGTCCAAGTGGTTAAGGCAGTTCGGCAAGGCGCAGAGTTATGTGTTGTGCTAGTTGGGGCTGCAAAGTCTCAACCCAGTTTGAGTGTTGTTCCTGTGATTTCAGAGTATCCTGATGTGTTTCCGAAAGATCTTCCTGGGGCGCCACCTCAGCGAGAGATTGACTTCACTATAGAGCTGGTGTTAGGTGCCAAGCCTGTTTCACGCTCTCCGTACCGAATTGCGCCAAAGGAGATGGCGGAATTGAAAGTTCAATTACAGGAGTTGCTAGAGCAGGGTTATATACGTCCAAGTACATCCCCATGGGGTGCTCCGGTCCTTTTTGTGAAGAAGAAGGACGAAATCCTGCGTCTATGCATTGACTACCGAGAATTGAACAAGCTGACCGAGAAGAACAAGTATCTGATTCCTCGAATCAAAGACTTGTTTGATCAGCTAGTGGGGTCAACTGTGTATTCAAAGTTGGATCTCAAGTCTGGCTATTACCAGTTGCGAATTCGGGATTGTGATATCCCCAAGACAGCATTCAGTACCCACTACGGACACTTTGAGTTTACAGTGATGTCGTTTGGATTAATGAATGTGTCGTCAGTATTTATGGATCTGATGAATAGGACCTTTCGAGAGTACCTTGATCGGTTTGTCATTGTCTTCATTGACGATATCTTGGTGTACTCTCAGTCTGAAGAAGTGCACGCGATACATTTGCGTGAAATTTTGGAAACCCTGCGACGTAGTCAACTATATGCCAAGTTCTCTAAGTGTGAGTTCTGGCTAACCTCAGTGGCGTTCCTTGATCATGTTGTTAGTGGCGAGGGTATCGCAGTGGATCCGGCAAAGATTGATGCAATCCAGAAGTGGCCCGTTTTGGCGACAGTAGCGGAAGTCAGGAGTTTCCTTGGACTTGCCGGCTACTATCGGCGCTTCATGGATAACTTTTCGTGGATCGCTCTACCTCTCACCACCTTGACGAGGAAGGATCAGAAGTTCGTTTGGTCACCAGAGTGTGCACGGGCTTTTGAGGAACTGAAGAGGCGTCTGACCACCGCACCAATTTTGTGTTTACCATCTAGTGCAGATGGGTATGAAATTTACAGTGATGCGTCAGGGAGCTTCTTAAGCTGCGTACTTATTCAGCATGGTCAAGTGATAGCTTATGGATCTCGACAGTTGAAAGTGCATGAGCCGAACTATCCGGTCCACGACTTGGAATTGGCGGCCGTGATCTTCGCTCTAAAGTTATGGCGGCACTACTTATATGGTGTGAAAGTTGACATCTTTACAGACCATAAGAGCCTTAAATATCTGTTACATCAGAAGGAGCTCAATATGCAACAACGAAGGTGGATGGAGTTCCTGGGGGACTACACTTTTGATATACATTATACTCCAGGAAAGGGGAATGTCGTCGCAGATGCTTTGAGTAGGAGGGATTATTCACAGGCCAACTGAATTCAGATGTATGATCCACGTCTGATCAGGGACTTGGAAGCCTTGGAGATCTCCTGCGTGGAGAGGAGTTCTAGTGCGAGTGCATGCTTGAACTGTACGGAGGTGCAGTATGACCTCGCAGACAGAATACGACAGGCCTTGGAGCTTGATTCGAGCATGCAACGCTATTTAGCAGAGTCTGGGGATGGGACCGCTGCAGAGTTTTTATTAGACGACGGTCTGATATGGAAAGACGGTCGGTTGTGCGTCCCAAATGTTGATAAGTTGCGGGAGGAATTGATGTACGAAGCGCACTTTACAAAGTACTCAATTCATCAAGGGAGCACAAAGATGTACCAAGACATGAAAAAGCTGTTTTGGTGGCCAGGATTGAAGAAAGACATCGCCTTGTACGTGGCAAAATGCAAAACTTGCGCACTAGTGAAGGTGGAATGTCAAAAACCTGGAGGTTTCCTGAAGTCGTTGCCTATACCGGAATGGAAATTTGATGACATTTCGATGGATTTCGTGCACGGTTTGCCGAGATCACAGAGTGGGAATGATGTCGTATGGGTGATCGTGGATCGCTTGACGAAGTTAGCCCACTTTATTCCAAATCGGAAGGACGATTCAGTTGAAAAGTTGGCAAAACTTTATGTAGATAGCATTGTCCGATTGCACGGTGTGCCCCGTAGCATCGTCAGTGACCGAGATGGGATCTTTACTTCCAAGGATTGGCGGCTAATCCACCAGTTGTTAGGTACAAAGCTGAAGTTTAGCACTGCCTTCCACCCTTAGACGGATGGACAGACTGAACGTACGAACAGAACTCTGGAGGATATGCTCTGAATGTGCGTCCTGGATTTCGGTAAAAAGTGGGAAGATCATCTCTACATGATCGAATTCGCTTATAATAACAGCTATCAGGCAAGTATAAAGATGGCACCCTTCGAGGCCCTCTATGGTAGAGCTTGACGCACTCCCTTATCTTGGGCGAAAGGAAGTCGAAGAGGCAAATGCGGCGATTCAAACAATCCGAGATAGATTGTTGATTGCACAAGATAGGCAGGCAAAGTACTACAATGCCAAGCACAGAAATGTCGAGTTCGCCGTGGGCGACTGGGTTTACCTAAAGATCAAACCTTTCAAGGGGGTGTCCAGGATTCGGCGCTTGAAAAAGCTGAGTCCGAGGTACCTTGGGCCGTTTGAAATACTGGAACGTGTTGGCGAAGCTGCCTATCGACTCGCTCTTTCGACAGAGTTGAGTGGTTTGCATGATGTGTTCCACATATCGGTGTTAAGGAAAGCTGTACCAGAGCCTAGCCAAGTGCTTGTAGCTAGTCAGGTGCCGGTCGATGATGGGTTGAAGACGCTGGTCACGCCTATTTGCATCGAAGACACTGATGTTAAGCAGCTGCGGAATAAACTGATCAAGATGGTCAAGGTCCGCTGGAACAACTGTGGCCGTGAGGAACTTACATGGGAGCGCGAACAAACTATGCGTGAGGAGTTCCCCGAGCTGTTCCGTTGAGGTACAAGTCGTATTTTGTATCTTTTTGATTATTTGCACTGTTAGGATTTCGGGACGAAATTCTTTTAAGTGGGGAAGAATTGTAAGACCCCAAATTTCATGTGCACACAAAATCAAAGTGATTTGAAGTCATGAAGCTAGCGCTAGGCGCTAGTGTTAGCACCGGCGGTAGTGACTTTCCAAGAAGTGTGTCCTTTCTCGAGGAGGGTGGCATTTCGCGAGAAGTTTGTCAATTAAAGATAGCGCCGGTGGTATCGATAGCGCTAGCGGTAGTATTTGAGCGGTACCGACTTTGTCGCTAGCTCCAGCGCTAGCCACTAGCGCCGGCGGTAGCGGAAAATTCTTATATACCTCAAAATCTGACTCTTCAGCTCATTTTCTCTGAGAGCCATTGCAGTTCAGAGGGAAGAGAGCTGGGAGCAGGGAAGGAGATCCATTGTAGTTGAGTTTTCGTCGTGCTAGGAGGGATTTGTGAAGAAGCGTCTGCGTGCGTGTGCCACCGCGGATTCCAGCCATTTCCCTCTCAGTTCTATGGCGCCAAAACGACCAACTAGGGTAATGATTCTCCTCCCTAGTCTTTGGACATGCGCGTCCTTTGATTTCCATGTTTTGGAAGACTTCTACTAATTAGTAGATCGGATCTTCCAGTGCGTTGAAGTGTTTCCCCCATAAATTGCATATAGAGTCCGGAATGGAAGAACAGGCATAGGCATGCTGTGTGAAGCCCATCTGGACAGTTTGAGCTGGATTGGTGATGTTTATCGCGTGGAGAAGACTCCATGTATATGCTGTGGTTCGGGTCTTCTGTACTGTTTTGTATATCAAATTATCCTGGAGGTGTTTCCCAGGCAATATCCGAAGTTTGGTAGCAGAACTGAGTTCTGTTACTAGCGCCGGGCGCTAGCGATAGCGCCGGGCGCTAGCGATAGCGCCGGGCGCTAGCGATAGCGCCGGGCGCTAGCGATAGCGCCGGGCGCTAGCGATAGCGCCGGGCGCTAGGGATAGCGCCGGCGGTAGCTCCAGGTGAGCTACTAGTGTTGTTATCTGGAGGTGTTTTCCCAGAGGTAGCAGAACTGACTTCTGTTACCAGTGCCGGGCAGAACTGGGTTCTGTTGCTAGCGCAGGGCGCTAGCGTTAGCGCCGGCGGTAGCGCCCAGCATACAGATAGTGTGTTTCCTTGCTACCAAAAGTCCTAGGGACTGGATATGTAGCAGGAGAAGCTGTGGAATTTGCAAAGCCCAGCTTTAAGTGATGGGTATTAGGTGAAGCTTACCCGTATCATGCATAGTTGAATCGCGGTATTTGAGCACGGGCCTAGCTGATCCGAACCCTACCATATAGTGGTGGTGAAGAGGTCGCCCCTCGGTGCACCGGGCTATGGAAGAGTGCCGTAACTTCGTGTGTACGGACTAGCTCAAATTGCTTGTCTAAGTTGAAATAGGACTTAGCGTGAGGGCGTAACTCAGGGAGTATGCCAAAGTGTGCCTTGAGAGCACGAAGCGGGTGGCTTGGTATGCCTCCGTTGGTGTTGGTTGCGGATATATATATGCTGCTGACTCTTACTTGCAGGGAAGGAGCACCGCCGCCCCGAGTTTGAGGTGGAGTCGTTATAAATCTTGGTCAGCTAAACCTGACCGGTTACTTGTTTTCCCACCACTTGGTGGATTTTCTTATACAGGTCCCGGTGAGACTAGCGGGAGATAGCGGGCTGAAGCCCCTGCTGCTGTGCTGTGCTGGCCCTTGAAGGCCAAAGCTTTTGTTTACTTTTGTTCATGTGTGGCCGGTTTGCGTGCCGAGGTCTGGAAGCCACCTATATTATGTAAACAAACATTGTAATTAACCTTTTATGTATTTCATTCCTAGTAACGTATGTGGACAATGCTATACACTGGTTTATAAATGAAATTATATGCTTCTGTTATGCGACTCTGTGCTGAGATAGGTATATCTTTAACTGTTAAATGCTAATTTTAGTACCGCGCTCTTCTGTTCATCTCATATGGCTTGGGGTCCCGGCCGGACCTACTGTTATATGCTATGTAACAGGGAGGGTGTTACATAGTTCCCGAACGAATGCTGACCGGCACCGTTAAAAAGTTAGCACCAAAGCGTGCCGGCCCTTTTCGGATTATAAAGAAGATAGGTGACAACGCTTTCCTGTTAGATTTGCCGGCTGATTGGGGTATATCCCTTATTTTTAATGTCTCGGATTTGACGCCGTTTGTTTCGCCTCCGCATGAGTTGGATTCTTTGTCATCTTCTCCATCCACTAAAAATTCTATTGGGTTGGGGAGTGGTAGTTCGGATGATCTCTCTCCTTCGGTCCCCGCAGGTATGACTTCGGATGGTACGTTGTCTTCTTTTATTCCTACTGCTGACATGTTTTCCAGGTTTCCCAAGACGTTTCTCACTCCAGATGTGATCCTTGCTGCTGAGCCACTTGCTACTCCTGATGGTGCTACCTATCGCTTCCTCATCCGTTGGCGTGACCGCCCTCCCTCAGACGACTCTTGGGTACTCGCGACTGAGCTTCAACGTTTGGACGCCGAGCTTCTCCGCCGCTATCTCTCGGACCACGCATCAGAGATACGTGATTTTGAGTGGGGGAGGATTGATGGCGCGGCCCCTCCGACACTCCTTGATGATGACCCGGTTGCCGAGGCACTGCGACACAAAGATTTGAGGTGCCATAATGATGCTGAAGGAAGTCAGTGTTAAATCTCTGCCCGCGGCGTGCCAAAACTGCCGTGAAAAATTAAAGTTTTATTTATGCACTTTTATTTTATATTTATGAATATAAAATTATGTCATGTTTGATGATAATTTTATATTCATAAAAGTTTGTCATTTTTATTTTTGGACATTTTATTTTATTATGGTGTGTATTTAACCATACGAATCGATGAGATAACATCTCCATCATGGATGGTTAAGGTTTTGTTGTAACTCCTATTTAAGGAGGCCTTTATGAAGAGATGAAGCATTGAAGAGAAAAAAAAAACCAAACCCTATTTCCCTCTTGGAAATTTCGTCCACAAGGAGTTCTCCCCTTGCCGCCCCCTTGGTGTGAAGCCTCCCCTTGCGATCTCCATCCCGTTCGGTGCGACTCCGGCGTGGCTTCCTCCGGTGCGACTCCAAGGAAGAAGGTTGCAACCCCATTCGGTGCGACGCCGGTGGATCCGTGGAGAGAGTGAATGTCCCACCTTATCTTGTGTGTTCATCTTCTTGGTTGGGTAACTTCTTCCTCATTTGTGATTTCTTGCTGTGAGATTTGTGGAGGTGTTTTCGAACCGTCTTTTCCATGATTTTAAAACGCATCGCTTGTAAGTTCTGATTTCGAATCGTTGTTATTGAATCTCTTGTGATCCGGATTGGGAAGATCCGGTGTGGGAACAAAGCTCGGCCTAGCCTTGACTTGCTCTCCAAGATTGGCACAATTTGTGCTAACAAGGGAATTAATCTCAACTAGAATTTCGACCGCTACTAATCGTTTGCCGCCGCTACGAAATAAATTATTTACTGCATTTGAAACGGCTCAAGTTGAAGAATAGATGCTTGTGTAGGTGCG
Organism: Dactylorhiza incarnata; assembly: GCA_033032865.1. NCBI lineage: Eukaryota > Viridiplantae > Streptophyta > Magnoliopsida > Asparagales > Orchidaceae > Dactylorhiza > Dactylorhiza incarnata. Next base: position 6,056,520 of record JAWHQI010000144.1, on the reverse strand, counting down.
GTGAGTTGTGTGCTTGTTGGAGAGGTAGGTCTTAAGGACGTTGTATCGAGTCCCGCTTAATTTTATCCGTTGGATTTGGGAGCCAACCGACCCCTTTTTGTTCGCTCTTGGTCGGAGCCCTCCTATGTTATTCTAATTTTTGTGATGAATGTTCTTCCGTTAGCGTAACGTCCACGTGTCTCGTTCATCTCTACATCACATCCTGGACATAGAGGAGGACGCTGAGGTGCCTACCATTCTCTGTCGCCCGTTCCTCGCAACCTCCCGCGCGTTAATAGATGTAAGTAACGGTCGCCTCCTCCTTCAGGTTGGAGACGACAAAGTTACTTTGCATATCAACCCCTCCATGTGGAACTCACTATCGAATGATGATTCCTGCTTTAATATGGAATCCGCGTTTGAGGATGAGTGTTCTTCTCTTTCGGAATTGTTTTCTTTAATAATAAACCATTCGGATCTGGCAAATCAACCTCCTTTAGATGAATTACCGCCAGATTCGCCCTTCGAGCCTTTCTATTCGAAAGAGTTAAAAATCTCCACATCCTATGAAGAACCCCCAGTCTTGGAGCTTAAGCAACTCCCCGACCATTTAAAATATGCTTTTCTAGCCGCGAACTTAAAACTTCCGGTTATAATATCATCTACTTTAACCGATTCGGAAACATCCGAATTGATTGAGGTTTTGTCTAAACGTCGTCGTGCAATTGCATGGCAAATTTCCGATATCAGGGGAATTAACCCCTCATTCTGCTCCCACAAAATTTTTCTCGAAGAAAACCCCCGCAAAACTATTCAGCCTCAACGGCGACTTAACCCGAATATGCCGGAAGTCGTTAAGGCTGAAATTACCAAACCGCTAAATCATCTCCTGGAAAAGGATTCCCCATTTATTTTCAACACGGCCTGCGTAGAGGCGTTTAATTTTATAAAAAAGCAACTTATCAATTCTCCAATTCTGGTGGCGCCAGATTGGTCCCTTCCGTTCGAGATTATGTGCGACGCGAGCGATATCGCGGTAGGAGCCGTCTTAGGCCAACGCGTAAATAAATATTTTCATCCAATATATTACGCTTCTCGCACACTCAATGCCGCACATGCTAACTATACAACGACGGAGAAGGAACTTCTTGCCGTCGTCTTTGCTTTTGATAAATTCAGGCCTTACATAACACTTTCACACGTAATCGTCTTCACTAATCACTCCGCCCTAAAATATCTTTTGGCCAAAGTTGATGCCAAACCCCGTTTGCTTCGATGGATCCTCCTTTTACAGGAATTTGACTTAGAGATCCGGGATAAGAAAGGGGCTGAAAATTTAGCAACCGACCACCTCTCACGTTTAGAACAACCCTTCGTAGAAGCGCTCGTCGAACCCGAAATAGACGATCGATTTCCTGAAGAGCGCCTTTTAATTTTAAATAATATAAAAACTTCTTCCACCCCTTGGTTCGCAGACTATGCGAACTATCTAGTCGCATGGGTCCTTCCAAAAGATTTTTTGACTCAGCAAAAGAAGAAATTCTTTTCTGATTTAAAAAACTACTTTTGGGAGGACCCCTTTCTCTTTCGAGTCTGCGCAGACCAAGTGGTGCGAAGATGTGTTTTAAGCGAGGAGGGTGCACAAATTTTGCGACACTGCCACGAGGGGCTGGCTGGAGGGCATTATCAAGCCAACCGGACTGCGCAGAAATCGTTAGAGTCGGGCTTTTATTGGCCCACTCTCTTTAAGGATGCTCACACTTTTGTGAGTAAATGTGATAGCTGCTAGCGGTCGGGTAACATCTCTCGTCGTGACGAGATGCCCCAAAACCTTTTTCTCGAGTGCTAAATCTTCGATCTGTGGGGCATAGATTTTGTAGGCCCCCTACCTTCTTCTTTTAATAATCGCTATAGTTTAGTGGCGGTCGACTACGTATCTAGGTGGGCGGAAGCGCAAGCTCTGCCCACCAATGATGCGCGAGTCATCGTCCAATTTCTAAATAAATTATTCTCTCGCTTTGGCACGCCCCGTGCAATTGTAAGTGATAGGGGTACGCACTTCTGCAACGCCCAATTTTAAAAAAAATTATCTAAATATGGCATCACACACAAGCTAGCCACCGCCTATCACCCCCACACAAGCGGCCAAGTAGGGGTAGTAAATCGCGAGATTAAACGCATTTTGGAGAAAACCGTTTCTTTAAATAGGAAAGATTGGTCCGTCAAACTCGACGACGCGTTGTGGGCGTATCGTACGACATACAAGACCGCGATCGGTTGTACGCCCTATCGATTAGTCTACGTCAAAGCGTGTCATTTACCTGTAGAGTTAGAGCACCGCGCTTTTTGGGCCTTAAAATTTTTAAATCTCGATTCGAACTTAGCCTCTAAGAATAGGAAATTCCAACTAAATGAACTCGATGAATGGCGTGCGAACGCTTATGAAAGTAATAAATTTTATAAGGAGCGTTCTAAGTTCTACCATGATCGCAAAATAAAATTTCCCAAAACATTTGCGCCGGGCGATCTTGTCCTTCTTTATAATTCACGCCTTCGTCTTTTTCCGGGTAAGTTAAAATCCCGATGGTCCGGCCCCTTTAAGGTTAAAGAGGTTTGGCCGTATGGGACCGTTCTTATCTCTCACCTCGAAAGAGGCGACTTTAAAGTAAACGGGCAACGTTTAAAACTTTATCTTGCGGGCGATCCAGTGGACGAAAATACTGAATCCTTAACCCTCCCCAACTTATAATCTCACCACGCCAAATGCGTCAAGCTACGCGACGGTAAACAAAGCGCTTGTGGGAGGCACCACATATTTATCTAATATTTTTATTATGCTTTTTATCTATTTTTGCAGGGTTTCTTACGACCCCGCCAGCTTTAATTCAGGGAAGCTTTTTTGCTCCCCCTTTCCTTTTGTATATATTGCAATGTTATTTTCTCCTCTTCATACTTACATTACAACATTGGGGACAATGTTGGGTTTTAAGTATGGGGGTGTTTTACCATTTTCATTCAAACAAACAAAATTTTTTCAAAAAAAAAATGTTTTATTTCATCTTGCCTACTTTTGTAAATATAAGCTTGAAAAAAAAAATGTTTAAAACCACAAAAATTTACATAAATCCAAAAAGCATGCTTCTCTTTTTTTTTAACTTTGTCATAATACAAAAAATTACAAAAATAAAAAAAATTTAGCAAAACCCCAAAAAAACTTTTCCAAAAAAAATATATATATATAACTATATAGTAGTTGAAACAAAAAACTAAACAAAAAACAAAAATCCAAAAAATAATAAACCCTAAATTACTTTTATTCTTAAAAGCATTTAGTTTCGAGAGTATATGTTTGTGTATTTTCATAATCGCTAGTTTTACTATTTGTTTGTTTATCTAAGATCGATAGATTTAAGCGTTCGGGGTTAAGTTTTAAAGAATATCTTGTGTTTTTAATTTAAATAGAGGCTTTGTTATCAAGCACTACTTCTACTAGCTAAAATAGAGACATGTGTATTATGTTGGCAAAACAACTTTAGACCCCAATTATCCCTACTTTATGTCTCTAGGAATCTAGGAATTTTCAAATTACCAAGGTTGCTCTCAAACCTTTTTTTTATTATTTCTAAGAATTTTTTCTCACAAACCCCTTTGTATGCATGGCAAGAAAAATAAAAGAAGAAAAAGATCTTATGTCAATGGGAATAAGACTGTCTTCCGTAAATATAGGCACCCAATTAAAATTTTAAAAGATCTTATGTCAATGGGAATAAGATTTCGTTCCGTAAACATAAGCATTGGGTTATTAAAGCAAAAGAAAAAAAAACAGTTTTCCCCAGTATATCACGGTGAGCACCAAAGAAAACTAAAAAGGAAAGGTGGAAAGATACAAACCACCACTCCTAATTCAAGTACTCTTTTTTTGCCATAGCTTTTTACCCCCTTTCCCTTAGCCGATTTATTGTTTCTGGACTTAATTCAAAAAATCATTTGAGAGCATAATTAGTAAATTGCATATTTCCTTCACATTTCTTTAAACAAAAGTTATTATAATTTCGATCTAATCTCGTTTACTAATGATTGCAATTTTGTTTGCTAATTGGTTAATTAAGAAGTCTTTTGGCCAGGACATTTCTTTCTACTTAAATCATTTGCATAATTTAGGACTTAACTCTTATTACTCCGAATTTTTATTTTTCAGTCTCTTATGATTAAAATAAAACGATAGCAAAAAATTAGAACTTATGTTAATCCCGTATAGATCTCTCATACTTTTGCTCTGGAATAGCAAAAGCTTAAGTATGGGGGAATTTGATAAGTAATAAAATATATGTATTTTTAGTATAATTATTAGTATAATTTTAATTAATATTGTAAATTTTCTATGTAAATTAATGAATAAATTGCTTGTTTTATTATTTTCCTTACTAACTTAGTTTTGTTTTTGTTTCTGCAGATTTTGGCAATTTTTGTCAAGTCAAGCCCCATGTCACGCCCATGACACTGCGTTTGACGAACTCCCTCTGCCCCAGCGTTCGACGAACGCCATCCAGCGTTCGACGAACGGCGTCCAGCGTTCGACAAACGGCGTCTAGCGTTTGACGAATCCCTCTCAGCGTCCAGCGTTCGACGAACGTCGAGCTGCGTTCGACAAACTCTCAATCTAGCGCACACGCCAAATGTCATGCTCTAGTTAAAGCAAATATGTGCTGCCCACTATCGCGCCCGTGACACTGTAGGTCACGCCCGTGTGTAGCCATGTTTGACGGCCAAACCTTCCAGAAGATGGCGGATCTGACCCCTATAGCACCTGCAAATTTCAAGCCCTAAGTCTCGGCCCGAACATCCAAGTCACGCCCGTGACCTAGGGAGTGTAAAAATAAAATTTTGCCTATAAATAGAGGGGCTCGGCTGAAGCATTTCCCATCCAAATTTTGAGTGTTGTAATGTTCTTTTGAGTTCTTTTGAGTGCTTGTGAGTTTTCTTTATGCAATTAAGTTTATGTTCGTTTGTAATTTTCGCCTTTTAGAAATATAATGTTGTTTTCTCATTTGGATCTTCTTCCTTTTTATTTATTTTAGTGTGTGTGTGTATGAGAATAGTTTTATTGCTTTCATAACTTAGTTTATTGCTTTCATAATTTAGTTTATTGCTTTCATAATTTAGGTTTATTGCTTTCATAAAAATAGTTTATCGCTTTCTTTAAACGCTTTATTTATTGCTTTCGTTTAAACGCTTTCTTTCGATTCAGTCATTTTATTACAAGTAGAGTGCGTGCGTATATGAGATAATGTTTTTCTTTTTTGTAACTTAGCTTTATTTCAGTCCTTATATATCTGTTTATACCACCCCCGTCCCGGATGAGAGGCTTAGTTTCTTTTGCGCTTGATTAAGACGGTTGGGACGGATATTATTACTGCTTTTATATAAGTCTTTTTATTTCTCTTTTTATCCGCTTAAATAATTAAACATGTATTTTCTTAATATTGCCGTCTCCATTCCGATGAGTGGCTAATTTCCTTTAGCGCACGATGTCGAAGAGCATTGGGACACAAAAATAGTTTTTCTAAAAATAAAACATCTCTTTCTAAAATAATTAACGCTTAAGGTTTACCCGAGAATAACGTTGAGTGGAGCCATATAATCGATGTGTGGTTTTCATTTTCGTCTCCGTACACTAGTTAGATGAGAGGCTCATTTATACGGACTGATCACTCACGGGTAAAGAGAAGTGAGCTCTACCCTCGAGAGAGGATGAGGTAAGTCTCCTGAATTGGAAGTAAAAACCCAATAGCGGGGTTCACAACATAAGGCGAGTATTAAGAAGATTCGATGGTCAAAAATTCATAATCTCAGGTGGGCGTACCCTCGAGAGAGGAGCGTTCATAATAATGGAACCTCCACTGCCAATCCATTTTAATGTTTTAAAAAGTCATCTCTTTTACTTCTAAAAAAGACTATTTTCGTCTCAAGGTAATTCGACATCGGGCGCTATTATTATCATCCTTTAGAACTAAACTCTAGTTATACGCTTACTATCATTTGCTTTTAAAAACCCAACTAAAAACATATTCCGATAAAATAATAGTTCGTTCCTCAAAGTAGCTAAATCAACACGATCCGCGGAAATATACGACCTTGATATTTTCTAAAACAAAATATCCTGTATTACTCACGATAAGGTATACTTGACTTTATTATATGATTAGTTCGGATTAAAATTTAAACAAAAACTGTTCAAAACAAATTAGTGCAAAACTCTCCTTCGCTATTTTAAAAATCAATAGAATTCGGCGTTGTAATCAGAGTGTAATCGTCAATATTTCGAAAGCAGAAAAAGACCGTTACTTCTATCTTTCGATAGAATGACGGTTAATTTCTCAAAGTAGGAGTACTTGCGAGACTCTTTGGAAACACCTGCCTAACTCTAATCTCGTCAAATAAAGGTTAACCAAAACAATTAAAAAGGAAAATAATCATAAAATTTAATCATCATGCCCCAGCTGCTGTTATCAACATTCAGCAAGCCTCTTCCTCCACCTCACCCAATGAGGCTCTTCTCAGTGCCATAGACCTGCTGCTTCAGTCTCATCTCACCTCCATGCAAACTAATCTAGATAAATCAGTTACCTCAGTAAGGGAATATGTGGATCAGTCCATCAAAAATGTGAAAGCTGAAGTCATGTCGGAGGTCAAGGAAATAAAGGAAAACACTAAAATACTCAACAAAAAAATGTCCAAATGGTTTGATCTGGCTGAAAAATCTATAATTTCTCAGAATATCATTCTAAGATCTATGGACAAACACCTCCAGCTGTCTGAACAAGACATGACATATGTCAAGAATTATGTCAGTCAAACAGATGAAGTGATTGAGAAGTCAGCCAATCATCTCCAAGAGTATGTCTATTCCACTGCCATGCAGTTAAATGAAGAAGTTAACAGGTACAAGGAAGACCTGAAAGCAGAAATTGCATCTGTCTCCCAATCAATTGCTGAAAAAGCCACCTCTTCCCATCTGGATGAAGAAGTAGGCAAGTTAAAAGATGTGCTTCAATCTGATATAGAGAATGTGTTCCAAACCCTCTCTGGAACAATAACTGCAGCCAAGCAAGTCCTCCATCAAAAGATATATGAAGAAGCCAAAAAGGGGGAGGACATAAATGCTATCATAAATTCTGACCTCACCCTGAAAGTTCTACAAGGGACAAGGATAGCTCTGAATCTTCCTATCCTAGATGTCGAAGAATACTGGGATTTCCCTCATCAAGAAGCAATTGCCCAAGATAAGAATCTGAAAAAGAGAAGGGAAAAGGGAAAGGGTAATGTTGGCTGAAGAATTTATGGCCAAGCAAAGGGAGGTGCAGAATAATGACCATGAACATAAGCAATGGAGTGATGACTCCAAGGACATCATACTAAATGCTTTGATAAGCCATGGTCAGGTGTGTAAAGATATTGACAAGCTCTATCCATCTGAAGAATGGATAAAGCATTTGGAGAGAAATACTAAGAGAGATAAAATTTTCAAAGCAAATCTGGTAAGAAAGGAAAATCCAAAGAAAATGCCCTCTAGATACAATCCAAAACCAATATCTATTTCCAAAGGCAAGAAAACAAGAAAAGAATTGCTGATATCAAGGCTGCCAATGCTGAAAAGAAGAAGTCTCCAGGTCAAGATAACACTGTTGCTGATGACATGGATGATGCTTCAGTGAAAGGGAAAGAAGCAGCTGTTAACTCTTCTGAATGTTCTTCTTATAAGAAAAGAAAGATTTGAATGACTATTGAAACAGTTTATGTATATAAATGTTAATGAACTATAATGACTTATGATTGTGTGGATGCAAACTTAATTATACTTTGCCTAAAAATAGTTTATGAATATATGAATACAAACTGAGCTTTGAATTACTATTCTACCTGGATTGAAATTGATGGATTGTTAATGTAATCAGCTTGTATCAAGCTAAATCTGAGTTATATCTAAACTTACCCTATTTTGATTAGTTAATTCAATCTATGTTGCATGGTTATGTTTATCAAATCTTACTGATGGATTGATTAATCTCTGTGGTAGAATCTTTTCATAACAACCATCTGTCTTAAAATAACTGATGCACTAAGCACGATATGTTGAACTCATTATTGCAATAACACATATCAAGAATTTATGAGTAATGTACTCTAGCATTTGAGGGTGTTCTGCCTTCTTCAAATAGGGGGAGATTATTGGTAAAATGACCCTCAATGTTCCCTTGATTTGAAGAGACCTCACACTCAATGCTAAGTACAAGTTGTATTTGATAAACTCTATTTCTATCTCATAAGTATGTGTTTGAACCTTAGTTTTGATTTGAGTTAGGATCCATCCTTATGATCATAACACATCTTGTATAACTTAGATCAAACTCCCTTAAGTCAGAAGACTAAGAAAATAATATAGGAAAGTAATATAAATATAATGCGATCGAATCAGAGAAAATAATATAAGAGAAAGATAAAAATTACATAAGTTCTCTGCGTTCGACGAATGGCTATCTGTGTTCGACGAACGGCGCTCTGCGGTCGACGAAAGATGTTCATTCTGTGCTCGACGAAATCCAGCCGTCTCAGCGGTCGACGATCCCATCTCAGCGGTTCAACGGTCGACGAACAGACCTCGTCTCAGCGATCGACGAAAAGCTGTGTTCGACGAACTCAGGTCTGCGCTCGATGAATCTTCAACAGAAGATCAGAACGATGAATGAAATGTTCAGATCGACGAACTTGAAGCTGAGCTCGATGAAATATTATCAGCTATATAAATTCTCCTTTCTTAGCTCGACTAAAATTATATATATGATTGTCAGATTTAATAAAGCAATATTTTATCATTTCTATTTATATATTGCTACATATATTGCTGCCTTAACATTATAACCGTTGCAACACTTAAATGAAATAGTCGTTGCAGAAAAGCTAAAAGACAGCAGTTTATCTTCTCGAGGAGTCAAGATAATTAAAGAGACTTTATCTCTTTCCCTTTCCCAAAAAGAGGAATTCAAAATAAAGAAAGAAGCTCTTCTGATTATATAAAGACTGAGAAAAGAAAATAGAATGAAGAGAAAAATGTGAACACACAAACAAAATAGAGAACAACATATTATTCTATCTTGTTTGTTTTGCTAACTATTCTCTGCAGATCATATTCATCCTGAGACACTTATCAAGATTATTTGCTCAGGATCTTAACTGTAGAAGAAGAAGAAAGGAATACTACATCCAAGAGAAGAAGCTTCACCACCTGAACATCAACTCTAAACAAATCAGGGGGAGCTCTTCAAAATCTTCATCAAAGATCCATACTCAACAACCTATCAGGATCTCTAGAGTCTTCTTAGAAAAGAGAAGAACACTTTTAACCTTTTTGTTCCTTCCTGTACAAAGGGTTATAACTCCCTTCAAAAGTTAACCTCCCGGTGACAGGGCACCTTAGCAAAAACCTGTGATTTGGTTTTTGAGTTACCTGATCAAAAGCTCATATGGTGGCAGGGAACCTGATCAAAAACTTGTAGTGGATTCCTACCAGTGGGTAGAAGAGTAGATGTACCCAGGTTGATTGGGGAACTACTATATTTCTTGTGTCTTCTGGTTTGCCTTTCGTATTTCTTTTTTATTGCTGTGTTGTGATCTGTTTGAGTTTATCTTTCACTCAACATTACACTTATATATATATATATATCACTATTTTGAAATAAGATTAAAAAGGCTTTAATAAAGAAAAGGATATTAAGAACTAAACTCTCCTTCAATTGGTATCAAAGCAAGGTTGATTATATTAATCACCTTCAATTGATATTCAATTGCACTTTCAATTGGTATCAGAGGGTAGTTGATTTTATATATAGGCTAACACCTGAATCACAAAGATCACTTAGTTCTTAAAGTTTTTCTAAAATCTAATGGCACAAGAAGATTTTTTTTAATTACTTCTTCCACTAACTGTATTTATGATACAGAACCATTTAAAATCTAAGTGAAGAAGAAGAAGAGGAAGAACAAAAAGCCAGAAGATTCTGCATGTTGGCCATATATGGCTCAAACCACTACTCAGATGCAGAATCTGAATCAGATAAGGTAAATGAGGTAACTTCAAATCCCAACTCTACCTCTGAAAATTACAAATCAGATCTTAAGTTAACACATACAGATTTAATAAAATCTGATAAAGAAATAAAGGAATTAACAAAAATAAATAATTTGACTTCTGAATATAACAAACTTAAAGAAGATTTAAAAATATCAGAAGAACAAAATATGTTCTTGAAAAATAAATTTGAACAATCTTTTAAAGAAAAAGAAATGTTTTATGTTCAATAAAATCAGAAAATATTTTCAAATTCATTCTGCGCTCGACGAAATCCAGCTGTCTCAGCGGTCGACGATCCCGTCTCAGCGGTTCTGCGGTCGACGAACAGACCTCGTCTCAGCGGTCGATGAAAAGCTGCATTCGACAAACTCAAGTCTGCGCTTGACAAATCTTCCACAGAAGCTCAGAACGACGAATGAAATGTTCAGATCGACGAACTTGAAGCTGAGCTCGACGAAATATTATCAGTTATATAAATTATCCTTTCTATAGCTCAACTAAAATTATATATATGATTGTCAGATTTAATAAAGCAATATTTTATCATTTCTATTTATATATTGCTGCATTAACATTATAGCTGTTGCAACACTTAAATGAAATAGTCGTTGCAGAAAAGCTAAAAGACAGCAGTTTATCTTCTCGAGGAGTCAAGATAAATAAAGAGACTTTATCTCTTTCCCTTTCCCAAAAAGAGGAATTCAAAATAAAGAGAGAAGCTCTTATGATTATATAAAGATAGAGAAAAGAAAAGAGAACGAAGAAAAAAACGTGAACACACAAGCAAAACAGAGAACAACATATTATTCTATCTTGTTTGTTTTGCTAACTCTTCTCTGCAGATCATATTCATCCTGAGACACCTATCAAGATCATTTGCTCAGGATCATAACTGCAGAAGAAGAAGAAAGGAATACTACATACAAGAGAAGAAGCTTCACCACCTGAACATCAACTCTAAACAAATCAGGGGGAGCTCTTCAAAATCTTCATCAAAGATCCATACTCAACAACCTATCAGGATCTCTAGAGTCTTCTCGGAAAAGAGAAGAACACTTTTAACCTTTTTGTTCCTTCCTGTACAAAGGGTTATAACTCCCTTCAAAAGTTAACCTCCCGGTGACAGGGCACCTTAGCAAAAACCTGTGATTTGGTTTTTGAGTTACCTGATCAAAAGCTCATATGGTGGCAGGGCACCTAATCAAAAACCTGTAGTGGATTCCTACCAGTGGGTAGAAGAGTAGATTTACCCAGGTTGATTGGGGAACTACTATATTTCTTGTGTCTTTTGGTTTGCCTTTCTTATTTCTTTTTATTGCTGTGTTGTGATCTGTTTGAGTTTATCTTTCACTCAGCATTACACTTATATATATATCACTATTTTGAAATAAGATTAAAAAGGCTTTAATAAAGAAAAGGATATTAAGAACTAAACTCTCCTTCAATTGGTATCAAAGCAAGGTTGATTATATCAATCACCTTCAACTAATATTCAATTGCACTTTCAGTATGCAAGACTAGGGCACACTATGGTGTAATGTATAATCAGCTGAGACGAGCTCTCTGTCTCAGTTGAACTGCTGAGACAAGTCCAGGAGTCGCTGAGAAGGTGTCTGGGCAAGCTGAGTTGCAGATAGAAGAAAACCGCTGAGAAAACTGTCTATCTCAGCAGTTCAACTGAGATGGGACAGAAGCAACCACTGAGACGGCTGACCATCTCAGCCCAACCGCTGAGACAGATTCAAAAGTGATCTGGCGGGTTCTGCTTTTGGCACAAGATGCAGAAATGCATAATGGGGTCCACCAATCACTCTCATACTTGTCAGGAGGATAGCTAAGACACGTTGAGGGTCAGTTGTGTATAAAAGGAATAAGTTAGGGTTGAGTTAACAACCTTTGCTATTGATCTTACTCTCCATCACACAAACTCAAGAACAATATTGTTCCATTATCGGCAGCCAAGAACTGAGCTCACATAAGGCTGCAAGGAGAAAAGAGATTGCTTATCTTGATTCATCTCAAGATAGAGCAAGTAGATCAAGTTCATCATCTGAAGGGCTGAACAAGAAGAATCAAGTTGGAGCTGCACTTCTCCTCCCTGGTTCAAATCTGCAACAACAGCTATTAAGAAGAAGAAGAACAAGGCATGATCTGTTCTTCCTTCTATCTGTAATCCTTATTATATCATTTGTATGAGCCTTTGGGTTCTGAGACTGTAGGGCTTTATTGCCTGAGTGTGTAAGGCTGATTGGCCTGAGTTGTAGAGCTGAGAGGTTAGCTTGAGGTAGGACCAGGAGGTGGTCTGAGTTGTAGGAGGTGGATTCCTCTAAGGTAGGGCTGTTGTGCTTGAGGTAGGGTTTGGGAAAACTTGAGAGATCCTGTGGGATCTGTGTTGTAGGCTCTTGGAGCTGAGTTTGGAGAAGTTGGAATTGTCTAACTCATTGTTAGAAAGGTGAAGGGGGAAAGAGGACTACTCAAGACACCCTGTCTTGAGGAACCTCTATAAATCTCTTTGTGCTTTCTGTGCTTGATAATTTGCTAACCTAAATTCAGAAAACACTAAGCCTAAAATAAAAGAAACATATTCACCCCCCCCCCCTCTATGTGTTTAAGACTACATCCTATATAAACTATCAGGATGGTTGTTGTTGTGGTGGTTAGAGAGAAATTTGTGGTGTAGGTTCTGTAGCTAGATTAGATGGAATGGACTGGAGGTTTTGAACAGTGGCATTATCTTGAATGATATCTTGTGGAACTACTGTTAGATCATGTGTTGGAATATGTCTTTGATTGTCTGGTAGGATTGACTCATGATCTTGAGGAACTGGAGAAGGAGGAGGAGAAGGGGTAGCTTGACCAGGCTTCAAAATCTGCTTGGTCCACTTTGAGAAAATGCATATGTTCATTATCTTACCAGGAGGAATAGGCACTCCCTTTGACTTGCAGACCATTGGATAATGATGGAGCAGAACTTGGCTCATCATTCTCATATATGCATTATCCTTATGGGAATATTTATGTCCTATCAACTTCAGGAGACATTTCCCCCAATTTATTCTTTTATTTAGGACTAGAATTCCCATTATCTGGAGCTCCTGCTTGGGAATGGCATCATGTGCTGAAATCTTGCATGCCAGCACCTTTCCTACTATATCTGCTAAGAATCTATATTCTTCAACTACATCATTCTTTTTCAGATTGATGGCCTTCTCCTTTTTGAACTGCATTATCTGTAATGCCTTACTAGTTTCTTTCCCCAGTCAGTTCATTAGAGTCACTACCCCTTGGTAGATCAAAGGTTTGACATAGCATTTCCTCTATAATGTTCATATCATTTTCAGATATTCTTCCATTGATGGAGCCATCATCTCCTATATGAATGTTGTCCTTCAGCACTGTCAACTCAACAACAAAGATCTTGCACCTTGTTGATATCAACTCTGTAAACCTAGTAGTATGAAATAAGCCGAGAATGGCTTTGAAATTATTAGATACTGTGTTGAATGATTCCACATCCGCATAGAATCTAGAATTCACCTTAGGAGGAGTTGGGTTTTCTGTATACCATTCATAATGATATGAACACATCAAAATGTGCACAGCGGAAGAAATAACTAGAATAACCCAAAGAGTAAGGATCAAGCGGATTTCATGAATCAAAAGATTAGGAAAGCAAAATGTGATATACCTTTGCGGGATTGAGTCAATACTCAACCAAGATGCTCCAAGAAGGAATCTGGTAGATGAACTTCGAGTTCCAAGCACCGAAAAGTATCGGACCTCTATAGAGATCCACACAAGGAAGGAGAACCCCAATGCCTTGTCGCACAAGGTATGGGTCGGAGAAGAATAGCCCTCTGCGTCCCCACAAACTGCTAGGTCCTTTGAAGGGAGGGTGGCGACGGTCGGCGGCGATGAGGTTGGCGGACGGAGCAAGAGCGATCAGAACACTTCCGTCTTCGGCTCTTCAGAAATCGCGAAAAGGCTCGATGTATTTTTTTATGACCTAATCTCATAGCTTTTATACGCAAGTCATAAAAACAGGCTATCCGCAGACCAGGGGAAAATAGAACAATTCTGCCAGATTTAAATTCGTCGAATGCATAATAATTTCGACTAAACACATTAGACGAATTATCATATTCGACTAAAGACTTTTGACGAATTGTCATATTCGACTAAACACTTTCGACGAACTCGAATAGATAATTCCAAATAAACACTTTAGACGAATTATCATATTCGACTTAAGACTTTCGACGAATTGTCTTAAATTCGACTAAACGATTTAGATGAATTCGAACAGATAATTTCGACTAAACATTTTAGACGAATTATCATATTCGACTAAAGACTTTCGACGAATTCTGCCAAGTCCTAAAGAATTCGTTGAAACCATTTTGACGATTCTTCAAGAGTACTTGTTTCCCATTTGAGACATTCTCAATTCAATTCCGAACAGTCATAGGATTGGTCCTCCACTCATGTCAAATATGAGTGAGGCCAACACAATCCTTTCTCCAAATTCTCCAAACGCTTTTATGTGCGACCCTATAGGCTCATATTGCGTTGGTAGTAAGACTAACTGTTGATTGCTTTGAGATCACCTCAGAAACTCCAACATGAGGTGCCATAGAATCTATAGTAATGTACCTGCAAAGAGAAGAGAGGCAGAGAGAGAAAGAAAAGAAAGAACGCAAGAGAGTTGGAGAGAGAAAGCACGAGAGCAAGAAAGAGAGAATTCAAAATCGTAACAAATTCGACGTCTAAGTTGCTTTAAAGAAGATGATTCGTCGCAACTTAGGGTTATATTCGAAGAAACGTCGAAAAGGATTGTTATTTATCGCGCCAAAACATGTCGAAGCAACTTCTAGAAGCAAAACTGCATGCGCTTGACATATCGACGTTGCGTCCATTTGTAATCGACGTGACTTTGAATTTGTATAGCGACTATTAAGTCGACGCATACGTCGATATGATTTTGACGCTGCGTCGAATACTATTCAAATGTTTTAAGAGATGAGATCGCTCCCTTTGAATATTTGTATTTCTTTATTGAAGATTTAGTTCTTTCTTTCCCTTCATTATATTTGAGGAAAGAATCCTAACTTTTCCTACACAAGTAGCTTAAACATTAGAAGGTACCCAAGTTACCTTGGGCCCTTTGCTTTTACCATTATAAGGTGATATGAAAGAATATAATGGTCTTTCACGGTATCCTTTTGGATGGCAGAGAATTGGTTTACTAAACCTAGGCTTATTATCTTGGTACTGAATGTATCTAAGTACAATAAATCTACAGAATGCCTGATAATTTTCCTTTTTATACCACCTTTTTTATTTAGATTCATTGGTTTTTCTGAACTATTTTTTCCTAGAGAACTCTTCTCACTATTATGATTTACTTTATTAAATACAGTGATTTTATTAGGATTATTATTGTTCTGTTCTTTAAATAGTACGCTGCTCTCATTAATTTGATAGTCACTAGGTCTAACAAATCTTGCTGGATTTTTCCAGCCAGGTCTACTAGGGACTTCTATGCTAGTGGATGGATCTGCTCCTAGACCTAGCTTCTTGAATCTCATGGAGATATTTTGTGTAATATCTTTTAGTTTTTGACTCCTTCCATTGATTGAATCCTCAAAGGCTTTTGCCTTTGTAAGCACTTCTTTTAAACCTAAATTTTCATTAGTTATTTTAGTTAATTCTAATCCCTTTCTACAAATTTGATTTCTTAGATAATAATTTATAGAATACAAATAATCCTTTTTAAAGTCTTCTAACTCTTCCCTAACTGTTTATATTTCTGTTTGAACTTTAAGTTAATCATTGCAAAATTCCTTAAAGCAATTTTTAAACTCTTCTAAATTAAATTCAAAGTCATAAAAGAGACTTACCTGATCTCCTTCATCATCTGAGGAGACCTCCAATGCCATCAAGCAAGCATCTTATGCAGCTATTTCTTCATCACTCTCTGATGAGGAGCTTGAGTCAGATTCTGTGTCACTCCAGGTTTCAGCAATGAAATCCCTTCCCTTCTTTTTGTCCTTTTTCTTGGAGGACTTCTTCTTCTTGTGCTCATGTCCTATTGCTCTTCGGAACACTTAGGAGTTATATGTCCTGGTTTTCTGCAGGAAAAATAGATCACTTCCTGCTTTGGAGTCTTATCAAATCTGGGTTTTGAGCTTCACTCTTTTCTTCTTGAATCTTCTGTCTTGACCCACCTTTTGAATCTTCTTGCTAACAGGCTGAACATCTCATCTTCGGTAGTGAAAGGTTCTCCTTCAACATACTTAGGGCAATACTCCTTTGGATGGGAGTTGAGGCTACCTCCTTGGCCTTTGTCTCAGCCCTGCTTTTCAATAGTAGCTCATAGAATTTGAGCATTCCTAACAAAGAATTAGTGGAGATCTCTCTATGGCATCTAGACTCTCTGATTGCCCAGATCCTTGAGCCCCATGTGCTTGGGAAGCACATGAGGAGCTTGTCATTTATGTCAGGCAGAGAGATCTCTTTATCCAGACCTTTCAACTCATTTATTATGGTGTTGAATCTCTCATGCGTTTTAGCAACACTTTCTTCAGCTTTCTTTTGAAAGTTCTCATATTGGAATATGAGAAGGGACTTTCTGTCATTTCTGTCATCAGAACTTCCTTCCACTAATCTAGAAAGGGATTCCCAAATCTCTTTTGTTGATTGGCAGTCAGCTACTTTCTGGAAAATATCTGAAAGTGGAGGTCAGATCTTAAGTAACTCTAGAGGGGGGTGAATAGAGTATTAAAACTTTTTATTTAGTTTTATAGCGGAATTTAAAATACTGTTAAGTATATGTGTAATCAGTGAGAGTTAAAGATAAAGACAGAAACAGTAAAAAGAAAATCACATAGCACAAGCACAGAAGAATAAGCAAGCACAGAAGACACAAGGAGCTATAGTAGTTCCCCAATAAATCTGGGTACGTCTACTCTTCTATCACCCTTGGTAGGAATCCACTAGGAGGGTTGATCAGGTGCCCTAGCACCAAGGGGTTTTTGATAAGGTGTCCACACACCAATAATCTTTTGATAAGGTGCTTAAGAACCACACAAGGATTTTTTGATAAGGTGTCTTGCCACCACTGTGTAAACTTTTGGAGGGAGAATTAACCCTATACAAGATGAGATAAAGAGGTTTAGAGTGTTCTTCTCTGTCAATGATCTGAGAGAAGATAAGATGGTGTTGAAGCTGAAAGCTTCCCCTGTCTGATGAGAGTTGATGACAGTTGGTGGACAGAGATTTCTCTAACACAAGTCTTTTGTAGCAGATTATTTGGAAGAAATGAATCTTTAGATTGTTGTTGCTCTTTGAAAGACTTTAACTTGCAGCAGTTCTGAGAGGTTGAGTGTTGTTCTCAGAATGATGAGGGTGATGCCTTAAGTAAGAAGAAGACTGGGAAAAATGAATAATGTTCTGTCCTTCTTCTTCTTTCTCTGATACTTCTCTTTGTTCTTCTTATTCTGTAATAATAGAGAGACTGAGGGATTTTTGAATGTATCTCTGTGCTCTGTCTGAAGGAATAAAATCGACTCCTATATCCTGTTTCTTCTTTGATGACTTGTGATCTTGCAAATTCAAATCATCTGCTTTTAAGGAATATATTATTCTGACTTAAATCCTTCTTGGAACTATGCAGCCACCCAAAGCAGTTTTGGCAAGTCCTTTCAATTCCTTTTGTCGTGAAAGATGCCTTGGCATTTAATGTCAACGGCTATTCTTTTTCTTGGAATAGAAAGAATATAAGGATATAATAAATAAGAAAGATATCCTGACTAAATACGTCCAAAAAGTATTAAATATATCCGTTATTCTGTCGATTTGTGTTCAGAGAACTGATATCCAACTGAAAATATTAATCTGAGCTTCAGAAAGGAATTTGTCGAGTGCTGGCTGAAATTCGTCGAGCACTGCCTGGAATTTGTCGAACACAGACAGACAAATCGTCGAACGCCGCTAGCCATTTGTCGAGCTTGAATTTTCCTAAGTTCTGACTAATCTAATCAGCCAAAAAACTTGACCCTAAGACTATACAATGGGGTCAATACAGATCCTAATCAACATATAGTGATCCTAACCCAAATCAGTAATAGGGTTGTTCCAACAATCTCCCCCTATTTGGGTTATGATACTATTTAACAATCATTCAAATAATATACAACTTAAAAAGAAAACAACAGAGCATAAATAAATCTGACAGAATGAAAAATCATTTCAGCAGATGAAATAAGAAGTGCTCTGAGTTCTCACAGTATTACAATCAAAGTAGAATCTATCAAACAAACAAAGATGATAGTTTAGAACCTTTAATTTCTTTGCAGATGAAGGCTTGAAAATTATTTTCCTGTTTGAATCTTGAGATTTCTTCTTGCTGATGTATAGATCTTGAGCTCCCAGAACAGTTTGAGATTTAACATGAGGAACAAAAGCTTCTGGGTGCATGTCAATATATTCTTCATCATTGAATAGCTCTTTGGAGTTGTACTTGTCAAGTTCTTTCCTTCTATAATCAGACATGGTAGAAATGTTTGTAAAATCTTTACCTTCTGATTTTGCTTTGTTAATCTGAGCATAAGCAATAGTTTCCTTGAGTCTTGCCATTTGAGATAGTCTTTCTTCTTCAGGATCTGGAAGATAAGGAACATATTCTGAATTATCAACTTGATCTTGAAGATCGCTTTGAGGATTTCTGATCTTGTGAAAAGATCCATCAGAGATATGAAGTTTGTAATCTGAAGAAATTTGAGATGAAACAATGACTTGACTTTCTTGTCAAGGAACTGCTGAGTTCTTAGAAGGAGGATTGTTGGCTGATCCTGATGCTTGAGATCCACTGGAACTACCAGAAATCCTTGAATGTTGAGAGCTGGGCTTCTGGGAGAAGGATGCTGCTGCTTCTGAGCTTGCTGCTGGAGGAGGAGGAGGAGGATGGTTATATTTGACAGGTTTGTCAGAGTAGTAACCAGTTTTCCTCATCTTCTTCCTTCTTTTATCCTCATTCCTTGAGAATTTCATCCAATGAGGTGTATCTTTGTCAAGAGTAATATTATGAAGAACATAATATGGGATATCATTCTCAGGATTTGGAGGCTTGGGAACTGCCTTTGACTTTGCTTTTCTTTTCTTTCTCTTCCTTGATAGAGTATCATCAGAATCACTGTCATTTTCTTCTCCATCAGAAACAGAAGAGGGAGTTGGATTATCATATAAATCATTGATCATTTTAAGAGCTTTGATTCTTTGCTCTTCAGCTTCATAAGCTTCATCTTCTTCTCTCCAGATTTCATCAAAGTCTGGAATTGGTGATTCATCAAGGACAAAAGTTGGGAATTCAAAATTATTGATAATTTGTTCTGGAACTTGAACAAGACCTGGAACTGCTCTTTGAACTGCAAAGCTACTAATAATCTTTTTCAGCAAAATTTTGTCAATTGGAGCAGTATAGGGGACAATTGCTCTAGAATGAATTTGATGTTTTGGCAGAGCTGAGGAGGCAAAACTGAACTTGGATAGTAAACTGAACTTGGATAGTAAGGAAATAATATCTAGGGAGTGATGAATATAGATATTATTTATCTTTTCTATAACTTGTATATCTGATACTATACAAGAATCAACCATATCTGTATCATAAACTATAATTGAATCTTCTTTACTTTGTACTATCTCAGAATCATCTAAATCAAAAATTATAACTTATGCTACTTCTGGAGCAACTTCTGCTTCTGGAGCTTCTTCACAGGACATCTCCCCCTGCCTAGCTTTAGGGATGCCTGAATCTAGGCCCCTAAAAGAAGGGACAGCAATAGAGGAAGGAAGGGAAGAAAGCTTAGCAGATAAGGTAGAAATAGCTTGGAGGACTGGAGCAAATTTTGCATCCAGGAGTTGGTTTATTTTAGGAAGAATGTGATCAAAAATTTGATCAGCAATAGAGGTGAGGTAGAGAGATAGATAGTCTGATGGAAGTGATGTAGATGGTTGTGAAGTGGATGGGATGAAAGTTGGTAGAAGGATATCTCTGACAGTTTCAGAATGTGTGGAAATGCTATCTGGATGGTTTGAACTTGAGGGATGAATTGGTGACTGATGTTCATCACGTATTGGAGATGGAGGTGGAATAGGTGATTGAGGTAGAGTTGAGGAATTGAGATTAGTGTTGATAGGAGATGGAGGAGGGAAATGCAGTGGATCTGGAGATAGAGGGGAAATATCATTGATAGGTGGTATGTTAGTTGAAAGAGGTGGTGGAGAGTTTGGAGGTAGAAATTGTTCAGGAGACTGTTGAGCAGGTGGAGATGGGATATGAGAAGGAGAAGGAACTGAGGGCGGAACTTCTGGAAGGGTAGATGGAATGACTTGGTCAGTCCTTGTGTCCTCAGATGTTTTCCTTTTCCTAGAAGCATCAGCTCTTGTATTCTTCTTGGGGATTACCCTATCCCACTTAGCAAAGAGTGATGAGGTCAGCCTCTTGCTAGCATTTATAGTCACCTTGGGTGACACCAGAAGGTCTGGATGCCTTTCCTGCAGGAAGATACCTATAACTCTTCCAAAACTGACACTATCTTTAGAATTTTTCTTTTTAATCAATTCAAAGAGAATTGATCCCCAGTTAATTTTCTTCTTCTCCATCAAGGCCACCATCAACAGAATTTGGTGCCTGTTGATATAGTCATGCCCAGAAGTCTTGCCCAGCAAGACTTTTCCAATAATGTCAGCTAAGAACTTGTAGTCCTGAGATAAGTTCTTTTTCAGTAAGTGATTAGGGTTTCCAGTTAAGTGACCCATTTTGACTAAAGCTTCATCAAATTGTTCTGAGCTTATGTCTAAGTCATCATCACCATTCTCAAAACCAAAAATTTCAGAAAGAATGGTGGGAGAGAAAGAGACTTGATGACCTGAGATGGTGCTAGACATCTTCTCATCCTCTGTCTGAACAGTATGAACCCATTCTTTAATCTCTGCAACTGGTATTTTCTGCCTGGTGCTCAAAAACTTCTTTAGATGTTGGTCTTCCAGTAGTTGAAGAACATCCTTGAAGATTTGGTCAGATTGTGCAAAAGAATCCATGTCGATATCAAAACCTGTCTCAAACTTCATTGAGTGTAGAGAGGCCTGAGGAATCGCCATTGTTCCTGCAAAGAAAACGAAGATCAAGTGCAGAGGGGAACTGGAGGGAAAGATCATTTCTGTAGGCGCAAACTTAGAAAGAGATAAAATAAAACTTATATAGAAATATTGAAGAATGAGGGCGCATTCGTAGACCGCTGTTCGACAAAACCTAATAAAATTAGAAGTCGAAAAGGCTTTATTTCTTCTTCAGACTGCGTACGAAAACATCTTTTTCATCGACCACCGTTTGACAAATGAGACTGTCTTTATCGATTCTGAGGTTAACAGATTTTGTCAACTGCCGTTCGACAAATGGTTCAAATTTGTCGTCCTCCGTTCGACAAATTTAGAGGATAAATAGAAATATTAATTTTTAACATATTGAGTCTCCATCTATCATTCCTAGCTGATTTATAAAGAAGATGTGCTTCTTTTCATCCAAGGGCTTGGTGAAAATGTCAGCTCTTTGCAAATCAGTAGAAATGAATTGTAGGCAAATTTTGTTTTTATCCACATTATCCCTAAGGAAGTGGTGCCTAATTTCTGTGTTTAGTCCAACTATGGAGAACTAGATTTTGTGCTATAGATATTGCACTAGTGTTGTCACAAAATATAATTGAATTATTTAAGTTGACACCATAGTCTAGGAGCTGATTTTGTATCCACAATATCTGTGAGCAGCAATTGCCAGCAGCCATGTATTCACCTTCAGCTGTTGATGTAGACACAGATGTTTGTTTCTTACAAAACCAAGACACAAGCCTATCACCAAGAAACTGACAAGTTCCTGATGTGCTCTTCCTGTCTACTCTGCATCCAGCATAATCTGAATCTGAGAATCCAGTTAATTCAAATTCAGATGTTGTTGGATACCAAAGTCCTAGATTAGGACAACCCTTTATATATCTTAAAATTTTTTTTAGTAAAATAAGATGAGATTCTTTAGGGTTAACTTGAAACCTAGCACAAATACATGTAGCAAACATTATATTTTGCCTACTAGCTGTTAAATAGAGTAGAGAGCCAACAATTGCCCTATACACTTTCTGATCAACAGGTTTCCCTGATTCATCAGTATCAACAATAGCATTAGAGGCCATGGGTGTTTTCATGGTAGAAGAATCAGACATTCCAAACCTTTTCACTAATTCCTTAGCATACTTAGATTGGGAAATGAAGATTCCTGATGGGGTTTGCTTCACTTGAAGACCAAGGAAGTATGATAATTCACCCATGCTACTCATTTCAAATTTAGATTGCATTAGTTTAGAAAACTTTTTGCATAAATTTGAATCTGTAGAGCCAAAGATAATATTATCTACATATATTTGAACTAGTAAGGTTTGATTTTTATGTATCCCGAAAAGTAATGTTTTATCTACTATGCCCCTACAGAAATTATTTTCCAAAAGAAAATTAGCTAAAGTCTCATACCATGCTCTGGGAGCTTGTTTGAGACCATAAAGAGCTTTATTAAGCTTAAATACATAGGAGGAATAAGTTGGAGAGTTAAAACCTGGTGGTTGTTCCACATAGACTTCTTCTTTGATGTCTCCATTTAGAAATGCACTCTTCACATCCATTTGATATACTTTGAACTTTTTATATGCAGCAAATGCAAGGAAGATTCTGATTGCTTCTAACCTTGCAACTGGTGCAAAAGTTTGATCATAGTCTATTCCTTCTTCCTGTGAGTACCCTTGAGCTACTAGCCTAGCTTTGTTTCTCACAATATTGCCCTGATCATCAAGTTTGTTCCTGAAGACCCACTTGGTGCCAATAACAGGATGGCCTTTTGGTCTTGGAACCAAATCCCAAACCTTGTTCCTTTCAAACTGGTTGAGTTCCTCTTGCATTGCAAGGATCCAGTTTGGATCTTGTTCTGCATCTTTTATGGTTTAAGGTTCAACTTGTGATAGGAAACAAGTATGCATCTGATTTTGGTGTAGTTGATGCCTTGTTTGAACACCTGCTGTGATATCACCAATTACTTATGAAATTGGATGATCTCTAACTGTGATGTGGTCAACAGTTGGAGTTGGTTCAGCAGCAGTATCCATTTGGGGAATTTGTTCAGCTGTTGTGTCCTGTGGAGGATGTTCTGCTGTTACTTGATTTAGGTTAACAGCAAGATCTGGATGATCTTCTTCTTCACTATCTTCATGAGTTTGAGGTGATGGATGCAGTGAATCTTCTGTCTGTATATTTAATCCATCAAGCTCTTCACATAGAGCTGGTACCTGCAGATTGTTTTTGGTAGAAGAATTCTTCTCCTTGTAAAACATGTTAGTTTCATCAAAGGAAACATGCATAGACTCTTCTATTTTAAGAGAAGATATATTAAATACCCTATATGCTTTGCTAACTAATGAATATCCTAAGAAGATTCCTTCTTCAGATTTTGGTTCAAATTTTCTAAGGTACTTTTTATCAAAAACATCTACATCCAAAAGTTCTAAAATAATCAACTTTAGGTTTCTTCCCTTTAAGCAATTCATAGGGAGTTTTACCCTTAAGTTTGTGTATCAAACTTCTATTCAGAACATAATTTATTGTGCTGACAGCCTTTGCCCAAAAAGGTAGGGGCAAGTTAGCATTTGCAAGCAATGTTCTTGCTGATTCAATTAGAGTTCTATTTTTCCTTTCAACTACCCCATTTTGTTGAGGAGTTCTAGGAGCAGAGAAGCAATGCCTGATACCTTCCATCTCACAGAATTCTTGCATGAGAAGAGACTCAAACTCAATGCCATGATCACTTCTGATCAATGCAACTACAGTAGAGTACTCAATCTGTATGCTCTTAAGAAAGTCTGTAAGAACTTTAAAGTTATCTGACTTTTCTCTCAAAAAAACAGCCAAGTGAATCTAGAGAAGTCATCTACAATGACTAGAGTGTAAGACTTCCCCCCTAAACTCTTTATTGCTATAGGTCCAAAAAGGTCCATATGTAGCAAATACAAGATTCTAGGTGAATCACTTTTAGATAATGATTTAAAGCTGTTTTTGGTTTGCTTGCCTAACTGACATGCCCTACAAAGACCTTCTTTTTATATGATCCTGATGGTAATACTCTAACAAGATTATCCTTAGCTAGTTTAGCAATGGTCCTAAGGTTTACATGTCATAATCTTTTATGCCATAATTCACTAGGTTTGCTTAGCTCATAAAATAAACAAATTTCTGATTTGGATGAGTTGAAATTTACTAAATATATATTTCCTTGCCTAATACCTGATAGAACAATAACATTATCATAGGATTTAATAATGCATTCTGATTTATTAAATGTTACCTGATAACCTTGATCACATAACTGACTTATGCTGATGAGGTTGTGCTTCAGACCCTTGACATAGGTTGCTTCCTTGAATGTCACTGTTCCAACTTTAATTTGACCATAGCCTTTGGTTTGTCCACAGTTGGAGTCTCCAAAGATCACCTTGGGTCCAAGCTTTGCCTTGTAGTTGTTCAGGTTGGACTTGTTTCCTGTCATGTGCTTTGAGCAGCCACTATCCAAGTACCATTTTTGATTTAATCTTGGATAGCTGTGTACCTGCAAATACAAAAACATAAATTAGTTGTTTTTGACCCAGACTACCTTGGGTCCTTTTATGTTACCACAAAATTCAGAGATAAATGACATTTCAGGCTGATCCTTATAGCCTTGTGGATGATATCTCCCTGGAGGTATAGTCCACTCAGTAAAAGGATTTTTAGTATATTTAGGATTAGAATTCTTAGAGTTTTCTGTATAATGTCTGTTCGACAAATTTGGGTAAATTTGTCGACCGCCGTTCGACGAATGTGCATGTTTTTGTCGAGCGCCATCCATATTATAACTATACTGAAAATCTGTTCTCAGTTTTCGTCGATCCCCGTTCGACAGATTTGAATCTTTTTGTCGAGCTTCGTTCGACGAATTCTTCTGAATTCTCTTATCCTTAACAGACTTGCTTGAAATATCTTTATTTCTTTCTGGAGCCTCTTTGCTTTTAGCAGAAATGAATTTTATGGGTGTGGAGAGGATGTTTCTCTTAATCAGAGATTGCTCACTTGATGAAGCACCCAATCCCAGTTTGCTATTGTTAAATCTAGCATTGAGAGTGCTCGTGATGTCCATCAGTTTGATGCTTCTCCCATTGAGAGATTCTTCAAATTTCTTGGCTTCAGACAACTTATTCTCAATGAGAATAATGTGTTCTTTGGAGGCAGCCAACTCTTTCTTAAGACTTGCATTCTCTTCACTTATATTATTCATCTCAACTAACTTATTTCTGAGAGAGATTACTTCTTTCTCAGATTTTATGAAGTCTTGGCAAAGAATTTTGAAATCATCTTGGAATTCAATAGAAGTAAAATCAAAGCAAGATAATACCTGATCAGTATCATCTTCTATTTCTGATTCTGATTTCTCTTCATCAGAATTGTTGGTTGAGGCATTGATTGCCATCATGCAGAAATTTCTTTCTTCTTCATCATCACTGGAGCTGAATGATGATGCAGATTGTGACTTACTGTCTGAGTCATAAATGGCCATCAAACATTGGTCATTGTCTTTTGTTTCCTCTTCATCAGATGAGCATGATGAAGATTCTGACTCAGACTATGTATCACTCCAGGATTTTGCTACAAATCCTCTTCCCTTCTTTTTGTGAGAGTGGGAGGACGATTTGTTAGAGCTCTTCTTTTCTTCCTTTTCTCTTCTCCTGTCCTTCTTGTCCCTTTTGTTCTGATTATCTGGACAGTCAGGAGCAATGTGTCCTGGTTTCCTGCAACCAAAACATATAATTTCATTAGAGTGATTTTTGTCATACCTTGGCTTGTCATGGCTTCTGGATGACTTTTTCCTGAAATATTTTCTAGCCATTTTATAGAATCTTTTGGCTATCAGACTCATAAACTCCTCATTGTCAGGAGCTTTTCCTTCTTCTTCTGCAACCTTGAAGGTTATGCTTCTTTCCTTCTTGGGTGTTGGAGATGAAGTAGATTCTTCAGCTTCCCTAGCTTTGATAAGCTGCTCATAAGATTTGAGCTTGCCCAACAAAGCTTCAGTGGTGATCTCATTGACATTTCTGGCTTCCTTGATTGGCCAGATTCTGGAGTCCCATGTGCTGGGGAAGCACATAAGAATTTTGTCATTGATCTCTGTCAGTGAGATCACTTTGTCCAGAGACTTCAGTTCATTTATTATGAGGCTGAGCCTATTGTACATATCAGCAACACTTTCTGATTCTCCCTTCTTGAAGTTCTCATATTGAGAAATCAGATGAGATCTTCTATCTTTTTTTATCTACTGAGCCTGCCACCATGTTGTTGAGAGATTCCCAAACTTTTCTTGCTGAGGTGCACTCAACAACCTTCTGGAATATGTCATCTGACATAGTTAGGGCCAGAATGTTCATGGCCTTTGCATCTGCATTTCTCTGCTTCTTCTGAGCTTCAGTCCACTCAGGAGGTGGAATAGCAGTATTGTCTGTTGCTGCATTAGTACTTGTTGATGCTGTGGTAGCTGGAGGTCCTGTCAAAATGACATTAAAAATTTCTTCATCAATGGAGTTCATATACAGCCTAATCCTTGCTTTCCATAGTGCAAACTTATTGAGATTGCACATAGGAGGTCTTGTGCTGGAATATTCCTTGTTTTGTGCCATGAGTTTTAAATAAGATAAAAATAAAGAGAAAGAAACTTTGAGGAAATTTAAGATCTGGTTGATCTTTGTGATTCAGGTGTTAGCCTGTAAAGAATCAACACCCCTCTGATACCAATTGAAAGTGGAGGTCAGATCTTAAGTTACTCTAGAGGGGGGTGAATAGAGTATTAAAACTTTTATTTAGTTTTATAGCGGAATTTAAAATACTGTTAAGTATATGTGTAATCAGTGAGAGTTAAAGATAAAGACAAAAACAGTAAAAAGGAAATCACACAGCACAAGCACAGAAGAATAAGAAAGCACAGAAGACATAAGGAGCTATAGTAGTTCCCCAATAAATTTGGGTACGTCTACTCTTCTACCACCCTTGGTAGGAATCCACTAGGAGGGTTGATCAGGTGCCCTAGCACCAAGGGTCTTTTGATAAGGTGTCCACACACCAATAAGCTTTTGATAAGGTGCTTAAAAACCACACAAGGATTTTTTGATAAGGTGTCTTGCCACCACTGTGTAAACTTTTGGAGTGAGAATTAACCCTGTACAAGATGAGATAAAGAGGTTTAGAGTGTTCTTCTCTGTCAATGATCTGAGAGAAGACAAGATGGTGTTGAAGCTGAAAGCTCCCCCTGTCTGATGAGAGTTGATGACAGTTGGTGGATAGAGCTTTCTCTAACACAAGTCTTTTGTAGCAGATTATCTGGAAGAAATGAATCTTCAGATTGTTGTTGCTCTTTGAAAGACTTTAACTTGCAGCAGTTCTGAGAGGTTGAGTGTTGTTCTCAGAATGATGAGGGTGGTGCCTTGAGTAAGAAGAAGACTGGGAAAAATGAATAATGTTCTGTCCTTCTTCTTCTTTCTCTGATACTTCTCTTTGTTCTTCTTATTCTGTAATAATAGAGAGACTGGGGGATTTTTGAATGTATCTCTGTGCTCTGTCTGAAGGAATAAAATCGACTCCTATATCCTATTTCTTCTTTGATGACTTGTGATCTTGCAAATTCAAATCATCTGCTTTTAAGGAATATATTATTCTGACTTAAATCCTTCTTGGAACTATGCAGCCACCCAAAGCAGTTTTGGCAAGTCCTTTCAATTCCTTTTGTCGTGAAAGATGCCTTGGCATTAAATGTCAACGGCTATTCTTTTTCTTTGAATAGAAAGAATATAAGGATATAATAAATAAGAAAGATATCATGACTGAATATGTCCAAAAAGAATTAAATATATCCATTATTCTGTCGATTTGTGTTCAGAGAACTGATATCCAACTAAAAATATTAATCTGAGCTTCAGAAAGGAATTTGTCGAGCGCTGGCTGAAATTCGTCGAGCACTGCCTGGAATTTGTCGAACACAGACAGACAAATCGTCGAATGCCGCTAGCCATTTGTCGATCTTGAATTTTCCTAAGTTCTGACTAATCTAATCAGCCTAAAAACTTGACCGTAAGACTATACAATGGGGTCAATACAGATCCTAATCAACATATAGTGATCCTATCCCAAATCAGTAATATGGTTGTTCCAACAATATCATCAGACATAGTGGAGACCAAAATGTTCATAGCCTTAGCATCACATGCCTCATGCTTCTTTTTAGCATCTGTCCACTCAGCCCTCTACATAACTTCCTGTGTTGCATATCTATTGACATCTTTCCTGTATGGTGTTGGGGGACCTGAAATAATGACATCAAATATGTCTTCATCAATAGAGTTCATATATAACTTTATTATGTCCTTCCAGAGTGTAAACTTATTAGGATTACACACTGGTGGTCTTGTTGATGCATAGCCCTTAAAACACATTTTTCTGAAAATAGTTTTTAAATATTGAAATATGTGAGAGATGATCTTTTGGTCAAGGTGTTAGCCTTTTATGATTAACCTCCCGCTGATACCAATTGAGAGTGCACAATGTAACCTCTGAGTATTCTCTAGAGGGGGGTGAATAGAGTTTTAAAACTTTTACCCTAAATATGCACACACAATAAAACTACTCTAACAACTACGCAATCATCACAACCAAATCAGAATAAAATAAGCACACAAAAAGAAAGTTGTAAACTGTGAAGGGACATCACAGAAAATGAAACACAGAAGACACAAAATTTTTATAGTGGTTTCCCGAATTGTGGGTAGTCCACTCTTCTACCACCTTGGTAGGATTGCACTATATGTGCCTGAGTCTTTTGATAAGGAGACTCTTAGAATGAGCACTGAGTCTTTTGATAAGAAGACTCTTAGAACCACACACCGAGTCTTTTGACAATGAGACTCTTATAACCATTGAGTCTATGATAACAAGACTCTTAGAACCAACTGAATATCTTAGAGAGAGATTATTAGGAGTCTTTCTTAGCTACAGTATAAAGAAAGATAAGTAATGATGGAGAAGAAAAATAGGAGTCAGGTGTATGAATCCTTCTACAGCTATCACATATAATGCTAGCTTTTGATGTTCTTCGGGATCTGTATATAATGAACAATTGCTTAAGATAGAGAAGAATGCAAGAGTTGTTTTGCTTGTGATCCTGAATATCTCTGTA
Source organism: Dactylorhiza incarnata (assembly GCA_033032865.1). Classification (NCBI taxonomy): domain Eukaryota; kingdom Viridiplantae; phylum Streptophyta; class Magnoliopsida; order Asparagales; family Orchidaceae; genus Dactylorhiza; species Dactylorhiza incarnata. The sequence goes on along the minus strand of JAWHQI010000144.1, from coordinate 6,027,070 downwards.
CTCTAATTTGCTTCCTAATGTAAGATATGAAGAAGAAGAAGAAGCCTTATTTTCCTGTACAGAGTTGTTCTGGTTTTCTGTCTAAGAGAGCTTGTGGAAGAAGAAGACAAAATAATAATCTTGGTTGTGTTTTTCTTCCTTCTTGCGTATACTTATTCTTTGTCGAATTGTATTTGAATTTCTTTCCTCTTCTGTTCTGTCCTTAGAGTGAATATCGATTGAACAAAAGTATTTCCTTCTATTTCTGTTTCCCGACCCGTCGATCTGATTTGAATAACTTCCAAGAATGACTTTGTTTTCTCTCTAGAGTACTCCATTACATTCTTGACAATAAATGAGTCGTAATAAGTCAAACTATAGCCTTGGATACCTTCTGGAAAAACAACAAAAAAGACAGCAGAAAACTTCCCATTTCTGACTGTATTCGACGTAGCGTCGTCTTCTTTTTCCCTCTATTCAACGCACCTCTAAGTTCTTATAGAAGCTATTGGGAACTTGATACCCAAGATTCCTGATTTGAAGAAAAACATTTACATAATAATAAACTTATGATGCTTGAGATAGACTCTGCCTGAAAAGTTCAAAGAAAACTACCGAATTCAGTAGGTTGTGAAAGTCAGAAATTAGTTCAAGTAAAAATCGACGGGACGGTCTGTTGATTGAACTCAAAACATCAATGGAAAGATAAGTCGACAAAATCGATCGACGAGACAGACTATTTATTCTAATAATCGAGTGGACAAAGGATCGACTAGATCAATGTCGATCGATGGGATGATCTCAACATCTACGGGATAGACTTTAATTCATTCAGAACTATTCTAAGTGCTTGAATAGCACGTGACATCATTAATTCTCCAACCTCCTTCACGTCAATCAAGGAGCATTGCAATGGTACATCTATGGAAGATCTTAATAGAATAAATTCATTGAAGAATTATTTATGGAATAATATAATCAAATGTTATAACAGGAATATCAGACAGAGTTATCAATTCCATTCTGATCCATACTTACCATATGTGGAATATTCCTATTTAAGTCAAATTTGATATATTCCCTTTTCTGATTAGATTTGAAGTTTCAAATTCAGAGATAATTATATATTCCCAAATACTTCTCTAATTCCTTTTTAATGAAGCACCATTATAAAAGGAGAAGATCTGGACCTATTGAGACTAATGATATATATCATACATAAGATTCGACAGAAAGGAATTTTAATTCTATCTACTATAGCAAGATCCTTCTATGTTCTCAAGAGTCCTGTTAGATCCATATTCTGAAGAAAGAATTTGTTTAATATAAGAAGAGGGATTTCTGTTGCTGTTTATTCTCTTGATATAGATCTCTATTTAGAAGTTTAATTCAATTATATATCAAGGGAGAAGAAGTCTACTGCTAGACCTCTACTGAAGATTCAAGATCTAAATCTTATTTTCTACTGAGTCAATTATTGTAAACCATTGTAAATCTATAAGCAGTGAGTAAGATCATTGTGATCTGAGTGTAGGATTCCTGTGGTATCTGAGTTTAGGATTCTTGTGAGAATTCTATGTAAGATCTTGGTGATCTGAGTGTAAGATCTGAGTGATCTGAGTGTAGGATTCTTGTGAGAATCTGAGGTAGGATCTTGGTGCTCTGAGCGTAAGATCTAAGAGATCTGAGTGTAGGATCTATTTGTAGAGATCTGAGTGTAAGTCTGATATTATAAAGACTGAGGTAGTGACTATATTTGAGTTCTGAGTTTTGGAGGAGATTATTGCCTAGGCTAGCACATTGCTAGATAGGTGAAGGGGGAAAGTGGATTACCCAACTCTTGGGGAACCACTATAAATCATCGTGTCTTCTGTTATTGATTGCTTTGTGTTTTAAATTTGAAAAAGATATCATAAATCACCCATCACACTATCCCCCCCCCCCCCCCCCCCCCCCCCTCTAGGTATGATCCTTCTCATTCCTTAAGAAGAAGAATTGGTATCAGAGCTAGGTTCTGTTTTAAATAGCTTTACAGCTAAGGAACAAGATCTACTAAGGATTGATCCATACTTACACCATGGCTGGAGAAAATTACAAAGAACTCAGTTCTATGAAATTACCCATATGCAGAAAGGAGAACTTTGCCATATGGAAGGAAAGGGTAAAGCTTTACATGGAGGCATCTGATCCATGGATTTTTATGACCATTGAAGATGGTCCATTCATTCCAATGAACACCTCATCCTCCAGCACTGAAGCTGCAGTTCCCGAGAAATATGTTGAAATGAGTACAGATGAGATAGTTCTTGCCATCATGGACAAGAGGGCCAAAAATATTTTGGTAAGTGTATTGATAATTCTACATTCCAAATTCTAGTACAATGCAAAACCTCCAAAGAAATGTGGGACTCTCTTGTAGTCAAAATGGAAGGAACAGCTGAAGTAAGGGATGACAGGAAATCCCTTCTGAATCAAGAATATGAGGCATTCAGACAAGACAATAGGGATTCCATCTCCTAGTGCTATGAATTTTTTTTTTCAGAAATGGTCTGAGAACCTATGGAAGGGTATTGTCTAATTATGAACTTAATGACAAATTTCTGAGATCCCTTCGTAAAGAATGGGACACTATGATCTGTGTCATAAGAGAAGTAGGAAATTTGAGCAATATGGAACCCCAAAACCTGTTTGGGAAACTTCTATCTTATGAGCTACAATTGGATACCAGGAAAGATGAAGAAGATAACTGCAGACCAAATCACAAGGAAAAATCAGTAGCCCTCAAAGCTGATAGCTCTAAAAAGAATAAGGAATCTGAAGTTGAAGAATCTCAAACAAGCTCCACCAGCATAGGACTATATGATTGGGAACTCACTCTATTCTCCAAGAACTTCATGAAGATTCTCAGAAAAAGGAGGAAAGAAAAAGGAAAACACTCATCTTCCTCAAACTCAAGAAGAAGCTACAATCCCCCACAAAGAAAAAGGGGAAAAGTATGAATCCAAACATAACAAACACTCTTCTACTGAAACTATTTTCTATGTGTTGGATCGATTAGTGCCCTTAGAGGGGGGGGTGAATAAGGGAATAAAAAATCTTTATAATTTTTGCTAAATTGTTAGAGTAAATTAGAATGAAATAATCACTTTAACTTAAAGGAGGAAACAATTGTAATTTGCAATTTTATAATTATGCCAAATGATAGAAATCAAGTAAACACAGAAAGAGACATGATTATATTATATAGAAAATGTGTTTACATAAATTGATTTCAATATCGCTTGAAATCGGAGGCGTATAAAGTAATACAATTTTTCCTTTTCTATACCGACTTGTATCTCAACAAACCGGTTGGCTTTAGCCTATCCTTCAACGGATAAGGCCTCAAGCCGCCCTATCCAATCCTTCCCTGGATATGTCCTCGAGCCCCCCTAGATCTAATCACCTAGAACTAGTCGCCAACACAAGGCGAATTTCTCCTTAAGTCCTACCCAGACCTAGTCGCCAACACAAGGCGAATTAACTTAACGATTACAAACATTATGGAATGAAAAATAAATATAACAATAATGAAACTTCCTATATGAGATCTCTGAAGATGAGGATGAAGGATCGTTGTAGCATAAGCGAGGTTGAAGCGATCGTTCTTCGGATGCAGCGTGGTGGCTTCCTTCTCCAGAAAATCCTCTTTGAATATGAGCGGGAGATGAACTTTCGGCAGAGTAGCAGCTCTGGAAATATGGCACAAGTAATCTCTCTAGAAGCACTAACTCAAAACGAGAGAGAGACCATCATTTTATAGAACTTGGAGATAGCGCATGCATTAGCTCCTAGCGCATGCGGTAGCATTCGTGTGGAGTGGTTGCGAAACCTTCGGCGGCGTGGCGCTGTGCACGAACTTGAGATAGCGCCTGGCGGTAGCACTAGCGCTGGCGGGTAGCGGTTGCGAAACCGTCGGTGGTGTGGCAGAACAAAATTTTGTCGAACGGAATTTTTGTCGAACGAAGTTTTCGTCGAACGGAGTTCCACATTCGTCGAACAGAAATTTTCATCGAACGGAGTTCCACATTCGTCGAACGAAAATTTTTGTCGAACGGAGCTTCAAGTTCATCGAACGAGCTAGCGCCTGGCGGTAGCACTGGCGGTAGCGCATTGTTTGAGATTTTTGAATTCAGCTGCTTTCTGCCAGTGGAGTATTGCACCTATAGTTCCTGCACACTATAAACACACGACAAGCAAGATCAAATACAATTTGGGATTTGTTATTCTCAAACAAAGGGATGTGACACACATGTCCAACAATCTCCCCCTTTTGATAATAACAAATCCACTTAGCAAGAAACCAACAATAGTGTTTATAGTATAAGATAAGCAGGATGATAGTGCAACAATAGTATATGATAAACATGATAATGTGCATACTCCCCCTATCTTAATGCTCCCCCTACATAAATGCAATTTATGTTTTACTCCCCCTAAATGATATATTACATGAATGAATTAGTCTCCCCTTATTCTTCTATATCTCTCCTATATAGATTTCTTCAATTAATCTCCCCCTTTTAGTATTATCAAAAGAAGGTTGGGTGAGGGTAGTAAGGAGGCATACTTTAGGCTAGTTATAAATCATGATCGAGCTTTTGTAATATATGAAATGATAAAGAGTTTAAGCATAGTAAATAAGAGATTTCAAATAAAAAGATACGAGTTGTAAGCAAGCGGAAGATTATAAGAAACATCTTTTTGTAAGCATGAAAAACATAAGTAAAAAATATGAGTTTTTGTTCAAAATTGAAAGATATTTTAACCTTTTTGAAATCTCAAAGTTTTTCATAGAGATACCAAGCATGAAATGAACATATCAAAGAGAGATTATACTACAATGTTACTTAAATTTTAAGCTCAAGAGATACCAAAACATTGTAGAGATCATGCTAGGTTATCTAGTGCATTTCTTATATAAAGAGTAGTATAGATAAAGCATTAGAATCCAATACTCATTGGAAGAAGTGTTATGAAAGATAATGATGTGCACATAAGTGTATTTTGGGCAATGTTAACAATTGATTTAAATAAACAAAATACAAGACATATGTAAAGTAAGGTGCACAATAAAACACAAGTATATCAACTTTCACACACTTTAAATGCACATAGTTTTTTTAACAAAGTGGTGTAGTAACAAAGGTTTGCACAAGACACTTTACTATCCTTTCCAAGGTGCTCAACCTCACAATGCTTATGAAGACTTATCAGGATGTTCAAATAGTGCTTGGTGGAGTTATATTTGTCTACATATATAATTTTTTTGTTCATATTTGTGAGACAACATTCTCCGAATACACTTGTTTTGCAAACCCAATTTTTTAAACTTAACTACTTTTCTAAATTTCATAAGTGCAATTCAAATGTAGTGTAGGCAATAAACTTATGCAAGTTTTAATTCATTGTACAAATACAATACACAAGCAAGCATTTTTAGATTTAAACACACATGTTGAATACCAAAATGAGTGAGTGAAAGGTATCATTATCAATCATAATATATTTACTCATAATTAGAGGCATGCTAAGCTTGGTTCCACACATATTTTTCAATACAGTTGATGCACTTTAAATAGATATATCAAAGCATGATAAACAAAACAATGTTCATAGACATTTGAAGGAATAAATTTTAACATTGTAAATAATTCTAAATAATAGAATTCATTCATGCTTGATATTAGCAATAAAGATCATACAGTTTTTTTGTTATTTTATCATTTTTTATGAGATAAAAACAGAAAATTCACACAAACATTTTTTTGTATTTTTGAATTTTGAATTTTTGTAGTTGGTTTTTCATAATGCAAATAAAACAAAAATAAAATAGACAGAAACACAAAAATAAATTTATACATATAAACTAACATATTTTTGTTGATTTTTAGAAATTTTAAAAAACAGAAAAATCACAAACCCACGCTAGCGCCGGCGCTAGTGATAGCGCAGCAAACAGTACACGATTTTTAAAGAATTTTAAAAAACTGATTTTTGATATTGATTAGGGGTCTTAAGAGTAGTCTTATGCAGAAATTTTGTAATTATCAGAGATTTCTTGATTGCTCAAATTGCATAAAACATTAGCATTTTACATGTTATTCATCCTAAGATGTCTAAGACTCCTAATTCCAACCTTAACATTTGAAACCTTGCATCGGGAAGAGGTTTAGTGAATATATCAGCAAGTTGAGAGTCCGTGCCAATGAAACTTATTCTAACATTTTCCTTCTTAATGTGGTCCCTTATGAAATGATGACGTACATCTAAATGTTTGGATCTAGAATGGTGTACCGGATTATTTGTGAGATCAATGGCACTTTTGTTGTCACATTTTAGTTCAATATGTTTTAGATGAAAACCAAAGTCTTCTAAAGTTTGGCTTATCCATAATGCTTGTGCACAACAACTTCCTAATGCAATGTATTCGGCCTCCGTGGTGGAGAGTGCAACCGAGTTTTGTTTCCTACTAGACCATGCAACTAATGAAGGTCCTAGAAAATGGCATGTACCACTAGTGCTTTTTCTATCAAGTGAACAACCGGCATAGTCCGAATCAGAGTAGTCGTGAAGTTTAAATGAATTATTGTGCGGGTACCATAATCCTAATCTAGATGACCCAATGAGATTTATAAAAATTCATTTTACTGCTTTTAAATGAGATTCTTTTGGATTGGCTTGAAATCGAGCACATAAGCATACGACAAACATAATATCGGGTCTAATTGCACTTAGATAAAGTAGAGATCCTATCATACCTCTATATAAAGTTTGATCTATAGAAATTCCTGATTCATCTTTTCCTAATTTTAGTGATGCACTCATTGGTGTAGAAGCATATTTAAGGTTTTCAAATCCAAAACGTTTTAGCATATCATGGACATATTTAGTTTGACATACAAAGATACCATCATTTCTTTGTGATATTTGAAAACCAAGGAAATAAGAAAGTTCTCCTACAAGACTCATTTCAAATTCATTTTTCATCACTAAAATAACTTCTTTACACATCTCTTCATTAGTAGATCCAAAAATAATATCATCAACATATATTTGTAAAATAATTATACCATCATTGTTGTGCTTAATGAAGAGAGTATTATCCGCACTTCCCATAATATAACCGTGCTTTAATAAAAATGATGTAAGTCTTTCATACCATGCACGGGGCGCTTGTTTTAAACCACAAAGTGCTTTTTTAGTTTATAAACATGATTTGGAAAATTTTCATTAATAAAACTAGGGGTTGTTCAACATAAACTTCTTCTCTTACAAACCCGTTTAGAAAAGCACTTTTCACATCCATTTGAAATAGTTTTATTCTTTTAAAGCTTGCAAATGCTAGAAACATTCTTATAGACTCCAATCTAGCAACGGGTGCAAAAGATTCATCAAAATCTATCCCCTTGATTTGAGAATATCCTTGTGCTACTAAGCATGCTTTATTTCTAGATATTCTAGACTCGCCATCTAATTTATTTTTGAAAATCCATTTTACACCTACAACCAGGTAATTAGATGGTCTTTCTACTAATTTCCAGACATTATGTCGCTCAAATTGTTCTAACTCTTCATTCATAGCCAAAAACCAAAATTCATCGTTTAAAGCAGTTGTAACATTTTTTGGTTCAATTTCGGAAACAAAGCAAACATTTGAATAAGATTCGTGAAGAGAAGAGCGAGTTCTTACCCCGATGGATGGTTCACCAATTATAAGTTCCCGTGGATGATCCTTTGTGAATTTTAAGACGCTTGGAGGTACATATTCATCTTTCTTGGCCTCCTCTTCTTCTTCTTTGGAAGGTTCTTCATCACCATGCTCCAAAGGAGGTAATAGATCATCCTCTTTGCCTGCGGAAAGTCTTTCTATACAAGGAACAAGCTCATCAAATTTCACATTAACTGACTCTTCAACTTTTCTAGTTCTTTTATTAAAAACTCCATAAGCTTTACTAGTTGAAGAGTATCCAAGATATGTTCCTTCATCACATTTTTCATCAAACTTTCCCAAGCTATCTTTTGTATTTAAAATAAAGCATTTACAACCAAAAACTTTGAAGTAAGATACATTAGGCTTCTTTTGAAAATAAAGTTCATATGGTGTGAGATTTAAAGATGGGTGAAGCATGATTCTATTTATAACATAACATGATGTGTTTACGGCTTCGGCCCAAAAGGACTTAGTAATTTATATTCACATAACATAGTGCGTGCTAGCTCTTGAAGTGTCCTATTCTTTCTTTCTACAACACCATTTTGTTGTGGTGTGTGTGGTGCGGAGAACTCATGTTTTATGCCTAACATATCACAATAAGATGTAAATTTTTCATTTTCAAATTCTCCTCCATGATCCGAGCGAATGCATTTAATTTTTAAATCACTTTCATTTTGAATACGAGTACATAATTTTGAAAATTCACAAAACGCTTCGGATTTAGATGAGAGAAATATTGTCCAACAATATCTAGAAAAATCATCTATTAAAACATATGTATATAATCTACCACCAAGACTTGCGGTGCTAACCGGACCAAAAAGATTCATATGAATTAATTGCAAAGGTCTTGTAGTAGAAATAACAATTTTACTTTTGAAAGAGGATCTAGTAATTTTACCTTTTTGACATGGTGAACAAAGTGAAGGTAAATTTCCATTTAATCTAGGCAATCCTCTGATTAAATCACTTTTAGCAAGTTTTACAATAAGCTTTGTGCTAGCATGTCCTAGCCTTCTATGCCAAAGTTCAAGTTCATTATTTTTGGTAATAAAATATTTTAAAGATGATTTTGAAAGATCATGAAATGAAACTATATAAACATTGTGTATTCTTGGTGCAGTTAGTAAAATATTGTTTGTAATAGGATTAGATAGATTAGTGGAAGATTCAAATAACACATCTAATCATATATCACATAATTGGCTAATAGAAATTGATTTGTGTTTTAATCCTTTCACATAAAGAACATTAGATATAGTAAAGGATTTTTTTACCAACTGTACCAATTCCCATGATCCTTCCTTTTCCGTTAACACCAAACGTCACGATCCCTCCCTTCTTCTTTTCTAGGCTAAGGAACTTTGCTTTTTTGCCCGTCATGTGCTTGGAGCATCCAGAATCTAAGTACCACACGTCTTCATTGTCCTTAGCCTGCCTGCACATCTAGAAAGAAGATGAGAGTAAAGATCCGGATACCAAAGTGTTACCACCCATAGAATAAGTGGAAGCCTTAGGTACCCAGATTTGTTTTAAAGCATTTTGTTTTATTCTCCTGCAAGAACTAGATGTGTGACCTAACCTATAACAGTTTGCACACGAAATAAAGGGGGTTGAGACCCATTTCTGGAATATTTTCTTGCTGGAATAAGTTGGATTTACAGAAGAAAAACATTTTGAAAAAGAAAATTCAGGTTTCTGGTATGAGGTGCTAGCGCCGGCGTTAGTGGCTAGCGCCGGGCGGTATCCCACACCTCGATATCTGAGCCCAAATTTTCCAGAACCATGGCACTGGTTCCCTAAGATCATTTCCAGAGATTTTTGTCCTATCCAAATTTTTTAATGGCCATGGTGAGATCATGAACTTGTGCTTTAAGTAAGGAATTTTCTTTCACAAGCATGACACACCTATTTTCAAAACCTTTTTTATTATTTTTGATTTGCAAAAGAGAGGCTTCTAATTTCCTTTCTAATTCCCCCTACTCTTTTGTAAGAGTTTTGACATGAGAGAGGGCTTTAGAAAGTGACTCTTCAGTATCTTTTGCCAATTTAGTGGAGTGATCACACTCTCAAGAAACCTTTCTCTTTTCTAAAACAATTACCGTTTTGGAAAGCTTTTGATTTTCTTTAATAAGAGATTCATTTTCACGATTTAATAAAATACTATCTTTCATATTTTTATCAAAAGCTTTGCAAGTTTCAAGGAATTCATTAAACAATTCATCATAAGTGGGAGGAGTTACCTCAGTGTCACTAGGAACACTGGTGTCGTCGCCGTCATTTCCATGTCCCATGAGGCACATGTTTGCTTCCTCATCTTCGCTTGATGAAGACCCGCTTGATTCTTCAGATGAGGAGGAAGAGGAGTCATCCCATGTCTTTGCCTTTAGCACCTTCCTCTTTTCTTTCCCTTTGTGTCGTTTCTCCATTTTCTCCTTCAAGAATTTTGGGCATTGGCACCTTATGTGCCCCGTCTTCCTACAATGATAGCATTCCGGTGGAGGTCTCTCTTCTTCATTGTCGCTCTCTTTTTCCTTCTTTGAAGATGACCCTTTCCATCTTTCACCCTTTTGGAAATATTTTCGAAAGGTGTTTCTCCTTTCCGGATTGCGCAAGAATTTTCGGAAGTTCTTCACCAAAAGACTTTCTTTATCTTCATCCTCATCCTCTTGGCACTCCTTCTTTGATTTTAATGTTGGGTATATTACCCTCAATATTACATTGATTTGAAGAGGCATCACTCTCAATGCTAAGGACATATTGTATTAACAAACCTATACTTGTGTAGGATATGCAGGCACAGGTGACTCAAAAGGAAGGGCCAAACATGCCCTTAGATGAGAAGAAATCATCTACAAGGAGATGAAGATCTATCTCAGCAGAACCGTTGAGACGAAGGGTCAAAACCGCTGAGACGAGGAGCCGTCTCAGTGAATCCACTGAGAAGGAGACTGGAAGCTGTCTCAGCCCAACCGCTGAGACAGATTCAAATGCGCTGACGGGATCTGCTTTTGGCGCAAGCGAAAATAAAAAGGGAAAAGCAACTCCAATATGCCCCATACTGTGTCAGGAGGATCGAAATAGCCGTTGAAGCCTTCTGGAGGTATAAAAGCAAAAGCTAGGGCACAACAACAAGCACTGTTCCATTGAAAAGCTTTTGCTGCAAGCCGAAATCGAGCATTCACATTTCAGCCAGTTGAAGTTATTCTCTGGAGCTGAAGTTAATCTTCTAAAGGAGATTAGTTAGCTCTTCCTGTACCAACTCAAGAAGGGCAAGTTGATCTTCTGCTTTGCTGAAGGAGAAGATCAAGGTGATTCAAATCTAAAGCTGCTGTCTTTCAGATCTGAATAAGGAAAACAGAAGACCTGAGAGTTGTAACATCCCCAATCCTTCTAGACCCCTAGATGGTGTTAGGGCATGGGTGGTGTGCAGAGTGGCCACTAAGGCCCTTGGGCCAAGTGGAGTGTGCTAAGTGCACGCCAAGGGCACGAAATCAACATAGCCCAATACCACTCCCTTAGGCCAATTGACCCTCAATTCACCAAATTGACCTCCCCCATACCATCCTAACCACTGAGGAAGACCATAATCATGGAAATTGCACTTGGGTGGGACTCAATTGCATGAAATTGACCAAAGTCAACAATAGGTCAACATTAACCAAACTAAGTCAATTAGGGCTCAATTGACCCTCAAATGTTCAAATTGACCTTACCACCACACTCTAAACACCTTAAGGAACTCAATGGACCAAAAAGCCCCATCATGGTGGGACCAATTGACCCCAATTGACCAAAGTCAAACTTTACCCAATTTTGGTCAAATCTACACCCTTTGATTAAATTGAACCAATTGGATCCCCACCATGGACCAACCTATGTTGGGTGTTGTTAAGGGACCCATGACCCCCAAGTGGGGTCAACCCACTCACCTTGGTTGACCAAAGTCAACCATGGTCAACATAGCCCATTAAAGGTGAATTTCAAGCCTAAATTGAAATGAACCCCAACACCAATCAATTAACCAATTAATCATGGACAGAGGTCTTGCCATCAGCCCTAGACTGAACTACACAATGAGCTTGATTAAATCAATGGAGGGGGGGGACCAAAAGTTGATCAAAAAGCATAAAGCTTAAAGAGAAAGTAAAAGGTGAATTTCTCCTTAACACACTCCACCTCAGCCACCTAGGGACTTAGATGATTGCTGGGAACACCTGGAAAGGGCTGAAAAGCAGAGGTGGCAGCAAGGGGGGTGGCAGCCCAAGAGAAATTCGTGAGCCTCCTTTTGAATACTCCCTATACAAGCCACCCCACCTCAAAACAACTCTCCCATCAGCTTCAGAGGTAGGAAAGCAGTTGGAATCGACTCCTGGATCAAGGAAAACGATGGAAAAACGAAGTCTTGAGCAAGCTTGCCGGAGAGAGGTGCATCCATGGCAAACCATCGCCGATGCCGCCGCTGTGCCCCCTTTAATGTTCATTTCTCCTCCTCTCCCTCTATGCTAGCTTCCCCTCTATTTTATTTGAAAGTTCGGGATCAATTGGGCCGGGATCGAAACCTAAAATCCATGGAAAATGGGGATTTTTGGCCATGCTAGGATCGCCGGAAAACACCACCTCCGGCCGCCATGTCGCCGGGAATCCATAGCCTCGACCACCATGAAGGTGTTGGTGGTGGTGGTTGGCCGGGGAGGAGCAGGGATGGACGGGAAATCGAGGAGCAAGTTCGCCCAGCTCTGGTTGATCTCAGCCATTGGCTGGAGGAAGAAGATGAAGGGGGAGGCTCGGATCTGCTTTAAGATTTGTGCAGAATCATTATTACGTGCATTTATTTAATTTAAAGAATAGCTATTCTGCCCAAATTTGATCAGTTAACTTCCAACAGAAATTAGGGCCTCTTAAGGGCTGTACTAGAAAAAGTGCCCAACATAAAAGTTGTAGGCCATGGTCTTAAATTTCATTTGGCCTTGAGTTTGGTTCATTTGGTGACCCACAGCTCCCTAGGGAGCTGTTTTACTGTGAATGGTCCTACACTAGGTCAGTCCATTAGAAACATTGCCTAGGTCAAACCCCTCCATCTTTGGAGCTGTGCTTTTAACCATCAGTTGGTATACTCTAGGGGCACCCCCTGCCAAAGGGGCAGCCCTTGGTGAACACTTTTACCTAGGGTGTTTGTGGAAATTAGATTATATAAATTATGTTGATTTTTGGAGCATATGATGTCTAAATGACACCAAATTTTGGTGGCATGCTCTTTTGTATATGTATAGTGCCTACCTAAAATTTCACTCCATTTGGAGTTGATTTGGTATGAAAAATTAGAAACCCTAATGAGGGCCTTTAAGGGTCAAATTAGGGTTTAGGTCATTTTGAGGAATGGAGTGTGTTAGCCTCTTCCCATCTTGTTGGATATGTTGCCATGGATATGCAAAGGCTTGTCACACACACTAATGGTCCATTTGGATCCATTAGGGTGGTGTGACCTAAAACTCTAAAGGTAAACCCTTATGGGTGCAAGTTGGGTTTTGTGAAGAACATATGATCAAATGTTCTTGCCATGGCTTGGGACTTTGTAGATATGTTTGTAGGAGCATAAATTGACTTAGTAAATTAAATGAGAATTTTTAGGGGTATTTAGGTGTATTTCTTCCTAATAAATGAAAGTGCCCCCCCTTTCCTTAATAAAATAAAATGCAAGGTCATATGAACTTGTATGACTTTGATATATCAGTGGATGTATTAGGGTGAAATAAGGTTATGGTAATTTTGTTATGATTTGTTGAAGCATTATTCTTTGAAAGAGAAGCTTTAAGTGCTTGTTAGCTTAAGAGTAATTAATCCTTTTAAAATATTAAATCATAGGGCAATGCTATGATAATTTGGAATCTGTCATTTTATGTCAATATGAGCCCATGATAAATGTTTGGAAGCTTGTTGAATTCTTTTTCTTGTACTTCATGTGGAAAGTGAAATTTACATCACTAGAGTATTTAATCCTTTTAAAATATCAAATCATAGGGCAATGCTATGATACTTTGGAATCTGTCATTTTATGTCAATATGAGCCCATGATAAATGTTTGGAAGCTTGTTGAATTCGTTTTCTTGTACTTCATGTGGAAAGTGAAATTTACATCACTAGAGTATTTAATCCTTTTAAAAGATTAAATCATAGGGCAATGCTATGATACTTTGGAATATGTCATTTTATGTCAATATGAGCCCATGAAAATGTTTGGAAGCTTGTTGAATTCTTTTTCTTGTACTTCATGTGGAAAGTGAAATTTACATCACTAGAGTAATTAATCCTTTTAAAATATCAAATCATAGGGCAATGTTATGATACTTTGGAATCTGTCATTATATGTTAATATGTGCCCATGATAACAGATTGGAAGCTTTTAGATTTATATTCCTTGTACCTCATGTAGAAATTGATAATTGCCATCTTTGGATGTTTAATCATTTTAAAATATAAAATCACATGGTATTGACACAATGATTTGGCAGAGGCCTCTAAATACCCATAGGAACACGTGGTAATTTTTGTGGAATTTTCAGAAGTGAATTACTATTTTTCCTAATTATAGTGGTATTTTGGTAATTATACAATTATGACGATATGGTAGGCCAAATGACATCCTAGGGTCATGATACTCAGTGAACCACCATTATATGGAATATTACCTTACTGATAATTCTCATGTAGCATGATGAATCTTTTTGAGGGTAGTTCATGTGTAATTTGGCTTAAGGCCTTAACTACATTAAATTATAATAAATAACAAATTAATATGGAAAATTATGGAAATTGGAACATAGCTTATTGAGGTCAGTGGGAGCCTAGTATAATTATGCCAGACCCTGTTGATGAGTTTTTAGAAGGGTTCACTTGTGGGATTGATGGATAGTTCAATTTGGTGGTCTGCGTTTAGTAAAAACAGAATTTTGAGTTTTTGATAATTCAGATCCCTAGTTAGTGTTTAGAATTTATATCCATTCAGTAAATGAGTTATATCACACCATGATTCAAGGAGGGTAAATCCTAGGGTTGGTTGTGAGGTTGTATTATGGTTAATGTAGAAGGAAAAGAGGTACGTCCAACCCAATAGGGTCAGACGGGTCTGGAGCTAAATCACACTAAGCATATGAAATGATGAGGGTGAACCAAATGTTATCCACCAACTAAAGTAATTTTCTTGAAGAGTATCGTGGGGTTGAGCCCATTGATCTGTAGTACCGTTAGGGGCCCCTTTACGGAGTACGCCGCGGGAAGTCCAAGATTCACCCTAAATATAACACTAACTAAGTTGTAGGCAAGAGTAGCCTAAGTGGGAATGCAAACTGGTATGGATCTCCTCCGGGAAGGAGATGGGTTGGATAAGCTTGTGTGTTAGTCCGTGAGTCGGAAGCTCGGGTGGACATGTTAACACCTGTTACTTATTCAAATAGTGGCGAGTCTTCGGTACTAGGCTAGTCGTGTCACCGACGGTAGTACGTTGACTCAGGTGAGGGTGAGGTTTAGAGGGCCGGTAAGTTTGAGTACCGCGGTCTGGAGGATGATCCCTAATAACCCACCCTGACCTTAAAGTCTGGTGGATTCCAGCAAGAGTACGCAGGAGCTCCGCTGTTGTGTTTTTAACGTTGAGGCATACATGAGGTCTAGAGTTGGTAGTGACTATACCCGCCTAGAATGTGGAGTGCCCGATCCACTACCACCGTGAGCCACTACGGTCGGTACCCGAAAGGTTGGCTTCATTTCAAACAAATTGGGAACTATAAAGGTCTGTGCGCATAGAGTCGTGTGGGTGAGTCACATTTCATAAATTCATTTAAAACATCATAACCATAGCATAACATAACATACAAATAGCATACCCCCATCATATAAATTAGTATGGGCTCTTTTATATGATGGGTTACCTAGACATCTTAACTTATTTGTCGTATGGGCGTTCATATAAGTTAAGGTATGAATCTGTGATGATAGTTTAGATTTACTTACTGCACTGCATTTCCTTTCTATTTACTGCTTACTTCATTGCTTTACTTTACTGCCTTATACCTGCACTATACTGCTAGCTAGATTTTACTGCTTTACTTATACCTGCTAGAGTAGTGTCATGTCACCACCTTCTTGTTTACCCCTTATTTGTCCTCCGCTTCTTCCTCCCGCTCGGTACCTAGGAGTCGTGGAGGGAGGCGAGGACAAAATGGCTTAGTCTTTATGACTAACGGTCGATGTGACCACAGGAGTCCGAGGAGACGGAGTTGTCCCGCGCACAGCAGGACGAGACGGCAGGACCTAAGCAGCAGATGCAGCACACTACCACGACGCCACAGGTTGATAATTAGATAGCTAATCTTCCACATTTTTGAGAGTTTTGATGTTGTCTTCCGCATGTTGTAGTGAGAGAGAGATAGTACTTTATTTTGGATATGTATCGGACATAAGCCCCCTTTAGTTGTACTTCTCTTATGGACATTCTGTCTTCATTATATTTATATATGATGCTGTGATTGTGGACATGCCTCCTTTTTGTACTTACTTTTTGGTATATTTTACTAATGATAGTATAGCCGGCAGGGTTGGTGCTGAGCGGTGTTAGTCAACCTGAGTGTTGGTGACACCGCAAGACAGTGATTCTGGGCGAAGGTCCACCTCAACCGTGCGATACGGGAGAGGTTCGAGTTTTCAAGTACCCGAGCGGGTTTTGGAAAAAGAGACCTTACAAATGGTATCACTGAACGAACGATCAAAAGAGAACAGTCCACAATATACTGGATCACCCCGCTCGAGTGTAGTTTGCGGACAAACTATGCAGCGGAAGCTGTGGTGTGCCCATGTATGAAATCACATAAAACAGTCCATTAAGCAGCAAGTTAGGTCAAGTTTTGACTTACTTAGACAATTTAGTGACGTACCCTAGCCCAAAGAGCGACCTCGGGTCTAGATTTGGTTGAAGGTTAAGGATACCCAACGTAGCTAAGGGAAGAAGTTAGTATAATTCTTGACGTTGAGACTTTCACGCTAAAGGTTTCGCTTTACTATCAAGTGGTAGGACCATATCGAGGAGATCGGGTGTCTGTAGTCTTCTTTAGAGTAATAGAAGACCCATAAGCATAACCCCCTTACCATAACTTGATACTTCCCATTACAGTACGTTGAGACAACCACCATAAAATACCAGAGGTCGAATTGTATTTTGAATATTTTGTTTTGAAAAGGCCCCTCTTCCTAGTTAATCATATAGGGAACTCGGAAAAGTTAGCATAATTTATAGCATTGTGAGCCTAAGTTTTGTCATAACATTATGTCTCAGTGTGGAACACCAAGTCAGAGATTTTATGCCCTAAGGTTTATGTATGTATGTAAGATGAATATACCGTAGAAGTATTGAAGAGACTTAGCCCAAATCGGTAGGGGCTTATCCTTTTGTTTATTGGGCCAATAAAATACCGACTTGGATTACCCCCTAGACTTTGTTTAGAAAAGGTTATGACATTTTCGTAGTAATCTCGGGTTTTGGAGTATTCAATGAAACTCAGGTGATGACGAAATCTTATTCATACACTTTTGCTTTGTGGACCAACCCTCCTTAGAAGTTTGAGACCCTTGGAGAATTTCTTCACCTTAAATAGCATGGAGTGTTTATACCAAGTTGTGATCGCTTTAGTTATGCGAGCAAGTCAAGTGAATGGTACACTTCAAGAGTGAGCGTGCACTCATCTTATTGCTCCAAGGATGATTCTAAGGCGACAAAGTGATCAACTCGTTAATCATTTGGTTATACGTAAAGGGTTGTCCAGTGTATAAGCAAAAGACTCTCGGAATCAAGAAAGTCAGGTTAAGAATTTAGGGAATTTCACTAACTTCCGGATCCAAGCAACGTGGTCTTGTCTTTTATAAGGACGTTTGGTCATCAAGCTCTTACCGGTCACAAGGGAAGAATGTCATAAACGGCAGATTCAGTGCAAGACCAAGTAGAATTTGGAATGGATAGAAGTAAGACTGGGCTATAAGTCCGCATGACCATAAGAAATAATCAGTTTTTCATAACAAATGTGCAAGTGTATGGTTGTAGATACACCTTCTTAACCTCGATACATCGATTTATAGAGTTATCCAATCAATTTACAATCATTAACGTCCGAATAAATGTCTCGATTTAGTCAAGTATTGAAAACAAGAAAGAATGCCAGGTTTAGTAGCTTGGGATAAATGTGCCACATCATGGAATTTTGAAGTTTGGAGTCAAGTTTTCGCAAGTAAAGATTACAACTAGAGTTTCTTGCACTCCAAGGCTTTCAAGGGTAATTTTCGTATAGTATTTTTAATTAAAATTCAAGCCCTCTCCGTAGTGAAAATTTAGTTAAGATCATTTTACTCTTAGAGTTGGTTTATGCATCACCAGAGAGCTTAGGAAGGTGACTCTTTGGATCTTGTAATACGATAGTAAAAACTATTTAGGGCTAAGATGGAGAATTTTTCTATGTTCAGATCTCGGGAAAGATGACAACGACCGTCATGTGTTGAAATATTGAGGAATGGGGAGTTGAAACGATTGATTAGTGCCGTTACTATCAACTCCCGCTTAAGATTGTAAACCTTACTTGATGATACGTAGCGACGTAATTTTTGGATGACATAACTATGAGAAGGGTCGTTATGATGAAATCTTTAATTCATAATTTATAGCATAAGTGAGATGAGACCTCTTCTCTTTGAAAGTTTAGCCCACCCGATATTGGAAATCTAAAGTGAAATTTGTCGAATGATATATTGAAGATATATAATCTACATACAATCCTCCGATCTTAAGAACCAGAACTTACAATTTCTCCAAATATTTATAGTCCCAGTTAGGAAGATTCAGGAATAAGGGAGACAAGTTTGATTTTCAGATATAAATGGTGGAATTTCTCGAGGATTAATGGGTTTTAATGAGTCACCATTCATGTTGAAACCAATTTGTGCCAAAACTTGTCATGATAAAAAGGGGTTTTACCCTCGTGAGTTATGAACCAATGGATATGGAAAGTAGATGGGAGTCATTTCACGAACATCCTTCTAAACTGCAGACGTTATTTGTCTGACAGAAAAACTTGGAAGATATCTACATTTATTTAACGTGAGGAAGCGTTAACCTCATGTAACGTTCGTAGGACATAAGAGACTCTGACCCAAGTGTAGTCAAAGATTATATTATTACTTTGTAGCTGATAAACCTGACCTCGTATCCACGGAGTCGGAAACGGTTTATCAGCCGAGACCTCATATGTTAAGGGATAAGGCCTCTTGGTGTAGATGGTGTTGAACACCTACGTGTAAGAGAATCGTATAGTGAAGAAGCAGAATAGGCAATGACGGTTGGCTAAATGATCACGTCCTGGCTAATCGTTTTATGAGCAGAGTATTAAGTAAGCATGGTTCGTGAATGTAACCTTGTGAAGTTAAGTTGAACTCGAAGGTTTTTGGTGCCATCTAGCGCGGCATGATAGTATAAATTAACTCGGTAGGTTCTTATGTATTTCAGGTAGATCCTCCTTCGGGGGGTGTAGTGATTTTGATAACACACGCGCCTGGTTAGCTTGTTTTGATTTCATTGAAGTGTCTATTTCCTACTTATTACCGGGATGGAGCAAGTAGAACCCGCATTGTGATTAATGGCACGATGGTCGGAGCGGCGGGTTAAAACTTCAATTAAACCCAGTGGGAATATTGCCGACAATCTTAGCAAGTAATAGTAGAAGTGCAATGAGAAATTTTGGTAAAGAATGTTGCTCCGGTTTGAGTTCTCATATAGTAGAGGTCCGAGTTCTTACGTGGAAGGAGATTCTGATGTCCGATCATTATAGTTCAATCATGGGCAAGAGGAGCACAGCTGGGTGCCCTTGGACTCCATGCAACAATGTTTCCCGAAACTCTTCACCTCAGGTGCAAATTAATCGCCTTTGAAATCCTTTACTCTTATAAGTACTTGCAACCCGTAGACCCAAACCTAAATTTCGAGGATGAAATATTTATTTTGTTTATTGGGATTTGTAACATCCTCAATCCTTCTAGACCCCTAGATGGTGTTAGGGCATGGGTGGTGTGCAGAGTGCCACTAAGGCCCTTGGGCCAAGTGGACGGTGCTAAGTGCACACCAAGGGCACAAAATCAACATAGCCCAATACCATTCCCTTAGGCCAATTGACCCTCAATTCACCAAATTGACCTCCCCCATACCACCCTAACCACTGAGGAAGACCATAACCATGGAAATTGCACTTGGGTGGGACCCAATTGCATGAAATTGACCAAAGTCAACAATGGGTCAACATTAACCAAACTAAGTCAATTAGGGCTCAATTGACCCTCAAATGTTCAAATTGACCTTACCACCACACTCTAAACACCTTAAGGAACCCAATGGACCAAAAAGCCCCATCATGGTGGGACCAATTGACCCCAATTGACCAAAGTCAAACTTTACCCTATTTTGGTCAAATCTACACCCTTTGATTAAATTTAACCAATTGGAGCCCCGCCATGGACCAACCTATGTTGGGTGATGTTAAGAGACCCATGACCCCCAAGTGGGGTCAACCCACTCACCTTGGTTGACCAAAGTCAACCATGGTCAACATAGCCCATTAAAGGTGAATTTCAAGCCTAAATTGAAATGAACCCCAACACCAATCAATTAACCAATTAATCATGGACATAGGTCTTGCCATCAGCCCTACACTGAACTACACAATGAGCTTGATTAAATCAATGGAGGGGGGGGGGGGGACCAAAAGTTGATCAAAAAGCATAAAGCTTAAAGAGAAAGTAAAAGGTGAATTTCTCCTTAACACACTCCACCTCAGCCACCTAGGGACTTAGCTGATTGCTGGGAACACCTGGAAAGGGTTGAAAAGTAGAGGTGGCAGCAAGGGGGGTGGCAGCCCAAGAGAAATTCGTGAGCGTCCTTTTGAATACTCCCTATACAAGCCACCCCACCTCAAAACAACTCTCCCATCAGCTTCAAAGGTAGGAAAGCAGTTGGAATCGACTCTTGGATCAAGGAAAACGATGGAAAAACAAAGTTATGAGCAAGATCGTCGGAGAGAGGTGTATCCATGGCAAACCATCGCCGTCGCCGCCGTCGTGCCCCCTTTAATGTTCGTTTCTCCTCCTCTCCCTCTATGCTAGCTTCCCCTCTATTTTATTTAAAGGTTGGGGCTCAATTGGGCCGGGATCGAAACCTCAAATCCATGGAAAATGGGGATTTTCGGCCATGCTAGGATCGCCGGAAAACACCACCTCCGGCCGCCATGTCGCCGGGAATCCATAGCCCCGACCACCACAAAGGTGTTGGTGGTGGTGGTTTGCCGGGGAGGAGCAGGGATGGACGGGAAATGGAGGAGCAAGTTCGTCCAGCTCTGGTTGATCTCAGTCGTTGGCTGGAGGAAGAAGATGAAGGGGAGGCTCGGATCTGCTTTAAGATTCATGCAGAATCATTATTACCTGCATTTATTTAATTCAACGTATAGCTATTCTGCCCCCATTTGATCAGTTAACTTCCAACAGAAATTAGGGCCTCTTAAGGGTTGTACTAGAAAAAGTGCCCAACATGAAAGTTGTAGGCCTTGGTCTTAGCTTTCATTTAGCCTTGAGTTTGGGTCATTTGGTGACCCACAGATCCCTAAGGAGCTGTTTTACTGGGATTGGTCCTACACTAGGTCAGTCCATTAGAAAATTTTCCTAGGTCAAACCCCTACATCTTTGGAGCTGTGCTTGTAACCATGGGTTGGTATACTCTAGTGGCACCCCCTACCAAAGGGGCAGAGCTTGGTGGACAATTTTACCTAGGGTTTTTGTGGAAATTAGATTATTTAAATTATGTTGATTTTTGGAGCATATGATGTCCAAATGACACCAAATTTTGGTGGCATGCTCTTTTGTATAGGTATAGTGCCTACCTAAAATTTCACTCAATTTGGTGTTGATTTGGATGAAAAAATGGAAACCCTAATGAGGGCCTTTAAGGGTCAAATTAGGGTTTAGGTCATTTTGAGGAATGGAGTGTGTTAGCCTCTTCCCATCTTGTTGGATATGTTGGCATGGATATGCAAATGCTTGTCACACACCCTAATGGTCCATTTGGAGCCATTAGGGTGGTGTGACCTAAAACTCTAAAGGTAAACCCTTATGGGTGCAAGTCGGGTTTTGTGAAGAACATAGGATCAAATGTTCTTGCCATGGCTTGGGACTTTGTAGATATGTTTGTAGGAGCATAAATTGACTTAGTAAATTAAATGAGAATTTTTAGGGGTATTTAGGTGTATTTCTTCCTAATAAATGAAAGTGCCCCCCCCCCCCCCCCCCCCCCTTCCTTAATAAAATAAAATGCAAGGTCATATGAACTTGTATGACTTGGTATACTATCAGTGGATGTATTAGGGTTAAATAAGGTTATGGTAATTTTGTTATGATTTGTTGAAGCATTATTCTTTGAAAGAGAAGCTTTAAGTGCTTGCTAACTTAAGAGTAATTAATCCTTTTAAAATATCAAATCATAGGGCAATGCTATGATAATTTGGAATTTGTCATTTTATGTCAATATGAGCCCATGATAAATGTTTGGCAGCTTGTTGAATTCTTTTTCTTGTACTTCATGTGGAAAGTGAAATTTACATCACTAGAGTATTTAATCCTTTTAAAATATCAAATCCTAGGGCAATGCTATGATACTTTGGAATCTGTCATTTTATGTCAATATGAGCCCATGATAAATGTTTGGAAGCTTGTTGAATTCTTTTTCTTGTACTTCATGTGGAAAGTGAAATTTACATCACTAGAGTATTTAATCCTTTTAAAATATCAAATCATAGGGCAATGTTATGATACTTTGGAATTTGTCATTTTATGTCAATATGAGCCCATGAAAATGTTTGGAAGCTTGTTGAATTCTTTTTCTTGTACTTCATGTGGAAAGTGAAATTTACATCACAAGAGTAATTAATCCTTTTAAAATATCAAATCATAGGGCAATGTTATGATACTTGGGAATCTGTCATTTTATGTTAATATGTGCCCATGATAACAGATTGGAAGCTTGTAGATTTATATTCCTTGTACCTCATGTAGAAATTGATAATTGCCACCTTTGGATGTTTAATCATTTTAAAATATCAAATCACATGGTATTGACACAATAATTTGGCAGAGGCCTCTCGATACCTATAGGAACAATTGGTAATTTTTGTGGAATTTTAAGAAGTGAATTACTATTTTTCCTAATTATAGTGTCATTTTGGTAATTATACAATTATGATGATATCGTAGGACAAATGACATCCTAGGGTCATGATACTCAGTGAACCACCGTTATATGGAATATTACCTTACTGATAATTCTCATGTAGCATGAGGAATCTTTTTGAGGGTAGTTCATGTGTAATTTGGCTTAAGGCCTTAACTACATTAAATTATAATAAATACCAAATTAATATGGAAAATTATGGAAATTAGAACATAGCTTATTGAGGTTAGTGGGAGCCTAGGATAATTATTCTAGACCCTTGTGATGAGTTTTTAGAAGGGTTCACTTGTGGGATTGATGGATAGTTCAATTTGGTCGTCTGCGTTTAGTAAAAACAGAATTTTGAGTTTTTGATAATTCAGATCCCTAAGTAGTATTTAGAAGTTATATCCATTCAGTAAATGAGTTATATCACACCATGATTCAAGGAGGGTCAATCCTAGGGTTGGTTGTGAGGTTGTATTAGGGTTAATGTAGAAGGAAAAGAGGTACGTCCAACCCAATAGAGTCAAACGGGTCTGGAGCTAAATCACACTAAGCATATGAAATGATGAGGGTGAACCAAATGTTATCCACCAACTAAAGTAATTGTCTTGAAGAGGATCGTGGGGTTGAGCCCATTGATCTGTAGTACCGTTAGGGGCCCCTTTACGGAGTACGCCGCGGGAAGTCCAAGATTCACCCTAAATATAACACTAACTAAGTTGTAGGCAAGAGTAGCCTAAGTGGGAATGCAAACTGGTATGGATCTCCTCTGGGAAGGAGATGGGTTGGATCAGCTTGTGTGTTAGTCCCTGAGCCGGAAGCTCGGGTGGACATGTTAACACCTGTTACTTATTCAAATAGTGGCGAGTCTTCGGTACTAGGCTAGTCGTGTCACCGACGGTAGTACGTTGACTCAGGTGAGGGTGAGGTTTAGAGAGCCAGTAAGTTTGAGTACCGCGGTCTGGAGGATGATCCCTAATAACCCACCTCGACCTTAAAGTCTGGTGGATTCCAGCAAGAGTACGCAGGAGCTCCGCTGTTGTGTTTTTAGCGTTGAGGCATACATGAGGTCTAAGCTTGGTAGTGACTATACCCGCCTAGAATGTGGAGTGCCCGATCCACTACCACCGTGAGCCACTATGGTCGGTACCCGAAAGGTTGGCTTCCTTTCAAACAAATTGTGAACTATAAAGGTCTGTGCGCATAGAGTCGTGTGGGTGAGTCACATTTCATAAATTCATTTAAAACATCATAACCATAGCATAACATAACATACACATAGCATACCCCCATCATATAAATTAGTATGGGCTCTTTTATATGATGGGTTACCTGGACATCTTAACTTATATGTCGTATCGGCGTTTATATAAGTTAAGGTACGAATCTGTGATGATAGTTTAGATTTACTTATTGCACTACATTTCCTTTCTATTTACTGCTTACTTCATTGCTTTACTTTACTGCCTTATACCTGCACTATACTGCTAGCTAGATTTTACTGCTTTACTTATACCTGTTAGAGTAGTGCCATGTCACCACCTTCTTGTTTACCCCTTGTTTGTCCTCCGCTTCTTCCTCCCGCTTGGTACCTAGGAGTCGTGGAGGGAGGCGAGGACAAAACGGCTTAGTCTTTATGACTAACGGTCGGTGTGACCGCAGGAGTCCGAGGAGACGGAGTTGTCCCGCGCGCAGCAGGACGAGACGGCAGGACCTGAGCAGCAGATGCAGCACACTACCACGACGCCACAGGTTGATAATTAGATAGCTAGTCTTCCACATTTTTGAGAGTTTTGATGTAGTCTTCCGCATGTTGTAGTGAGAGAGAGATAGTACTTTATTTTGGATATGATCGGGCATAAGCCCCCTTTAGTTGTACTTCTCTTATGGACATTCTGTCTTCATTATATTTATATATGATGCTGTGATTGTGGATATGCCTCCTTTTTGTACTTACTTTTTGGCATATTTTACTTATGATCGTATAGCCGGCAGGGTTGGTGCTGAGCGGTGTTAGTCAACCCGAGTGTTGGTGACACCGCAAGGCAGCGATTCTGGGCGAAGGTCCACCTCAACCGTGCGATACGGGAGAGGTTTGAGTTTTCAAGTACCCGAGCAGGTTTTGGAAAAAGAGACCTTACAAGAGTAAACCTTTTATCTTCTGTATTTAGTACAAACTCTCTTATATCTTTGTAAGGCATTGTTGCCTGAGTGAAAGGCTATTGAGCCTGTGTGTAAAGTTGTGTTGTCTGCTTGAGTGGTAGGACTTCTTGATAGGTCTGAGGTAGGAAATCTGTGTGATTTTTGAGTGGTAGGAGTTACATAACTCTGAGGTGTAGGGTTGCTGTGCCTAAGGTGTAGGGCTGCTGAGCCTGAGTGTAGGGCTGCTGTGCCTGAGGTGTAGGGATGCTGAGCCTGAGTGTAGGGCTGCTGTGCCTGAGGTGTAGGGTTGCTGAGCCTGAGTGTAGGGCTGCTGTACCTGAGGTAGGATCACTCTTTATCTGAGAAGTTCTGAGGAACTTGTGGTGTAAGCTCAAGGAGCTGAGATTGGAGTTTGTGGCCTTGTCTAACTCACTGTTAGAAAGGTGAAGGGGGAAAGAGGACTACTCAAGACACCCTATCTTGAGGAACCTCTATAATCCTTGTGTGCTTTCTGTGATTGAGTTTTCTGCAGCTAGATACATTAGGATTATATAAAGGAAATAAGTAAAACCTATTCAACCCCCCCCCCCCCCCCCCCCCCCCAGGTATTATTGACTACACCTATATAAACTATCAAGTGGTATCAGAGGTAGGTTGATCAAAAGGACTTAACAGTCTGATCAGATCCTATACAGGAGTAGTCAAATCTGAAATACAATGGCCAACAGTGGAATGAAGAAGGAGTTGGGGTCAATGAAGTTGCCCATATGCTCCAAAGAAAACTTTGGTATATGGATGCAAAGGGTAAGGCTTTTCATGGAAGCCTCAGACCCAAGGATCTTTTTGACTGTCAAAAATGGTCCTTATACCTTTGAGAAAATCTCCACTATTGACCCTACTAGAAAAGTACTTAAGGTATTTTCTGAGCTGACCAATGATGAGATAGCATTGTACACTATGGACAAGAGAGCCCAAAACAAAATATTAAATGCCATTGATGACACTACATTTCAGAACTTGGTACACTGCACAACTGCCAAGGAAATGTGGGACACATTGGTTGTTTATATGGAGGGAATAGCTGAAGTGAGGGATGATAGAAAGTCACTCCTCAATCAGGAGTATGAAGCCTTCAGACAGCTGAGCCAGGAGAATATCTCCATGTGCTATGAAAGATTCTTTAGGATTGTAAATGAACTAAGAACCTAAGGAAGGGTGTTCACAGATTATGAACTCAATGACAAGTTCCTTAGATCTCTAAATAGAGATTGGGACACTAAAATATGTGCAATCAGGGAAGGGGCAAGACTTGGAGAAACCCCACCCATACACTGTTTGGGAAACTGCTCTCATATGAGATGCAGCTTTCTGCAAGAAAGGAGGAGGACACTTCCTCCAGGGCTCACACAAGGGAGAGATCTGTTGCTCTCAAAGCTGAAAGCTCTAAGAAGAACAAGGGTAGAGTGCAGTCACCTCCAAGAAAGGCTGCTGAATCTGAGAAATCTGAGAGCTGCAATTCAGACAGCTCCTCTTCTGATGAGGAGTTTGCTGCCTTCACAAGGCAGTTCAAGAAGATGATCAAGAGGAAACAATGGAAGAACAAACCTTCCTCCTCTTCTCATCCCAAGAAGGATCATTACAGATCTGAGAGGCAACATCCCAAAGGGGACAGGCATGACTCTAAATCTAGTAAACATGTTTCAACTAACATAATTTGTTATTGCTGTAGTAAGCCTGGACATGTCATTGTTGACTGTTCAGTAAAGAGAAAGGAAAGAGGTGACAAGAAGCCTCATCACCAGAAGGAGAGGAAGGGAGAAAATCCTTCCTATCTAAGAAAGGCAAGAGCTGGAGTGAATCTGAATCTTCATCTTCAGATTCAGATGGTGAGGAGGAAGCCTACTTGGGTC